>JAOWBP010004015.1:2643467-2668412 GCA_028571105.1 Tragopan temminckii
AGAAAGGGAAGTTCACATAATTGAACTAATCACTCCAAATTCCAATCCATACAGGTAAGGTATCATGAAAGGTATCAAATCTGAAATCACAGCTAGATCTTTCATTTCTGTATTGGAATTTAAATGAAGATAGCCTTTTTAGTCATTTCATCATTACAGGAAGAGCTTGGACCTTAACATTTTAACTTAAGTAGAAACTAGTTCTTCAACATGTAAAGACTCTGGATTCTGCTTCACGATTCCAGGATTTTTCTGGACAAGACCGTAATGTACAGTTTTTATGGATTTTACTCTGCCCTCCTCCTTGCTCAATCAATTGATGTTTTCTAATGAAATGAATAAGGAAGTATGAATAAGGACAGAATCTGACAGGGATTACAATAAGCCCACTGAATGGGGAGGTGAGAGAGGAATTAAAAGTAATTTTGACCTGTCATAGGTATTAATGACTTACAGCAATCTAAGGGCACTGATTTCCAAACAGGAGTCTAGAGGTCATGAGTGATCCGTGATCCATAGTAAGAGTGTCACAGTTCTGCAGAATCATAGCCATATTTTCTATAATGTTTCTGGTTGAGGTTAAGGTATAGTTTGATAATCTACAAGAAAAAGGGTTGACAACAGTTCATTAATTTTTAAAAGGTGTATAAACAGTTGTTAGAGAAAATTATGTAACTCTCTGTACATGTTATTAGAGTTATCTAAATTGTCAAAAGTACTGTAAACGTAGGAGCTAAGATGGTCAAAGCATTCATCCTTTGCCTGTCTTTCTTGGATCTCAGTGGAGACATATGAATGGTGTTTGCTTCAGATAATCACACCTGAAAAAGCTCTTCATAAGTGCTGAGTAATGTTGCTAGAACAGAAATTTGCCATGAAACTTATTTTTGCAAGAAGAAAAGCACAATTTCAGCAGAGATGAGGTAGAAATAAAATGTCATCTGCTTTCTGCAGACTGGCTTTCCAGCATTGTTCACTTCTGCTCCTTATGCATTGTATTTCCCATCTCTAGCCAGGAAATCACATAGGGAGACAGAGGTGGAAGATTAATTATCTCATTGCACGATGCTGAACCCAAGGCCTGAAAACACTCTCTTTACTAGCAATCTTGGCAGAGTAAGAAAATGTTGAGGTGATGGAAGGCAAGTAGTTAAGTCCAAGTGGTTTGCCTGTCTGTGGCAATGAATAGTAACCCCATTTTGAATCATGGTATTAGTTTGTAGCAACATCACCATGAGTCTCTTACAGTGTTATGCGATGATTAAGGCTCTGTTTCTATTCCTCTGGTCATTTGGCGTTTGCTGACAGTGCACGGTAGGAGTTCGTTTTTCAAATAACACTGCAAAATATTTAAGCGTTACAATACTAAGGAAGACAGTGAGTATTTTATATTTCTGCTTGCTTCATAAATAGTTCCACAGCTATCTTTACAAAGTTTATCTGCACAGAAGCTGAGGTGAATATGTGTAAAGCTACATGAGATAAAAGATGCCAAGATATGAAATCTCAATGTAGAATATTAGTTGAAACTTGATATTTGCAGATGAGCGCATTCTTAGACATAAGTACATGTAAGATGATCTGGAAGTAAAGGTTTTTACGTTGAATTAATATTTTGCATGGTGAAATGTTATTGCTCTACTTACTGTACTGAAGTCTTGAAAATCTGGATAGCGTTCATCTATTTTCCAGTGATCAGTAGGCTGTACATCTGTTTTCTTGTCTTTTTAAAGTATATATCCAGAAGTATTGGAAACTAAATAGGGCAGCTTAATTCCTCAACACATATATGATCCTAAGCAAAGTAATTTCAACAATTTAATTGCATAGACAGAGACGTTGTCTGATACAGTATTTTTGTGTTTTTTGGTATTAACTTGCTTGTCTTTTTGCTTTTTTAAAATACTATTTTGAACTTTAATACAGTTATACCCAGAGGAAACTGAAACAGCTATATTTAGGCACAGCTGGAGTGAAATAAGCAAAGAGTGTAAAGCAAACTGCTTGCCATATAGCTAGCCTGCCCCAAATAATAGCTGAAATGAGTAGTGCACTTCTTGTAAACAAAGAAGCAAACAAAAAAGTTTGTCTAAAAAATACTTGTATCTGTTGCGATGTAAAATCATTCAAGAGTAAATGGAATAACAATCTGTTTTGCACATGTTGTGTTGTCTGGGATAATCTCCAGCATTTTAATCAGCTGGCCAGACAGTGGAAACATGATGGATTGGAAGAAGGTTGATAGCTGGAAATTTCTGGCACTCTGGTCTTACTTTCCCTCTATTTTCCACACACAGTGCTTTCCAGGTGGATATAATCGTTGACATTAAACCATCTCAACCTGGCGCCAAACTTGACAGAAATGTCGTACTTATCCTCAAGTGTAAGAAATCGGTCAACTGGGTTATCAAGTCACATGATGTCCAAGGAAAGCTGGAAGTCATTGTAAGTTATGGCACCCTGATTTTTTGAGAGGTACTATGTGTGAACAGTATGGAATCCATTTGAATGTGATATGCTACTAGTCCATATTGATTTTTTTAATGTATTCTTAGCTGCTGGTGCTGATGCAAACCACCGTTGTAAGGAGTAAGTACAAAAACTGTACATATTTTTTTCTCCTTTACATACTGACCAACGTGTCCCAAAAGCCAGGTGATTAGTGCAAGGATTTAGAGTCTATGTTTTCTTGATTTCTGTTGAAGTACACTCACTGTTGAGTTGAATCTTCATCTCTTTTCTTGCTATTAATTTGGTGAATGGATCTACAGGTTCATCTAAGAAGTTGGAAAGATGCCTGTGAAAGCAGAATAGATAATTCTAGATATAAGTCATACACCCACGTTGCTTTAGAAGTGGAAACTGCTTTGCGCCTTCCACTTGTGATTCTAGTGGTCTCTAGCCTTCTTCCCTGCCAGTATTTATGTCCCCAGCAAGCGTTTGGTCAAACTGACCTCACCTCTGCTCAGACCGCAAATAGTAGGTTTTGTAAAATTTAAAACCAGGGTCTGTAAAGCTGAGCATTTGAAACCATACTTAAACATAATTGGAAGCTCCAATTCAGAATGGTTTTTGGCACAGGCTCTGTGACTCAGCATTGTTTCTACTAAGAAAATAAACCTTTCCCTTTTTGGAGATAAAAAAAAAAAAAAAAAACACTAAATAAAAATTAGATTAGGCTTATTTCTCTCTTAAGTAGTGAGTTGAGTGCATTATAAAGTTGAGCTTAATGTTGGCTCAGGACCAGCCAGTGGCCTATTGGTTAACAGTTTTGCAATAACCAAGATGCACTGTCAAACTCTAGCCATTTATGTTTGTATGAATTTATTTGGTAGCTTTCTCTGTTGAATGCATGCAGGTCAATACTGAAAGGATCCAAAGGCTGTTTGATCTACATAGGTCTCTTTGAAAGTAACTCCTCCTATTTGTTTCTATATACAACAGATACAAACAACACAATACCACTATTAGGTAGAGTAAATTCTCAGCTACAAAGCACCTCTTTTCAGCATATCACCACCACTAGCGATGTGTTTTCACCAGCAATGAATGGCCTGCATGCCATGCTCATACACATCACCAGCAGAGATGACCTACTGTCGCTATCACCACTGCTGAAATGTGCCACTCACTGTTCTCACTTACATCCACTGTTTGGTCTCCTTAAACGTTCAGCAGGTGGCAGTGAATTTCAATGGGTGTGATTTTTTCTGCATGGAGAAGTTCAGTGACACACCTTTGCTTCATATACACTTTCATGTCAGATGCCATTCTGTCAGGCTGCCCCTCTGCTGCCATCCGTTGCATAGCAACAGACTGGAATAGAATATTGATGGGAAGGTTCAGCCTCTACTGCTGTTCCACCAATATCTGTCTCTGACTTTGTGGGCCAACATTATATAATAGGAGGCATTACTTTCAGAGCAACCCTCATAATCTGCCTACCACTCATTTCTTTTAGGATTTGATCTTTGATTTTAAGAGAAACCAATTTTAAGGAAAAATATGATGGCGTTGCTCAGGAAATTGTCTGAAAAGATTTTCTAGTGTTGATAACGAAATTCCCTTCTGATCCCTGGCACGTCTTGATCATATGGACAGGTAGGGCTGATCTAGTAGGTCCGAAAAGAGTGCGATCAAGGTCAGTTGCTCAGGATTAGCACATTTGTAAACAGAAGATCAAAAAACAACATTACACTTGAAACTTTCTTTCTAGATTACTTAATAAAGTTCACTGTTGTATATTTAGACTTTGTTCTTCCACACGACAGAGAATTGTGCACTAGTTCACTTCAGTGACACATTTCAAAGCCATGAAGCTACCTCTTTGTAGATATGAATTTTCAGAGAGAGCATTTTTAGGAGATTTTTAAATGTCTTAAGATGCTGCAATTTTATTGAGAATAAAAAAGAAATATTATGTTTTGTTCAAGTTCACCTTTAGTAATCAGTGAAAGTGTAAGTAAAAAGTATAAGTGAAAATTTTCTCTAATGGGTGGCAAAAAATAATATTTTATTTAGGTCAGCAAAAAGAGAAAGTAATGCAGTGTATGAAAATGCCAATATGTTAAAGTCTATGTGTTTGTTAGTATTTGTGACTGTTTACTGGTTCATTCATAGAGATGCCTAATTTTCCAAATGTTTGTTCTGCTTTATATGGGGGAGGGAATTAAACAATCACTTATTATTTAAAAGCATGTACTTTGAGGATTTAGGATCTGTTCATATTTCTATTAAGCTAAAGGCCTTTCCAAGCCCAAATTTAGACAATACGTAGAAACATTACTAAACAATTAGGTAATGTTTCACAATGAGCTTTTTTATTAGTTGAGTAGGTTCCATGCACTTCGATTTTCCTGATATCTTGCCTTCAGCGTTAGTCTTGAGGGGATTGACAAACTGAGAGTGAAAGGTTAATGCTGTGCTGCCTCAGCCCAGAGAGCTTGAGTTAAGATCCAGATTCATAGATGATAAATGATCATTTATCATTTCCCACCTTGCCGTGCTTCTTGAAAATTGATGGACACAAAATTGAGTGAAGAGAGAACTGTTTAGGTAAAATAATTGCACACAGTATATGTGTAATGTGTTTTTCATGGGCTGTGTTCAGATACTGTTTGCAGCCTTATGTCCTTACATCAGCTTGAGTTTATGTGCTTGTTGGGCTATCTGCACTTCACGTTGCTCCCTTCAGAGTGGGTGTCTTCTTACACAGCTGTGTACAGATTGTACAGTGGAGAAAGAAGTGAAATTGCAGAAAGATTTGATCAATTCCACTGTATTGAGGAAGATAAAGAGTGAAAGAGGTAAAAAGCACAGAACAACAAATCTCTGATGATTCCAGAAGCTTGGAGGAATTGTTCTTTAATGAGGAAAACTGCCTGCCAGTTTCTGAAAGGAATTCTCTATTTGGAATAGCTTTCTAGGTGGCTCCGTATTGATTGCCTGCACTGTGCAAGGGTGTTGACAGGACAGGCATATGAAGGAAGGTATACCTATTCCTGGAAGCCCTTGTGATTGGTTTTGTTTCATTGAGTTGATGCAAAACTAAACTTTTACAGGCGCACTGTGGCATGGAGAGGTATAAACAAGCTCTGAAAATGTTCAAAAGCCAGCTAGAACAGAAAAGTTCTGGGATAATATTTGTTCAGCTGTCTCATTTTGACAAAAAAAAAAAAAAAAAAAGGAAAGTAGAGAGGGAGATCCAGCAAAATTGGGATGGCATAGTAATTCCAGCTGGTCGAAGCAGTATGGTAATATGAAAATGTGTGATAAATCATATCCAGATTTGTATCTATTGGAAAATAAAATATTATTTGACCCAAAACAGTAATAAGGCACTGAAATTAAGATACTCATGGCTTCCTTTTTGTTTCTTCTGTTCAGTGGTATTTACTGGTCTTTGAAAACTAGTAACAGTATCCTCAAACCAGACACTGTGCACCTAAAATTCCCTTTAACTTCTGTTGTGAAGCTTCGAGTGTTTTAAGTGTGCACAATTGGATCATTAGAAAGAAATGAGGGAGAGAGCTGAAGATAAATAATATATAGCCTCTATGATGGAGAATATAATAGGCATGGAAATTAAAAGTGTGTGCTGTGAATTGAAAGATGTAATCTACATATAGAAAAAGCAATTCAGTCACATTGGAGGAATTGTTGAGTAGGTCATCATGCCCTTTCCTGCTGTGTGAGTATTTTCAGCTTATTATGTAGTTCATAATGGAATTGTTACAGTGATAACAGTAAAACTGTAAATGTAAAAATAAATTCATGTATCTTTAGCTTTGTGGGAATACATACTTAAACATAAGATGCCAAGCACTTAAAAGAAATTTGGAATGTAATATCAATGAATATTTTCTATCTGCCCCTTTGACAGCTAGAGATGCTTGTTACATATCCTTTCGACTTGCTTATTTGGACAAGAAAACTTTCTCCATGTGTGCAGCAGTTCTGTTTTTAAGGTGGCAGAGTTTATTTTATTTCTCAGGTGATCTCAGTTTGCTGTTACTAACAGAGTAAAATTTTTCAACAAAATATCACTGTCCCTAGTCCATGTTAAGTATCCTTAAATGGTAAGTAATGAACCATATTTTCTTTGTTTGCAGACATCAAATAGTATTGGTTTTGGAAAGGAAACAGAACGATCCATGGCTATGAGTAAATCAGTAATACCCGATATTCCTTCATCACATGAGAGTTTGATCAAGTGGGCATATGAGCATAATTATAGTCCAGTTACTTCCTATACAAAAGCCCCCGTAGCTAACAGATTTCATCTGCAACTTGAACATACAGGTGAGCTTAACGATGGACTTTTATCATATAAAAGAAATAAATATTGTCTTCCCAGGCGTTTGATGCTTTTAAAGGTCCTTTCTCAATTTTGGACCATTGTTGTTGGGGATTGTGCTGTTTTCACTGCTCATTGTAAAGTGTGCTGGTTGTATGTGTAAATGCTCATTTAAAAGTAAAAAACAAAAAACTGTGGCTTCTTGATTGGAAAATTCCCAACAAATTGTGTTACATCCTGAAGTGGAATTAAATGGTTATATTTTGTCCAATTCAGAAGCTTGACCACGCTCAGTGTTCATTGGAATGAGACTTCACCAACTGCATATTTTGTTAGTTAATAAATGCAGTTTTGGTTTTTATCAAAAATATGAACATGTTTCTTTGGACAATTAAATGAGAATTTAAATTGTTGACTGAAAAAGCTTGGTTAGCAGAAAAGTCTGAGTAACTGGAATAAATGCAGCCATTAAAAAAAAATTATTTGGTCAAAGTCACTGCTGACTTAAATATACCCTGGTCCATCGAAGCTAGTAGAATTGCATCTCCTTTGGTGATAGTTCTGAATTTAAGGCCCTAAAAATATCATTTTCTTTTTTGATAAAGTTTATATTCACATAAATTTTATCACTTGCACTCTTCTGGTTTCCAGATAATTTTCTACTTGGGTGAGGTGCTGAGACTTCAATCCTGAGCAGTACAGCCTGTAATCCAGGAGAACGTGTTCTCATTTCCTCATCTTGAAGTTAATTCTGATTTAACTTCGCTCTAGTTATATAAGTATTTCCTCAACAGTAGAATTTGTATTTTCAAGTAATAGAAGAATTTCATAGGTTTATATGACTGACTGATATTTTAGCAACACTAAACTAGTGTATTTCTTGGGTATGATGTTTTCTTTATGTTTGTGGTGGCCTTTTGCATACAATGAGGCCCATTCAAAGTCTGTTTTTAACTATTAGTGAAGCATATTTCTAGAAGGGAATAAATATACCAACATCAAGTGCCTCAGCATCAACTATACTGTTGGTGGAGGAAT
Source organism: Tragopan temminckii (assembly GCA_028571105.1). NCBI lineage: Eukaryota > Metazoa > Chordata > Aves > Galliformes > Phasianidae > Tragopan > Tragopan temminckii. The sequence goes on from JAOWBP010004015.1 coordinate 2,651,302, forward strand.
TGTGGCTAATAAAGTACAAAGATGATGTTTTATGGATGTCTTTCAGAAACTCCTTTCTGGATAATATTTTTTTTTACATGAAAGTTCTTCCATTCTGAATACTTTTAGGAAACATACCTAATAACCCAATAATTTTTTTTCCTACCTTTAGAAGAGATGAATGATGAAGAAGACCATTCTCTTCCTCCAGAGCTTACAGAATTGCTGCATGGCGCAAAGAATCCTGCGTTAAGTGATGGCCTGACTTTTCCTTTTCACATTAATAGAGGAGGACATGACACAGGGGGAGAAGGAATTTTCCCATCCAGGGATTCAGTGGATACATTAATTAATCATGACTTTGAGCATTCCCTCTCAAAACACAAAGAACCTGAAGAAGTTCAAGGCAGCGCTGATGTAGCCCTGTCAATAAAGTGTGATGACAAAGTCATGACAGTGGCTGTAGAAAAAGACTCTCTGCAGGTAAGCATGGTCTCTTATCCTCAAATTTGGGCAGGCTTTTTTGATGAGACCATTTTATTTGTATTTTGATGGAAAATAAGTAGTCTAAGATCCAAAGCAATTTTCACCCTCCTCACCTCCCCCTGCTGCCCTCCCCCTCAGTAGTTTGATGGGGAAACTGTACTGTACCTATTCTTTGCCGTAACTCTAAGTCTTGTTTCCTCTTCTCAGTAATACAGTAGTTTGTAGAGAGATTTCTGATTAAAGCTTTGCAGGATTGATTCTGTAGAAAACTACTGTATTCAACCATTGGTCAGTTTTTAATTTCTATCATATGATGAAACTGCTTTTGGTAGCTTTGTAAGACCTGAATAAATCTGTGAAGAGGCAGCTAGAGGGTGAAACTATGTAGTCTGCTGTTACCCATTATGTGCTATTTTATTCTGTCTTCACCATCTACCAGCTGACAAGTTGCTTGAACCCATTTGCATTGTGGAAAATAGCTTGATACAGACTAAAGCGTTTTTAGTTCAAGACCAAATAGAGTTTCTGTCAGTAGATTAATAATGAACCTATTGTTTCCTTTGTTCCATGTTACACTTATTCCCTGTTTGTCAAGTATAACAACATTTTGAGACTGACCTTCCCTGGATGTCAGTACAATGAACTTCATTTCCTCTTATCAGTAGTCATGAACAGTATTCTGAGCTACAGTTTAAGAAAGGGTCTAACACAATTTCAGTGGAGGTTGCAGCCATTTACAAAGCATCTTTGTTTTAGGCAAGCGGCTACACAAGAACTGAACTCTCATTGCTGGATCACTCTTGCAAAGCCAGGATGAATGGTACCCATTTCATTCTGGAGTCTTTGCCGAACAAATGTGGGACTCGGACATCATATATCTTGGACAAGATTGTTTATTTTAACTCTGTGAGTATTTTACAAAGTGGAGCCTTCTTCTCTGCTGCACAGTATAGTGATACAAGGAAGCCACTGTAGTTAGCTTTAGCCTTAGCAGGAAAGAGGCATCCTGACCTTTTCCTGTTGAGCTCAAACCTAGCTGTAGCTACAGTCCCTGTATTCAAGAACGTATGAAGGCTATACATTCCATCTGACCTTGTGGTCAGATAGTATCCTATAGGAAAAAGAAGGAGTTGAAGTGGCATGCTTTTACATGGCTGAACTTTGGGAACCCTCTGTACCAGTTTCAGAGAAGTTGCATCTACTTTCTTTGTGCAGCTTAGATGTACCCACACTTAAGAAGTAGGTATGTTGCTCTAAGAAGGGATAAGAATGAAGTTCTGTGATTGCAGAGAGCAATACCATTTACACACTGAATTGCTTAAGATGTATGCTGTTCTTTCAGAATAGTGGGTGAAAAGGCTTTAAAAAGTGAGGAAAAGAGATTGTGAACGCTTCTCTCTTGTATTTTGGATTCATATTTATTTGCTATCAGTTGATGCATGTGATGAAGAGGCTCTGAGTGTTTTTATGTGAGTGATGATTTTGAGGAGCCCACTTAGGTTCTACCACTTTCATGCTGGCTCAGCTTATGACCTTAAAAATGTTGCGACTAATCTGGGTTGGGAAGTAATGGCACATTTCTCTTGCTGAGCTTTCCTGTGCTTATCTTTGGCAAATAATGGAAAGCCTGTGGTCCAACCCAAACACTGCTAAGGCAGTCTGATCTGACCTTGCCTGACTAAAACTGACAAATTTGTAGTGCCTAACTTTAGAAAAAGTCCTAAACCAAGACTGTAGATAGAAACATCTCCAAACTGTAGAATAGCATGTGTGTGGAGCTAAGTATTGTCATTGTTCCTGTATTATATTCTGTTGTGGTCTAAACCAAAATGGATATTTAATGCTTCTCTCCTTTCTCCATCATGTGTTTTAAGAGCCTTGGTCACTTGCTTAAATTCAGAATTGTGCATGGTATCAGTGGAGTCCCAAAGAGGATATGTCACTTTGTAGAGGTTGCTCTGTGTCCAGGAAAACAAATATGAAGTCTTAGAAGGATGAGAGCTGTGGAGTTGCAGGGCATAGATTATTAACAGAGTGAAGAACACTGCTAAAAGAAAGCTGGAATTGTCAAGTGAGGAAATGGAAAAGTGTGCTAAGGAGGAATGGAAGAGCTGAGTAGAAATTCAAATTAAAAAACAAAGAAAAGGACATAATTTCTTTGGATATGCATCTCAAAAAATAAAAATGCAAGTGACAGAAGAGAAAAGCCTTTAATGACCCAAATACTTGCAGTGATTTTTTTCATGTGTGCATCAAGGAAAATTGTAAGTTGTGAAAAATCACTTTAGAAAGCCATTTTTTCTAATTAATGTTGGCTATAGAAGTGCCAGAAATAGAATGGAAACACTGAAATGCTCTTTTAGATACCAGCACCCAGACCAGCATTTTTTGTCTTTGCTTTCTGAATTCTAGAAACAAACTAAAGGACTTTCACTAAACATAACCTATGTATTTTAAACAGCTTTGTGCCAAGCGTATGAGATGTTCTTTCACCATCTTTTTAGCTGGTGCACTTCTTTTGGCTTTCACACTGTTCTGAAGAGAGAAGAAAATAATAACTGTAAAGAGAGTGCTCAATTATCATCTAATTTTATACAATTTGCAATATGTTATGTGCAGATTGTCATTCAGCTATCATCACCAGCCGAAGGCAGCAGCTTTGATGATGATGACATGGAATCAGGTGATAATGGATTTCCAGGGGATGCTGATGAGGGAGATGTTACTTTCTCAAGCTGGCCTGAAATAGCGGTATGTTACTCTTGGTTTTGCACCTGACAACTGAGAAAAACCTGTTGTAATAGGCAGTTCACAGAAATTACATTAATAATATAGCAATTAACTTGTCTTTACCACTTTTCCTTCCACTTCAATTTCCTGTGACCCCGCTGAAGGATTGCACTAAGTAAAAGGAATGTGGGAGGGGCATTACTGTATACTCAAATCTTTGCTACCACTTCTAACTCAGGATGCATTTGTACTTTTATCTTTTTTGTAATTTCAGTTTAATTGCACACTGCACCAGCCAGAGAAAGACTTTTTTAATCCTGCCATGTTCTGGCCTCCTGAGCCACACATCACCAATGTGACCTTCAACATGGAGCTCTACAAAACAGATCTATTCCTTGCTCCCTCCCAAGGACTCTTCTCTGTTGCTGAAAATGGGCCAGTATATGTAGAGGTAACAAACTGAAAAAGGCTTTCAAGCTAGCAGAAGCATTTTGCAGGGCTGTACAACTGAGCCACATTTTTGCTTGTTAGTTGAAAGGTCTCAATGTGCAGCTGCTTTAAGCAGATAGTTATGTGCTTCTGGGGTGGTAGAAAACAGAAACTGTGAGTTTGATTTTGACTACAAGCAGGACAGTGCTTTTGGTCAACATCAAAAGATTCTTGCAGAATGCATGAATTTAAGTACAGGGTCATTCTTTTCATATCTGCTTTACTGTTCAGAACCTAAAAGTGGTCTCTAAGTTTTTGCTCTGACCTGGCATTTTTTGGTGAAGACTTCAGGGCTCATTTTATTGGGTAATGTGGTTGAACCTCATATGAAAGATGAGGGCATGGAAAAAAATGGTTGCAAGTGTCTGTCTTTTACATACTGGTGTTCTCAGGTTACAAAGTTAATACAGGTTCTGATCTGTCTCTGATATAATTACAAACACCAATTTTCTTATGCTAACGCACGGCATCTAAGGGTATAAAATAAATGAACCCAACAAAGTCAGCAGCCATAAGCATAGTGGCTCATTTAACACTAGTAGTTGTCATCACTTCTTCAGTGTATTGTGAATCTTTCTCATTCTCTACCCAGTGAAGAGGTTTCTACTTCTTTCGAGAAAGGTCACGAGGATTCATCCCAGAGTATTATTTTAAATGAGTTTCTGAGTCTTTGTAGTATGATACAGCACCAAGACACTGTGTGGTGGAAACAGAAATGTGAATGTGGTATCTGAGTTCCAGATTCCTGTTTCCTCTCATGTGTAGTATCCTCCTTGTTGCAGTATCAGTTACTAGAGCAGTTTTCTGCTTCCTTTCTTTAAAGCTTCTGTCCATTTAAGGGCATCTAGATAGCGGATGGTCTGTGAAGATCTCTTTGGTTTGGTTTTGTTTTGTTTTTCCTTTTTCTCTTACTTTTTTTGAGAGTAAAATACCAGCTAAGCAGTGAAAAGAGTAACACAGAAGCTTTGGCTTTAACTTATCCTCAGTGCTAAAATGAAGTCCATCACATCAGTAAAGCCTTCTCTAAAGAGATCTACTTGTCTCTAACACCCTCATTAGAGATTCTTAGCAAGTAGACTGGGAGTGATATTTGTGACCTTTAGTTGATGGTAGTTTATTTTGTATGTTTTGTAGATATTTAGTTGTTTTCTGCCTAAAAGACTTTAAACAATGTGATAGTGAAAAGTACTTAAGACAGCTGAAACAAAAAGAAGATATGTCCTCATCATTGAAGAATATGTTCATAAAAGACACATGATTTTTTTTTCATTTGGATAAAATCTTCTGCTTCCTTCAGCAATCTGGGATGAGTCCCCTTGGCTTCTAGCTCTTGGAACCGATCTGGTTCTGGAGCTGTTTTTTCAGACAAATGCGCTGATTTCTTCACCACCTGTCCTGGCAAACCCCCCCTTTTTTTTCTTTCTGTTTCTCCTTCTTGCACAATGGAAATTTTATATCAGTTTGGGACTTCTGTGATTTCATTTCTAACTGACAGACTTTTTTACATTGTTGTTGTTATTAAAAAGATAATTGAAATAATTTAAAAAGCAAACAAACCCCCCACTATTTATGATCAGTAAATTACTTAAGCCTTAATCTGTAAGAACTTTCTCTGCTAAAAAAAATTTTGTTGGTGTCTGTTGGCTTTTTTTCCCCAGATTTCATTTTCTTACCTTATTTTGGTCTCACTTTCCTAGTATAGTTCTTTTTGTTTCCTTGAGATATTGTGCATCTTTTTATTTGCACAATGTTGTTTCATAACACTGTAATATATTTGTCCTTCATGTCATGTCTTTTTTTTTTTTTAAACTAGTTTACACCACCAGCTTCTTTCCCTATCGTTAGCAGTGCCTTGATTTTCATTCACCACTCTTGTTTCTTGTTCTTTTCATGAGATAGTCCCTCCTGGTTAGATGCTTTAGCTCATCCTTTCATCTTTGATTACTGCTCACGTGGTGAAAAAAGGGAAATGTTGTTCTTCACTGCACAGCTTAACATCCAAAAATGTCTGTGTAGACCACAGGAAAATTTGGAAAGCTCTTAAATATACATGTAGCACATAAGAATTAAGTACACATTTAAGGCACATTTCTTATTTATAAGAAGAAAATTATTTATTGTGGAACTGTTTTCATCACATCATGTTAAATGGTCCTGTTATTTGTTAAGATTAGCATGCTTCATTTGTTGCAAATTCCATTTTCTTTTCCTAACATGTAACATTTGCTGTCTCTATCCAGTTCAGCTGAAGCGTATCAGTGCCTTGCAAGTTGGCACTTTTAATTATTTTTCATTAAAGAATATCAATTTCAGACTCATACTTGACAATAAATTAGGGCTTTTTAGTAGACTGCCCACACCCCCCAGTCCTGGAATGCCACCCACATGTCAGACCTTGACCTCCACTCTGCCTTTGCATTCCACTCTTGACTGGGGCTGGGTTTTCTGTTGTGTGCGGCTTTCTTTCTCGTTCTTTTTCCCTCTTTTTTTTTTCTTTTTTTCTTTTTTCCTTTTTCTTTCGTTTTTTCTTTTTTTCTTCTTCTTTTTTTCCTTATTTTTCTTTTTTCATTTTCTTTTTTCTTTTTTCTTTTTTTTTTTTGTCAGTAAAGCTTTCAGTAAGGACATAGGATTAGTAATTGCCTTTCACAGAGTTCTCATGATCTGTCTGGCTGTGAGGAAAGAAGCATCATCTCAAGTTGTAGTCAGCTTCATCCTTCCAACCCCTGTGATTCTGTGATCTGGCCTGGATTTTATTTGTTTATTTAAGATAAGGAATTGGATTTGTTATGCATGGTAATGCTATTAAACAGCTGCTAGTTTTGAAGCCATAGATTTTCCTCTGTGTGTGACAGCCTACCCTTAACATTCAGCTTTCAAAACAGTTCAACTGGAATGTGGAACTGGATCACTACTTTAAACAGATATCAAAAATAGGAATGAAAAGTGAACTAAAAATGTCATTTTGGACATCTTACTATGTCTTTCTTTTTATTGCAGGTGTCTGTGACTAAAGCTGACAGATCCTTAGGCTTTGCCATTCAAACGTGCTTTGTTTCCCCATTTTCAAATCCAGATAGAATGTCTGATTACACCATTATAGAAAATATTTGTCCTAAGGATGAATCTGTTAAATTCTACAGCACTGAGAAGTTGAACTTCCCAATAGCACATGCGCAGAAGGACAAAAAGAGGTTTAGCTTTGTGTTTAAACCAATATTCAACATCTCACTGCTCTTTCTTCACTGTGAGTTAACTTTGTGTACAAATAAAGACAAAGATACACAAAGACTGCCTAAGGTCAGTACTTTCTTTTTTTTTGAAGTCTAAACTGATTTAAGTAATAAGTTGTGGGGTTTTTTTAATCTGAACTTTAATCTGAAGAGACTAAATGGTTTTCTGTTGGATTGATATAATGAATATTTCTAGGTTCAAGATTTTATAAAGAGTTATGATGCTATATGTTTTGACAACAAAAATTACAGTTTCTATTTAAATCTCATTGTGAGGGATAAATAGAAATTGCTTTTCATTATGCAAGTGGTTCAGATTTATCTTTGCTATCAATCTCACATAACATCGTGACAAACTATGTTATGTGTAATACTGGGTAATCTTGTAGGTGTGTTTGACCTTCTTTTTATGAATTGTGAGATCAGCTTATCTCAGTACAACTTGGGTAGAAAGTAACTAAGTACTGGCATGTCTGCTACATTTTGGTTCTATATCATCTTGTGTGTTTTTACAGCAAACAGTCCTGCGCTGCTCTACTGATTTTAAATAAAATTCATATTCTATCTGATATTTACAAAATCACCAAATTTTGCTTTATGATTAATGAATATGGCTTAAGTTCATTACCAGAGAACATATTTTAAGGACAACTGAAGTTCAATAGTAACGCTCCTATAAATCTTAGAGGATCCTTAATGAATGCAAAGGTTGCATCCTGAAGCACTGTTTGGAATTACTTTTGCCTGTGTGTTATAGAGATATTGTTTGAAAGTTCTCCTATATTTTTTGGTAAACAACATTTGATAAAACTTGTAATGAGACGGCTGTGCAGCTGGCAGAGCTGGACTGACAGACGCTGCTGGTGTTTGAGTGACTGACCTCACTGTTCTTTCCATGTGCAGTGTGTTCCTCCTGATGAAGCTTGCACCTCTCTGAATGTGGATATGATCTTGGCCATGATGCACAACAAAAAAACCTTCACCAAGCCTCTTGTAATAACTCATGAAGGAAAACTAGAAGGTATGAAAATGGGCTTGACTTGTGTAATAAATCTATATATATATTATTATGTACATATAGCCATTTGAAATGGGCTTTAAAAAAAAAGTACTCTAAGTATGAAGCATCTTGTAATCTTGTGGTAATAATGTGTTTATAAGTTATTTGTTTAGACTTTTCCCTGGCGGAAGTCATCATGGCCATCTTTTGTCATCTTTTAATGGTCTTTATTGATCCCTGGAATGTGATTTTGCCCAGCATTGACAAAAGAATACCGTACTAAGCAACAAAATTGGTTTCAAATGTATGAATACATCACTAGTGTTTCCAGCACTACTTGTTGCCCAGAGATCAATAGCAGTAGTCTGTTCCCTGCTGCATCACTTCTTTATTTTGTCTGTAAATATATACTTAGGAATAACAGCAGTAGAATTATAAAGTCTTGAGAGTGCTAAAGCTCCAAAAGTTTGTAAAGCAAAAGGGTGGCCACTGGAAAGAATGTGTGTGTTGGTTTTGTTTTTTTTTTTAAGCAGCAGGAACTGAGAACTATTTCTTGTTTCATTTAGTTTGAAAGTTTTTGGTGAATCCCTCTGGCAACAGCATTAGTTGTGTTTTGTTGCATTCATAGAAGGAGAAGGTATACATTGTCTTTTCCTTTTGTATTAGCATGGCAGTTTAATTAGTAAGCTCCAGTGGCTTTATGTGCATATCAGAATCTTACAATTGTGTACAAAAGCTGAAGTTTCAGAATGCTTTTCAGGTAATGTCAAAGATGGGGATAAGAAATCCTTTAACCTCCATTGTACAGTGTGAGATTTTTAGTTTTCAAACTATTTATAGTAACATAGAGCATTGCTATAGGACTTAAGGGAAAAGTGTTTCTATTTAACTCTACAAGGCAACTTATGATTTATTTTACAAGTTTCTTGATAATACAGGTCAAATCCACAATGAATTAAAAGCAAGTAATTGATCTGTTGATGTGATACAGCTAAATCTCTACTTTGGGCCTGATTCTGTGCTCTTTCTTTTTACAAAGCTCCCACTTTTTCATTTGCTTTTTTATTGGAGATGAGTAAATCCTCCAACTGAAATTCATCTTTCAATAAACGGACTTATACTCTGAGCTCTCTTGCCCTTCTGATGTGTGGAGCATTGTGTGCAGCTCCCGTCTAGGACTGCACTCAGAATGTTGCCTTTGTGAGAGGCACAAGGTCTTAGTGTGCAAAGACGAGCTAAATTTATAAAGATTAGTTGCAAGACAACGATGTGATAGAGTATTTTGTTGTATCGTGGGTGATTTGGTCTAATTGTGGGATGTTCCATGGAAATCTCCTCCAGCATATCACAGCTTTCAGATGTAATACAAAGTGGCACATTAACAACGTAGCTTTGTTGGTATGCAGTTGTTCTGCAGTGAATCAAATGACTCCTTTCTAAAAGTAAAGAGCAATACATCTAACTAAGATTTGGAGAATAAGTCACATTGCATCACTGAACCGGAGAATTTACATCTCGGAGGTGTTGTTCATAATTTTCTTTCATGTGAACAGGCCAGCTTTCATTGTTGCAGACCATATTATGAGTTACTGCTATTGCAGCTGCTCTGTAAGCCAAGTGAAGGAGTCATGTGCTTGAAATTTCAAAAGCCTTAGCAAACTAAACATTGCAAAGGCATTTTTTTTCTTCAGCCTTGATCTTATGATTGTCACTGACTCTAGTAGCAATCACAACTGTCTTATCTGTATGAGACTAATTACTTCTCCCTTACTAATGTCATTACAGTTTTATACAGACTCAGTTACATATACTGTTACGGTAGATCCCAGTGCAAGTGTCTAAAAGCTTCATGTCATGTTCTTTTCATATGCATTATTGCCTTTTAACACCCTTGCCCTGATTCGGTGAAAGGCATATAGCTATAGTCATTTAAATGTTTGGAAATATTTGCTCTTCTGTTGAAATAGCCTACCAACTTCACTGTTCAAATTTTTAGCAAGTATGGAAAGTTTAGATTGTTTTTCAGCAAAAGGAGGTTAAGCTGAACAGCCAACAGGTGTCTCCGTTCTGAAAAAGTATAGAGCATCATGATAGTGTTTAAAAGCCAGTAGCTGCTTTTACTGGACTTTAAGGATTCTCCTTGCTCCTGTGTTGCTCTGAGCAACCCACATTAAAATAACACGTAAGAACTGGATCAGTGGGGAGAACTGATAACGAGCTACATAACCTATTGTTAATTAGTGGACTTTATATTCTCTGTACAGAGGCCAATGGCAGAATGAGTGTGGAAAATTAATTCTCCTCTTATCTTGGAAGGCATGTAGTTGGCACTTAGGATATGCCAATAGAGTATTTAGACAATCAGATAGTGCCTTTAGCCGTGTTTGTACTGTGGATTGTTCCCTGGTTTCAGTCCAACTTTCCTCACAAATGTTACATTCAGTTATGCGTGGACAAGCTCCCCCAGACCCTCTTTTCTCACCTGTTTCCTACTACTGTTCCACCTGTTTCCTACTATCCTGCCCAGAGTGATTTGGAGGAGATAACTATGCATTAGAACAACTGAACGTAATGCGGTTTAAGAATAAAGTGCTATTTGGATATTGTAGGCACATGTGTCTGAGAGTGTAATGCCCTTATATGATATTGCTGTCAGTTTAGTGTTGCCACTTGAGTTTAAGAAGCTAGAAAAACTGGCTTGGTTTAAGAACACTTTAAATAAATAACATTTATTTTCAGGGTTTTTTTGCACCACTATGTTTATGTTGCACTTGGTTTGTTTTTTGGTCCCTAAAGATATAAAAATAAGTATTGGGGCACTGTCTTAACAAATCCTTTTACAGCTATTGCACTGAACACCCTCAAATGTCGCCAGAATGTAAACAAGATCCCTATGTTACTGGGCAGGACAGAAGCAAACTCTGCAGCTAACCAAACAAAGACTTGGATCTGAAGCCAGGATCTCTGGCTCTTCTTACTTGAGGTGGCATTCTTGGAGAAAGATAAGAGGAGCCAGTTAAGCAAAAGAAGAGAAAATTCTTCATTTCTTAACATGTATTTACTTAATCACTTTCTGCTACATGCTGATAATGATGCTGATAATGCCAAGAATAATAACTTTGGTTTAATAGTTATGATCTTTGATTCCCTGTATGTATTTAAACAAAACCAAACAACTCACCACCACTAAAAAAGCCCAGCAAAACAACATTCAAAACAGAATACCAAGTAGGAATTAAGCTAACATGTGAATCAAAACATATTCATGCTATTTGGATGAACAAATGTACATTATGCCATAATAGTGACTTTTTTCTTTAGGGATGATAGCCACTTATTGTTTTGGCTTTCATGATTTAGCATGCTGGTATCTCATGTTTGTGACTGGTCAGTAGCCAGATGAATGTAATCGCTTTAGGACTGACCTTGTAATCTGTGCTCATTTAAGAGCTCCTTATACGAATTAACCAGACTTACTGCAGGTTAGAACTGATGATATCTGGGTGGGAATTGTAATGTACTTGCCAGCAAATCACACTTTGCATGAACGTAGTTCATGCTATAATGTTTTTCTGAGGAATGATCAATATATGAATGGAATTTTTCTAGGCTGAGCAGGATTTGGACTGCTTTCCCTGAAGTTTTTGCTTTCAAAGATTACCATTAATGTATTTCTGCTTGATCAGATCCTGAGGTTTACTTTCACGGTTTGAAGGCTCTTTGCAAAAACTTTCTAATTTTTTTTTTGTTTGTTTTAAAACAGATTCTTCTCTTCCAAAATCAAATGTGAGACAACCATGTGAGTAACTCTTCAACCTATCTCTTTGAAGCCTTAAACCTTTGTCTAGTATTAGATTAATGAAGAAAATTATATTCAAGCTTTCTGAATTGTGTGTGTGTGGGTGAGTTTGTTAAATTCTGAGACAGGAGAGAATTCTGATTAGTGCTGCTATAGGCATTCCCATTGATCTTTAGGGAGAAGAACTGTAATCATATCTATATGTGAAAATTCAATTTGGGAAAACACCACTTAAAATTTCAGTCTTAATGAGTTTATTTGCCAGTGTGTGTTATTTCCCCCAACTCTGTCAAGGCTACCACTACCCAGTAGAAGAGATTCAGCAGCAATGCCATCTTAAGTATTTCCTGTATCCTATTGCAAGCCTCTCTTCTACACTGCACTGCAATTGCTCACATCCTCAATTACTCTAGCACCAGCACTCATAGGCCATGCTCTAGATGTGAGATCACTGAATTGATGTAGGATTCATTTATTTGTTTTTGTCCTGTTGTCTTGATATAGTGAATTTCTTTTTTCACCGTGGTTAGTGACTAATCCTAGAGAGGTAGAAAGAGGGGAGAAGTGGCACTAGGAGATGAGAATAAAATAGGAAGTTGAAGGTGATTTGCAGCTAAAATTAGCGATGAATGAAGAAGAGGGGAAATTAGAAGGGGAAGTGCAAAGAAGGTATTTTTCCCCTCTATTTCTGTCCCCAAAGCTTTGAGACTGAATTTACTCTAAATAGCAAAGGTGATGAAAAAGTATGTTTCTACTGCATGAGCCTCTTCACTAAGTATTCTCAGAGGAGAGTATATATGGGGCTGGTGCCTCATGGAAAAAGAACATTTGAGTTTAAGAAGTCCTTTTCTGTTTTGCATTTAAAAGTGACCAAGTGCCAACAAAGGAATGAGAAATAGTCCCATATTAGTAATGGGAGAAAGGCCTTCTAAGCCACTATCCATCTAGTTTCGTACATGCAAACCTGGTCACAGGCACCCAGGCCCTTGGCAACAGGAACTGCTGGAGATGACATTTGTCAGAATGGGAATGGCACTGAGGATCCCAGGAGCTGGTGGGCTGAGGGGTATCTATGGGGATATCTGTTGAATGCAGGAACATATGTAGTTATTTCTAAAGTGAAGGTGTTGGTTGTGTTTTAAGGACTGGAATTCTCCTGAAGGATACTACTGAGAAGATCTAGTCATTTTATTTCCCAGCCAGCTTAGTCAGTAAAATGTTATTTGCTGGCCTAAGCCATTCTGCGTACTGGGAGTCATTAAAAATACTGAAACTAGAAATCCATTTTGTAAGAAAAGATTTGCTCCAAATGGTTGATGAAAGAGTGTTTTTGAAGCATTTCTAATCACCAAGAAAAAAAAGACAAAAGCTGGAAGCTTTTTTGATGTTCAGCTCTGGGGCATCGTATCAAGGAACCAGATGCTGTTAACCTTGAAATGGTGCTGCAATATTGCCTCTCCCCTAGAAAGTGATCTTGTGTGTGTGGTGGGGGGAGTGTTCTATTTCTGTGTTATGGAATTAATTTCAGTTATTGTTTTTCACATTTGGCAATCTTTTCAATTGTTTCTATTTATGTTTTTGCTGACTTTTTGTTGGCATCTCTTTCCTCTTAACAGCAGTTCCGTTCTCCACCTAGAATTCAGACTGAACTTGTAGGAAATGTAGGGAAAAGTTTGCTTGAATATTAGGGCATTTAAATTAACAGTCTTTTGCCAAAAATCTCTGCCTTTGTGAAACACATTTTTAAGATAAATAGATATTTAATTGAAAGCAACTTATTAAGGGCCAACTGAAAATGCTTAATTTTTGCAATGTGTTCCACATTTGGGTGTGCAGAGCTGAAGCTTTGCTTTGTGATGTGGAACAGTTGGTTGGACTGAAGCCAGTCTCCAAAAGCATCATTTTTATTTCCTTGATGTTAATCTGCTACACTGTTCCTTAAAATGGTGCTTAATTTACTATGAACTTCAACTAAAAAAAAAAAGCTAAACAACTTTTTCCATGAAAGTTTAAGGGTAATTGTTCTTAAACATGACTTGTTACTGACAAAATTAAAGGCCCTTATTGTGTGTGTTTGCTTTTTTAGCTGTATTCTATGGCTTGGACACTCTGACTGTCGTGGGCATTGCCTTTGCAGCATTTGTAATTGGAGCCCTGCTAACAGGAGCACTGTGGTTTATCTACTCTCACACAGGTAAGCATAAGAGCTCTTAGTGACCTCAGTGTAGATCATACTGCAGGAAGTGCAGTGTGGTATGAGTCCTTGCAATGAGAGTGGGGAGGGGAGTTAGCAGTAGCCATCCTGCCCTTGTTTCTCACTCGCTCTTCTTCGCTGTGAGCAACTCCTTGCAGGAACCTGTTGATAAAGGAGATATTATGTGTTTTGAAAATATTTTAAATTTTTTTTTTTAAATCTTAAATGTAAGTCTTGAAAACTCACCTGGGATCTTGAAAGTAAAACTGAGATTTCCTGTGTTGTGCAGTATCATTAGTAGCATCTCTGTTTCAAATTAATTAGCATATCCATTAATGTATCCCTTTTGGTTCACATATTACTTTTTCTAATTTATTTGTGTTGTTTTTTTAAGTTACTAAATTAGATTTATGTGACTCAGGATGTGATGTGGTCAGTGTGCCAAATGACTGAGAGAATGCCTTACTTGCTTTGACATTTCCTGAATATAATTAGACTTGAAAATGTTTCTCTTGGTTACATAGAAATTTTGCCCCTGCCATTTATTTTTCTGTTCATCAGCTGTTGCACAAGATGGTGGAAGTCACGGATAATCTGATTTAATTTAACTCAAGCAAATAACCAAAAAAGTGCCTGAAATTGATGCACCTCTTATGTGTAGCTAATTTTTCAGTGTCTCCTTCTCACACTTCTTTCCATACTATGATTGAGTTAGCAGAAATGCGACACCATAAGAAGCAGAGTTTGTTTAGGGAGCTCTCTGTTTTGTGGCTTGATGTGAACAAAGACTGGACAGTGATAAGGCCTTGCTTTGGGTCATGTGATCTTGATGACTGCCTGTGGATTATTGAGTATCTCAGGATCCCTACAGCATACTGGACTCCCAACTACTTCCATTTTTGACACTTGCAAGACCCTGCCAAGATCTTTGGGAGTTGGGAGAATGTGAGGTCATTTATTCCAAACCTGTGCAGCCCTGGAGCCCTAGGATTGTCCCATAGCACATTACAGGGTACTGTGGGCTTTCCTCTGCATTTAAAACCTTATGGAAGCTAGATAAGTGTAAGAATCTGGCCCCGTCAGGTCAGAGCTCCTGTAAATATTACGACCCAGGAGCTTATGTTAATTTGGAAAAAATCTGTTTTATTTCCAGTTGACAGTACAACAACTTAGTATAAGCATTTTAATACTTCCCAATGCATCAGCTGTGTATGAAGATTGTTTGGAATTCAGAGGCAAATATGGAAACTGTAAATGTTGAGATCATAAGTATAAACAGTATTATCCTGCCCCATGCACTAATGAAATGTTATGCGAGAAATGTAAGTGTAATTTTGATGGGTAAATAGGAGATAATTTCCAAATAGGCAACACTTACTAACAAAAATAGTAAAACAGTTGTTAAATTAATATTGTTGGTTACGTGTTTGTGAAAGTTGAGATTCTGTTCATATACAGAATCAACTGTAGGCACATGTTATACATCAGTAATAATGGAACACTTAGAAGCAACATGATAAATCCTTCAGTAACAGCAAGACTTGGACCAATCCCATTAAAACTATTACATTAACAGAGTAGATCAGTCATAGTTACCCTGTAAAAGTAGTGAAGAAGACAGCTGCTCTGACTTTGTGTTTAAGAGATGAAAATAAGTGGAGAAAAAGGCCTGACAAAGAGAAGAAATAACTTAGATGAAAAAAAAAAAAGTAAGGAGACACTGTAACTCATCAGATCAGAGAATCACAGCAGTGAGATGAGAAAATTATCTAGCAAGTTATCTGGGTTGGATTTTGAAAGTGAGCCTACGTTCCTGCACATGTAATTTTTCCATACATAACAACTTGTATCTACAAAGCAGAACTTCAGCAGAGTACAGTGAAGGCTCTGGCAGGGACAGTCTCTTAGAGGACAACTGCTGTGACAGACAAGATAATCCAGCTGCAGTGGAAACATTTGAGAGTTGACTGCAGACTTATTTTAATAAGGAGGAAAAAAAAGTTATCTAAATATCATCTACAGAGTGGCTGTCTCTTGCCGTTACAGAATTCACCCTCTGTTGTATTGCTCTTTGAAATCTCATCTTTTGTTGCAAATAATACTGAGTTTCTATTCCAACCTGTTATTTAGACCAAAAATTGAAAAATGAGTTAACTCTGAAGTTATATATTATAGTGATACTCAGAGAATGGGGAAAAACTACTGCTGATGGAGAATGCCAGCTTGGAGTGTGTGAAGTACAATACAGCAAAAAGCCACTGTTTTGCCAATAGTAAGAAGGCTTGCTGATATGATTTTACCAGAATGGCTCTATTGGCAGGCTCATTCTAGCATGGAGAAAGCTTTGTGTATAAGCTCCTTTATTCATCTGTATTGGCTGTTACTATCAAAACCTCAGTTGATAGCAAAAAAAAAAAAAGAACTAAAAATAAGTAGAATTTAATCTCAAAATATTAAGCAGGAATTGTGTTTTGTTTTTGTCTCTCACATAGGACTTTTGCTGTTTTCAGTGATTAAGATATAACAGATTTCTATCAAAAGCATCAAAATTTTGCTTTAAAATTGTGCATGGCTCTCTGAAACAATTCAGTGTGGAGTTGTCCTAAGGTACACAGGTAGTAAGGGAGGAGAAGAGAGAAGCTATGCTTGTAACCTTGGAGGAAGAATTTTAGCCCACCTTTCTGCAAAACAATTCCCTACTTTTGATCCTTTGTCCAGTTGATTAAAGGCCTTTAAAAGTGACTAACAGCAGTATTATTTCTGACTGAGAGGACTCAACGACGGGAAAGCAGCAGAGATTTGCTACAGTTAGATGAAGAAACAAAAATTCTTGCAGATTGTGCAGTTTCAGAAACCCTTCAAAATTAGCTACATAAATATCTATCAAATATCTGTCTTAATAGGAATAACTGGCTATATTTAGGAAAGGACATGCACAAATCTGTAAGTTAGTGAGGCTGCCAAACCTATATCCAAAGGTGCAAACAGAAAGCTGTTACATGGAATGTCAATCACTTCATTCTCTAAGGAAGTGCTTTTTTTCTGCTTCAGACAGTGCTGCAAGTTAACAGGATAGCATGTTCCAAAATCTGAGAAGTTAAATGCGTCTCTCCTCCCCCACTTCTCTCTTTTTTTTTTTTTTTTTTAATGGGATCTGATTTAAAATAAACTGACATAGCAACCAATTATATTTGGCAGATGGAG
>JAOWBP010004015.1:2668512-2700000 GCA_028571105.1 Tragopan temminckii
GAGACAAGATCTGCAGGTGCAGTAGGTAGTGCTGGAAAGAAGGGTTGCTATTTAGTGGTGAACGGATACCTCAGACAGTGTTGGGGCATGTCTAATGTAGAGAGACTGAAATAAAGCATAAATGGAGGGCATGTGGCGGAAAGAACTCTCACAATGTGTACAGACAGTGCCGGTGGACTTTGTGATACAGAGGAATTGCCAGCACATTTCAGAGAATATTCCTGAGTCTTGAGCTGCTAGGAAGAGTGTGCACCTGGGACACTGCTACACAAACACCTATGCAAAACTTGGCAGAAATGCAACATCTAGCGTAAGCCTGTTACCTACCCCACCATATGATCCTGTATTTGGGTAATCTGATGGCGTATGCGGTTGGAATACAGTGGAGCTAGCCTTCAGTAGCCATTCTGATCTCCAGGGACTTTCAGAGACTACATTTTAGTCACTAACTACAATGGACTGAAAGCAACTCTGTCAGAAGAAGTAACTCCCCTTTGCCCCATCTCCTTCCCAAGAATGTTGGTTTCTTACACCGAGCTGCTCAGAAGAGCTGTGATTTAAGGGAATGGTGTACAGAGCTGACAGAAGTCGCAGTGAATCAAAGAGAAAACGTTGATGTGTGCACATAGTGGCAGCACTGGGAACGTAGTTGCTCAAGGATGCAAAGGGGAAGGGAGGAGAATGTACGAGAAAGGTAGGAGATTGTTTTGGGGCCTGGAGATACGGTGGCCGCGTTGTTGCAGTGATGGTGGGTAGTTCAGTGCTGGACGTGCAGCTTGTCTGCTGTGCATCAAGGCCTGCCCTGTGCTGGCAGGCCCAGAGCCAACTCGTGTGCAGGAGTCAAGGGGCCACACTCGAGTGGCCGGGGACCTATGGCAGCCAGCCCTGTGAGGCCTGGAATGCCACTCGGGTGTGCTGCCAGCGGGGTTACATGCGTTCTGCAGGATTTCTGGCCCACCTCCAGATTGGATGGATAGCAGGCAGTGTGGGCATGCCTCCGTCTGCCTGTCATTGTGTAGATAAGCCCTGCTGCACGTGGTTATCCAGAATGTGAACTGCTACTCCCTTCTACGAGTGTTACAATTTTGCAAAGTGAGTAGCCTGCCATGCAGAGCTCTTGCCTAGCGTGACTGGGGACGCCAGGGAGGGGAGGATGTTATAGAAAGCTCAGGGCTGTGTTAAATTAACACCCTTATTGGTCACTGTCACCTTTGTGTAAATGAGCCTTACAGAGGTGGGAAAAACACATAACTTCCTCTAGTGCGGCAAATGTGTATCAAATAAAGACCAGCTGGAGGGGAGGGTTGGTGTGTGTACTGCATGGAAACAGGTAGTCAGGAGGGGAACAAGTGCCAGGAGGGAGGTGTTAGCTCTTTCTCCTGAACTTTTGCTAAATGCATGCTTTTTTTTTTTTTTTGTCAGCAGCTCCATTTCCATCTTGTTCTAAGTCTTACAGCTTTTTATTCCTGTGCGAGATTTTCTGATCTCTCTGTCCTTTACATAGAGGCTATCTTGCCCCATGCTTTTCTGGGACCTCTCCCCCATGCTGCTATTTCTTTTTGGTGTGTGCTTATATTTGTGTGAATTTTCTTTCCCTGAATTTTTTTTTTCTCTGTTTTGGCAGAGGCATCTTTACAAATGTCAACTCTACTCTGGTTTGCAAGAAAAGCAATTCAACACATGGCTGCTCCTTGGCTCTCAGTTTGTTCCCTAGCCCAAGAAATGCACATATTTAGAAATTTTTTTTGTGTGCAGATTGTGTAATAACTTGTTCTGCTGCAGGACTTGCACATCAGTGGTTGGGCTAATTGATCTGCACTTGTACATCAGGAAAATGAGCCCTTGCTGCTGGCAATCCTTTTATTGCAAATTCTGAATGTTTCTTCAACTGTTACAAAAGGCAATAATCTCAATTTATTTTTATTATTTATTTATTTTTTAAACTGAGTGTCATTGCTTGGATTGCTTTCATCTTACATGCATGTTCTTAAAAAGGAGTAAAAAGACAGACCTGCAATCCCCCGTGCAGCCAGTCAGTGCTAATACCAAGCTCCTCATACAGAAAGCAGGAAGTTTGTTTATCTTCTGCATCCCAAGCACAGGCATGTGTAATTTATGCCTGCAGCACTGCCTTTAATAACTGCTCCTGTTCTCTGGGAGCTGGCAGGATATGTAGCGTGCATCAGTGGGTCTCAGGAGCAGCCCTTTCTGCAGGACAAGACATGCATAACCCAAGGCGCTGCGGAAGTATCACCGTTCTCAGTAGCCTTGTTTTTTCTGTAAAACGTCTGTTTTAAGATGGGCTTTGACTTTAAATGGCCAATTGCTAACTATATCTTGAGTGAACTGTCTTTTTAACCAGCAAAGTGTAGGTCAGTTCTAATATAACTAAACGTGTGCATCCAGGTCAAATGGTCTCTAGTGCTAGCTAGATTGCTGGATGTAGATTTCACAAAAACAGAAAGAACTCTGCTATTTGATCCTTTAAGCATTTTCTTTCACTGTGAACTTTTTATTACTATTATTAGTAATATATATATTTTTGAAGAAACATTTTACTTTAATTGTAGTTGTATGTCAGCCGGAGAAATCAGAATTCTGCTTTGTGGTTTTCCTTTATATGGTGCAGCTTTTGAGCTGACTAGTTTGTCTAATTCTTATCTAGCTGACTCTGGTGCAAATTAGGGGTTAAGTCAATTGGCATTCTCTTGTGACCTCCTGAATCCAAAACATACTGTATCTGTTACTGTCAGGGGTGGGTTTGAGCCATTTTGGAAAAGCAAGGCTGTTTTTCATAAATATTTGTCTTGCTTTAGTTTCCTGAGATATAGTTCAAATGTAAACTTCTCCGTATGTTTCAGCTTTTGCTCTATCTTGTTGTATCACATCACACTGTCACACGTACTATATGAGAGTACAGCACTGTATCATGCTCTGGTGATTATTTAAAAGGGCGTACACTCTGTTTTGGACTAGATATCTGTTATCAGTGTAGATAATTGCTGTCAGACACAAAATAGATTCAGTAAACAAACATTTCATTTTACCACGTGATAAACTTCTGTTTTGTCCAATGTATTTGAACGATGTTCACCATAAATCAGCAGTGCTTCAAAAGCAACATATGCAACTTGCCCAAATCCTTTCTGCTGGAATTACATTATACTAGAGATTAACTTCTTCATTGTTATATATACATAGTTGCATTTTTCAGTGTTTGGAGATAACAGTGTTTGACATAAGCAAGTAATTCATATCTAAGACTAACCAGTTCCTCCTAACCACCCTAACTGTTCTTTTTCTCCTTCAGGGTATTTTTGTCATCCCTTTTTATTATTTTTTTTCCTCCCTGAATTTCCTTTCTGAAAATGACAACACTATTTTCAATTTTAAATAATGTATTTTAAATTTATACTTTCAGGGAGAGAAATACACTAAGAATTTAGCATATTCAGAAGAATATGCTAAATTAAAATTTGTTCATAATGTGGATAATAAACATGACATCTCTGTTTGTGATCCCATTGGTTTTGTGACCAGAAGGGACTTTATTATTTGACAGATGTAATCTATGAATTGCTTTTTTTCTCTAAATGATGTGCATCTGTCTCTTCTCCTGCAGGTCCTGTGCCAAGGAGTGAGTGTGTGCTATCTCCTGTTAACAGTTCACACCCAGTCCATGCCCTGTTGGAGAGTTTCACAGTCTTATCTGGCTGTGCAAGCCGAGGCACAACAGGCCTACCACAAGAGGTGCACGTCCTCAATCTCAGAAATCCTGAGGAAGGTCTCGACCATCATGAAAGAGAGGTAAAGAAGTAATTGCTTTTCTTCCAGATCCATGACTAAAGATGTGTCTGCAAATGGGATTGTTCTAAGTTTATTTTCTGAATTGTGAACATCCAGACTATACAAAGGAGCATGTGCAGTTTGCATTGGTATTGTCCACATATGCTTTGCATGCCATAGGAGTAAACTACTTCCATACCCAGTCGTTCTCTCTGTCACCTTTCACAACCACGAAGTATAGTTTAATAAGTTGGTGGGGTGGGCAAAGGAAATAAGAAACAGATTGGGATCTACAAGAGGCCTTTACAGAA
Organism: Tragopan temminckii; assembly: GCA_028571105.1. Taxonomy (NCBI): domain Eukaryota; kingdom Metazoa; phylum Chordata; class Aves; order Galliformes; family Phasianidae; genus Tragopan; species Tragopan temminckii. Next base: position 2,672,610 of record JAOWBP010004015.1, read on the forward strand.
TTGGCTGTCTTCAAAGCCAGATCATTTACCTAAATGTGTTGTAAATTAACATGAATACCTTTGGATCCTTGCCATGACCACTATAAACAAATACTAAAGTTCAGATTCTTTTAGCCCTGTAATACGTCCTTAGTGCTTCACTGAGTGGGGAATGTTGAGCAGATAGCAAGTGTTGCTGACTATGATAGTTCTTAAGTACAGTCCAATTACTTATTTATATACATTGCACTTGGAGAGACTGGCAAGAACTTGAGCTGCTCTGGAAGCAGCAGCAGGAGAAGAAAATTTTTGATGTTAACTTCTGCAGTACTGTTGTTTACTATCAAAACGAAGCGCTGAAGTGAAAAGAAAACATTGCATGCCACAACAGCTGAGTTTCTTAGTTCATGTTCCTACAGTTATTACACACACAAATCCTGAGCACTGTTTCCCGTGAGAGCAGCATGTGTGCACAGTTAGTAGAATTAGTGATGAAAGAACAAAGATGATGTTCTATCATATGGAAGCTTAGCAAAAGAGAGTCTAAATCTATGCTAGAAGAACTTGTAAGTGGAATCTTTTATAGCGTGTTCAATTCAGGCAGATACTCTTGGCCATAATCAGTTTTTCCTCTGACTTCAATAGCAGCCTTGTTGGGTTTGTACTGTATTCAACTCAACGTTCAGTGTATGCATCCATAGAACTTCAGTTGTTGTATGTATTTTCGGTATTTACACTGCCTGAAAGATCTAGTGTGTGATTAAAGAGAAGATATTTACTGTTTTATTTGGTAGGCATCTCATTGATTGCCCTTAATCAAAAATGTCAGATCGACTTCAGTTCAACTGTCGTAGAATAAACAGAAAAATATTTTTTTCTGAGAATGAGGAGCAGAGATTTTGTTGTCGTTATCTTAAAATTTGTAAGGCACTGGGTTGTTGTGAATAACTATACCTACTTTTTTTACAGGCAGCTTTTTAGGCATGAAAAACTGTTTGAAGTTGAAACCTGTGCAGTGTAGAACCAAAAGCCTTACGTAGTTCTGCTATGCATTTATTAGTGCCTCTCTTGTCACTCAGGAACTTTTAAATCTATTGGAAAGTTTTAGACAGATTTACTCTGACAGGTAGGTCTCACAAGGTAATCACAAGTTCTGTTAAAAATATGTAGAAGAGCGTCCTCACTGTAGGGACCTGATATAGTGTTAATTGTAAATTCTTAGTGGCCAAAGGGTGCCTGAATGTGGGCTAAAGCTGGAGTTCACATCTCCCAAGGGGCCCGAACGAATCAACTGCAAGGCTTACATTTGCATGAAACTAAATGTTATCATGTTTTGATGCTCTTAGCATGAATTGTGTAGCAGTGCAGTTTCTACAGTTTTGCACACACAGCATGAACTAGAGTCACATACACATGAGGCTGTAGGCTGTGCTAGTACTAATTGTCTTGACAGCATCATAGAAGATTTAAATATTTGGCTTTGCATAAAAATTAGTTATTGTCTAGCAGAAGGATACTACATGTGCCTGTTCTAACATGTCATGGAAGCAGTTGGCCCAATAGTCTTTTCTGTATACTTCTGTGGTATGCTAATGTGATGGGCATAGAATATATTCCACAATTTGCAGCCCTTAGCCACCTCCTCCCAACTATTTTCCAGTTGCAGCCCTCAGAAATCACTGCTCTGAAAATGAATGGGAAGCTACAGCAGGGCTTGCTGGTGACAGTGTAGCGCAAGAGAGTGTACGCAACTTGGAAAGATCAGATTTTACTTGTTGGAGCAGAGTCTGAAAACAAAAAGCGAGTATCTTCTCCATTATTGTACAAATCAACTCCAAGTACTCTTTTGTCTTGAAGTAGAATTTCCCATCATCTCAAGTTAAATTAATTTGATTTACTAGCTGAGGTTTTTCCTGTTGCCTGCAAATACTGATAGCAAAGGTAGAGATATGTCACACAGTATAGATAATATACTCCAGTATAAAAATAGTATATATAGTGTTCTTGACAGTACACTAGGTAGAATCTGCAGCCTCAAAATTATTTAAAATAAATCACTCATTCTTTCAGTTGTTGGATGAAGTTCTGGTAACATGGAATGCAAGGTCTGAAAATCTCTTAAGTGAGGGCTTTCTTTAGGGGAAAAGGAGAGACTGGGTTTTGTTTTGAACCTGCCATGTGCTAGATGCTGCTAAATTACATTACGTCTCTTACATCCTGGAAGGAGTGTAAATTTCCTATAGCAAATTCTTTGGAGAACATACTCGCGAAGTTATCCTGGTTCTCTTAAAAGTGCAACATACATGTTTAATTAATTTAACTTGCTTGACACTTGTGTACAATAGACAACAAACATTCACAAACTTAAACTTAGGAAGGGTGACTGATGTAGGGGAAGGGCATGGTAGAGGAATGTGTTCCTCTGTAACATGTGAAGACTTCTTTATTTAATGATTAGTAAGGTTTGGCTGTTTGTTTTTTTTTTTTTTCTTTTTCCCCTGGAAGCAGGGGGGAAAAAAAAAAGCTAGATCAGAAACGTGTGGGATTATGTATTCTGAAATTTGCAAATCTAAATTGATGACTTAGCACTTTCAGGTTAAGGCTGACATCTCATAGATATAAGGTCATACCATGAAATGCTGCGATAGTGTCTCTGATCTCCAAGGAATTTATCTGTATTTTACATTGTTCATCTTGGTTGAGAGGACGTCTTGTTTGTTGACACTGTCAAGACATTTTCTCCAAGAAAGAACCCCAAAAGTTTCAACGTTTTTGAAATATTTCTTAGAACTGTCTTTTATGGCACTTCATATTGGCTGTGCTTTATCATAGGAAATAGAATACGGGTGCGTGTAATAGCCACAAGTGTTTTTATTGAGCTTGGCATGAAAAATGCAAGCCTTCTTTGTTTATTTTATTTGATCAAATATTCCTGGGGAAGTGAGAGCATGTGTGCATATCTCTACTGATCTGGGGCTCAGCTGAAAGCCAGAACTGCCAAACACTTACAGGAACTTTCTCTGTGGCTTTTGGTGTCTTTAGTACTCAAGTTTCCTAGTTTTCAGAAGAGCTTGCTTTCTTGTGAGGCTATTCATTTTTGTTTCTAGCAATTTGCACCAGAAAAACGTGTATAGAAAACCTTTTATTTTAAGATTAAAGTCACTTCTTAAACAGGCATATTATCAAGTCTTCAATTAATGTGAGATTCTTTTTATTCTTTTAAGAATATCAACTGACATTATTTTATTCAATGCCTGTTGAGTTTTCCTGATCTGCTTCAGGCATGCAGTCACAGCTGAAATAGTTAAAGGCGGAGCAGGGGAATGTAAAATTATTCTCATGTGGGTACTTAGGATTTGAATACATGTGACTACACGGAATCAGAATTCCTGGCAACAGATTCACTATTGTTTTCTTGACATCCTCATCCTCAATAGGTTTAAGATGTTATGCCTGATACAGATGTTTAACATGTGTTATGTGAAATGAAGGCAGGAAAAGCAAGGAATCGTCTTTATTTTTATAATCGTGATTAACGCTTCTGAGGCTGTAATAATTCCAGCCTTTCTTCTCAGTGATGTTCAACAACAAATTCATAATAATTTATTATTTTCCTTTGTGAGCAGGCCTGATACTAAAATGCATGTTAGTTCCTATGGAGTGGACTAATTATTATAGTTGGGCACTTACTAGGGAAGTACCTTCAGGTTCCTGAGCTGGCCTGCTTAAAGCCATGAAATAATGTGCAAAATTGTTGAAGTCCAACACTGTAGTATCTTCTGAGAATTTGGAGAGTTGTAAAAATGGGACAGGAAGAGACACTGAAATTGTCACCTGATAACATTTTTCTACATCCTGACTTTTGCTGTGCATCCGGAATTCAGGGTAGTTCTGTGTTGCAACGATTCATATTTTAGGATTTTGAAGATCCTGGATCATTTTGCTTAGATTTCTATGTATTGGTTAGATTTCCCCATGCGTTTATTTAAACTACTTTCGGAAGTTTATTTCAAAAGTTTATCTCAATGCATCTCTAGGAATACAGCTATATTTTTGAGCTGTGCATTTTCATATGGCAGTTGCTGCATTAGCATTTTCCGTGAAGTGTATGCACCTAAAATTAAAGTGTCCAAGCTTTAAATGGTTTTAAATACTTTCAGATATTCTAGTAGCTTACAGCAATGCTTATGTTACTTGATACAATGCATATGGAGTCTGAATAAATGTGCCTTTGGTGTCTTGTCACCTTTACAGCAGGATTTGTTCATTTGTTTTTTCATCTGTTCTGTGAGGTGGTGATCTTGCAGAAAGGTGTGCGTGTTATAACCTGGGTGGAATTCTATTGCCAACAGTGTGACACTATCGGAAATCTCTGCAGAAACAGCATGGCAGATATTATTTTGGCATTATAACTTCCATGCCAATTCTCTTAATTTCAAATGCTTGGATAATCACCTTGTTTCTTTTTTCACACTTCCTCTCGATTGTATTTGTTAACTTTCATTTCTCTCCCTGCATAATTAATGGATTGTTATTCTTTCTGTCCTTTGGGTTTTAGGTTTTATTTTTATGATTTTCAGAGCAAGGTTCCTTAGATTACTCAAATCACACAACAGTGTGCCATGGCCATATTTGTGGAAATATTTGTTTCATGCTCAGGCACACAGAGATCTAGGGGCAGCCTTGAGAAGCTCTAATAAAGGGGGTTCACTTTAAGTGTAGTTAGACATGCAAACCTGCTGCGCCCAGGCCTTGAATTCTTGGCAACAACATAGGAAGGGAATTCAAAGTTTGTTATTTGACAGTGTAGTTAGTGAAGTTTTTGTTACTCAGTCATTTCTTTTATTTCAGTTTATGTTTACTTCTTCCTCTAAGAATGCATTTTTTTAAAACAGCTTTTGATTTTTAGTGACAATCAAATGTCAATTTGAGGTGTTTTAGTCTTAGTGTCTGAGACACAGTAAAAATAAAATAAGCTTCTTTTTCTACTGAGCTTTTCAGTGCTGAGCTCTCAGCATCGACATGACCAAATAGTCTGAAATTGACAGAGAAGATGGGCTGGTTTTATTTGAATTTTTGAAGCACTTGGCAGCGTGGACTTAAAACCTTCCTGGCAACCTCTTCTTCCTAACTCAATTCTCGTCTGTCCTCTCCCAAACTGAAAGAATTGGATTGTTATCCTATGCACTACTGAAACTCATAATGAATCGAAAGGCACAGATATAAAAAGGTTGTTCTACTCCTATAAGATTAAACTAGACCACAGTTTTCACTGTCACCATCAGTGCTGTGTCTGTGCACTGCTATATCACTTGGCTACGCAAACATGATGTTTCTAGTAAGCTGATCAGAGTATGTGGTACTAAATTCAGGCTGGGAAATACAGGGCATGTTGCTCGGTTTGCCATACTCCTTCCATCTGCCCTATACTCATTAGCTGTGGTACAGTGGGAAGCTTATGCTACTGCATTTGGGCATGTTTGGTGGCTCTGGTAGGCCAAAGGCCTTTGTTTTGAAGAAAAATACTTGCTGGTCTAGAAGAAACTTTCATAGATAAAAGCAAAGTACTGTGCCTTTGTTTCTGCAAAAGACCTCAGCGTTGCAAGGGTATATTGCTGAATTTACCTCTGCTTTCTGAACACCGTTTCTTGGCTGCAGTAATGAATATCTAACTATGACAGCAAACTTGCAAGAGGCCATGCAAAGGTACACAGGGTTTCTGAAGCAGGTGTGGCATGAATTACCTGCAGTGAGATGGCCTGAGAGAGGAGTGATGCTGCCCAGCATGTCTGGGGATGAGGAGGAGGTGGAAGATGTTTACCTCTGGGGATGGAGAAGTCAAAGTTGAGACTTCAGATGAGAGGAACAGTAGCTTGAAATAAAGCACCTTGTTCCAAATGCGAGAAGGTAGAACCCTGAAGAGAAGACTACAGCATGGGATATCTTAATTGCTTTGATTAGTGGACACAACATTGCCACATCTTTAAAAACAAAAACCAGCCTTAATTCAAGTAAGGCTCTCAACCCTCTTCTCCCACCCCACGTTCCCCCCATTTTTTTTTCTTAGCACTTTAAAGCGTCTGTGCTTGTATAAAATTCAGCCTTTTTTAATGTGGGTTTTTTTTGTTTGCCCTGGCCTGCAGTTGCTGTGGGTTGTTTTCAGTCAGCTCAGGAATTGCTGGTCACTGAGTTTGGCAATCATTTCACACTCTGCCCACCAAAACTGCCAAAGGAAGCCCTGTGTCTGCCAGAAGAGACTGTTTGTGCAGAGCTGCTGTCCTGCAGGAGCACTGCCTGGTGCCTGAGTACTCTTAAAGAGACAACGGTAACTTCACGCAACTTGGAAAGTGCTGGGCAAACCCTTGGTGTTTTCTGATTCAAGAAATGGAATTATTTTCCGTGCATGGAAAATGAGACCTATTCTGTTTCACAGAGCTTCTTGGAACTGTGTGTGAAGTAATGCCAAGGCCCACTTCAAGGGGCTAAAGAGTTCAAAGGAAAAATATCAGAATGACTTTTCTGATTGCTTGGAGTTTTCGGTTTTGCTGACTGTTTTTAAAATGGCCTGTTAGAAGCTGAAAGTTGGACTGTCTTACTGATGTTTGTTTTCCTCTGCTGTGTGTGCCCGGAGATGCTACTTTGCTGTTACAGGATTGTAGAGAGAACTAGACAGCTGCCCCAGCCTTTACTGCTGGGTTTACCAGTCTTCCTCCTTCTCTGCTTCTCATATGTGTACAAGTACATTGTGCACATGCACATGTGCTCTTTCAGGCAGATGCACGTATTGTGATTTTGATCATAAACTGTGATCCAAATTCTTGATCTCTAGTTCCCTCCTTAGAACCTCTTTCTATCTGATGTGGCTTGGAATATTTATTAATTACTTCTTTGTCTATAGTTACTTTACCAATAAAAGATAGATAGAGAAGTGATAGCATTTCCAGAAGTCCTTTTATATCACAAACTTGATGGGCAGGCTCCAGTCTGACTTTGGGCTTGTGTGTGTGTATGAGGGAGAAGTTGAAGCAGCACTTGCCATGAGTGGCAGGGTTTATGTTGTTTTCTGGAGTGTCTGTTTGACACTAAAGTTGGAATTGATGGAGTTGTTCTCCAGTTGTTCCTCACAGCAGGAAAATTTCCAAAATAAATTGAGTGCAGCTTGCAGTGCTTCATGTTTACTTTCCTGGATCAGCTGAGAAAGTAAAATCTGTGGTGGAAAGGTGTGAGAAGAGGAAAAAACATTTTAATCGACTTTTGTTTGTTTGTTTTTGTTTTTAATGCACATAGACTGTGCTTTTGCTAGCACTTCTCATCCACTTAAGTTTTTGTTTCTCTACACGAGATTCTCATTTTCCATGTGAAACATAAACGGAGCACTTCCACAGTGGTAAAACTTATTTCAGGGAGAAGATGCGAAAATAGCACCACCAAGAGGTATAAATAGATGAAATTTAGGTTGCTTTAAAAAGTATGAAGGAATTATAGGTAATTTATAGTTGACAGTGTCCCTTTAGCAGTTGTTTTGGCAGATTAAAAGATGGAAGCATTTTTATGATTGTTGCTTGTGTAATACAAGCTAAGCGTGACAGTGGTGGCATTCTATTAGAGCATGCAAGTGCTCAAGTGAAATTTTAAGGCTCTTTGGGAAATGTTATACCGTGTCGTTGTTTAGTAGAGAAGCACAGGGGCACTTGCTTCTTTTTTTTTTCTTCCAGAATAGACCATTAGAACATGCATTGTTGCCTCCACTGCTTATTTGGCTTTCAGTGGATACTTAGAATGGGACAAAATAGACTCTGAGAATTCACTGGAGCTATATGGAAAACCATTGCAAGCAGGAAGCTGCAATCCATTTTTGCACTGCTAGATGGAAAGCATGACAGTATTTTCTTTAGTAAATTTCTTTTCAAGCAAGAATCAGCTAGACAGTGCAGGTAAGAAATGCTCAGAATAGTATCACTGTGTGTGAAATGTCTTGCGTGACAGCCTCACCAATTCTTTGGAGGGTTTTGTCAGGTGTTCACAGCTTTGATTCTACAAGTGTATACAAATATGAGCAGTCTTACATGTACAGAGAGAACTGATCAAACTGAGAAAATTTGGTTCCTGGTGCTTTTTTTCCGAGTACTTGGTGTAATTTCATTCTCTGAAGTATTCCCCAAATATTATCTTGCTTGTACAGACTAAAAGTTACGATCTTTTTTTTGAAGTTTGAAAACAGGAAAAAACTGGAAAGAATGAAGACCTGCCTGAAGGTAGGGGAAAAGAAAAGAAAATGTATTGGCTACAGTTGTTGAATCTTCTGAAGGCAGTTTTCTTTGTGCTTTCACTCACAAATGTAATGGAAATTAAGTATTACAGACACACTTGCAGCACGTTTTACTCAGACTAATAGGTTAGTGACAATAAAGTAAACAAAGCCATTTCCTAAATCTGGTGCTACTGCTTACATTTTCTGTTTTTGACTCATGCATGTGCCTGCTGTTCTCTTCCCAGGCTTGGAAAGGAAGAATTTGGTTTTGTATGTCCAGTAAAAATATGAACTCCGTATTTTACACTTCTCTATTTGACTGTGCCTTTCTAAAAAACACCTGCAGAATGGTGTTTCTGTTTTCCACTCATTGGGATCAATGTATGGTCTGGCAAAACTTTGAGGAGCAAAGCCTCTTACATGCAGAAATTAGTTTGAGCTGATCTATGACTGAGACCCATGGACAGGTGAGGTGCATCAGTGCTGTGGTCGTACATTAATGCAGCAATGTAGTTTCTGGTTGTGTGGCTATTGCATATCTAAGTTGCTAAAAATGCAGGCAGCAGGAACTTCTATTTACCTGAAAAGTCTGTGTAGATTTACTCAGAGTACCTCAAACGCCGTTAAGGAAAATGGTTCTGTCTGAACATAGTGATCTTATATTTTTCAATGTAAGAAGCATTTCTCTTGGAACAGGAACTGCTTTTACATTTTGTTCTCATAACGTCTCAAACATGTTAGTCCTTACACCCCTTCTGCTTTTTTTCAGGACATTAGGCAGTGATAATGGAAAAACACAAGTATAGCTTAGGGATGGGGGAGAGGAGTATGACATCTGACTTACCTTGCAGCTCAGGTGATTCACCAAAGAAGAGCTTAGCTAAACCGTGCACGTACACATAAGTACAGAGCAGAATATTCTCTGGAGAAATGTATCCTTTTTCCATGAGTCTTCTATCTCAACTGTTAAAAATAAAACTTGCAAGTCTGATGTGATACCATTTTGTGACTAGGACAACAGTAAGGCAGATACTGTACTTAAGACTTGCAGGAATGGATCTCGTGCCATTAACCATATATAAAGACAAAAAGAAATTTTCCCACGAGATGTATAAAAGAAGGAATTTCCCCTTGGGATTCATTATACAGCATGTGAACGGTATTGACATCTACTGATTTATGCAAAGCTGAGCGAGTTGTCATGTTTTTAGGTCTCAAGTGCTGGGAAGCCTGATGGCTTTGGGGAAGGGCAGATGGCACAAATGGTTTCACTTAATGTTTGGGAGTCGGAGCATCTAGTTTGTGTTGAAGGAGGAATGGGTGCTGTGTCCCAGCCTTGCAAGTCTGAGCATGGGCTTTCTATTGCGTGGCAGGGCTTATTGCTAGAGGCAGCTCATGCTTTGCAGGTGCTGAAGATGGGGATCACATCTGGAGATGAAATTTAGCTGACAGAGCAGAGATGTTTGCACAGAGAATGCTCCATTTGATGCACCCAGAAGTTTTTGAAATGTTAATTTTTCAGGAGATCTCTGGTTCTCTGAACTATACAATACCAGAGATATCAAAGACATAAAAACTGTTTTGAGATATATGCCCATGGGGAAAGCTGGATTTTGTGCAGTACAAGTAAAGGAAGTTCAGGTAGGGCTGTTAACATGTATGTACAATCCCTACCAAAAGCCCATTAGTACACTGGGTTATAATTTTGAAATTGTTGCGAAAGTAGTGGTCTGACATTACCCTTTGTGTTCTGAAATAGCTTTCCTTATATAAACTAACTTTTCTTTTTTCTGTTTTGTTATTCCTGCACTGTTAAAGCGATACAATTTGCTAGCATGAATAGAACTTCAGTAACTGTCCTGCCTGTTTGCCAAATTTTTTGTTCCTGGGACAGCTTTGGTCCTAATTTTTGGATTAGTTATGTATTTGCATAAATGATTAACATCTAATATAATGTGATTACATTTGGCAGCTCCTGCTTAAAATAACAGTTTTAGAACATTAGAAATTAACTGGCTACATTTTTGTCTAAGGATAAATTATGTGAGTGAGCTGTGGTCAGAAATGATCCAACGTTTTTTAAAAGCGTTATTTGTAATGTTCCCGTGTCAGAACTTTCTGACACTGTATGACCTTTGGTGCTTTCTGGATGGACTTTTCAGAGTCTTTGTTCCTAAAGTTACCAGAACAGTTACTTACCCTTGTACTAGTGAGGAGAAGATGTTACTGGTGCGATACAAGATACAGGTGACATGTTTGCCAGGTGCTGAGCAGTATGTTGATACCATACAGCATGCTACTCTGCTCTAATATACTCTTCTTACTGTGATGCTTTTTCAAACACCTTGCATTCAAAGGATTCTGATGGTAATTCCTAACAAAGAGTGTGCAGTGAGCCCTAAATCACTGGGGTTGTCCTTGTCAAACTTTCTGTTCTCTTGCCCCCTCTCTTTGATGGAGTCCAGTATTCTCGTGTGAGTGATAGATCATAAGGGTCAGCAGATTGCACAATAGTATGCTTTTTTTACTAGGTAATGTGTGGGACCACATCATCTCTGGCTTAATGCCATGAGCTTCAGTGGAATTGTGCCAGGGTGAATCTTTCCCATGATTTTCACAACTGAACTAAAACTGCTATTCAGTTGATCTGATTATTTCTGTAGGATGTGGATGAGAAGATTCAGGCAATGCCAATCCATTTACAACCATGCATTTAGGATAAAATAAACAACCCTGCTCTCTCCTGGCATTGCTGTGTTGCTCACCATGTGGTTGCGTGGGGTTGCTGTGTGCTTGCTTTGTGGTAGTGCTGTTGAGCAGCAGCATCCCTTTACTTCTGGCCTGACAGAGAAGACATCTTAGTGTCTCTCTGGCAAAAGCTGTGGCGATGGCAAAATTTCCTTCAGTGATAATTCCATATGAACGGTTTGTCTTTCCTGGAAAAATCTGCAAACTCCCTCCCAGAAACCACTGGCTTGTGAAGGCTGTTCATTGCAATCTGCTATAGCTGGCTTGATATCAAATTTGTAACAGCATAGGAGCATAGCAAAAATACCAAGAAATTGATAATATACGTGTTCCAATTGGAACTCTTAGTCCCTGTGTAAAGAGTACAGCTATTCTTTACTTTTGTCTTGAAAATGAAAAAATAAAATGGCCTAGAGATCCTTCCCAAAGCAATTGGTAAACAGTGTTTAGAAATGGCACAGTACTAGCTCTCGCCATTTGAGGTGGGTTCGTGGATTAATCCTTTACTGCACTCTTTTATAGCAAATGTATTAGCACTAAAATTTTTCGAGTGAATTTCAGTAGAATGTCTAAACATCTTATAGTGGACAGTATATACCTACTGTATTTATACTATATATACTAATATATAGTAGATAGTATACACTGTATTACCAATGAACTGTAAAGATAAGCTTCTTCATATTAATTTTTCTTTCAATTTAGAATAATTTGTCCTATAAGTATTATATTAGAAAGACTGAGAGCACTTACAATGGCAGTGATACATTTTAAAAAAAAAATCCATTTTCTCTTCTTGTCTGCTTAGTACCAATTAACTTCATCTCTGCAGCTGTGCATTAAGTTGTCATAAATCCATCTTCAGTGCATCACTAGTAAGTCAGAAAACCTGTTTCCATGATCACGATTTGCGAGTTAAAATTCGTTTTCCTATTCTGTTGTATGAAACAGCTGTACTAGCCTAGGCAGCGTAATTCAATCCAACACAGCATATTTTGCCCTGGTTTATTAGCACAAATTCATGATGGCTGTTTTGGAAAAAGAGCTATGGATTTATCCAAAGGACTTTGCGCTAGAATAGTTAATTCAGCCCCGCAAATCCTTGGCACTTGACTTTCGTCTTTTAGAACAAAACACAGACTGTGATTTGATACCTTGAAGTCAGCAAAACAAAATGGTACTTTTTAGCAGCAGTGTTTACTTTGATCAGTTTTCAACTTTTGTGCCCTTGCCTTTCACGTAGTACAAATTGCTTTAGCAGAGTAATGGGGCAGCAGCCCATGGACTGTTTTTGTAGTTGGTTGCTGTGGTGATACTCAGCCATCCATGAAACTGTGATCTCCAGGGAGACAGAGCTGCCACAGCCGCCCTAACCTTGCTGCTATCACATGCATCTACAGAGACCTTAAAGGAACTTTGCAAACTGTGTCGACAGACAGTAGTGATGAGCTTGAGCCCATGCAAACGGAGCTGGCTAAATAATGCCAGCTTCTGTCCAATAGTCATGGTGCCTATGAAACGCTGTGTCTTTTTGAAGTGTTTTTTTTTTAAAGCAGTTTTTGTAAAATACAGTGAAAGATTCATTCTAGAAGAAAGGCAGAGCTGCTCTGGGGCTCATTTCCTAGTCATAGTTGCATCCTTTCTCTGTATGCACATTTTAATGAATTGGTAGGTTCTGTTCTACACATTTTTAGAATAGCCTTTTTTTTTTTTTTTTTTAACCTATGACCAACTCGTTGTTTTCTTCACAAATTAGTCACTTATTTGAAGCAGTGACTTGCATGCAAAAGGGAACTGGGAAGGACAGACCTAAGCCAGGAAGAGCAGCTTTGCTCTGCAAACAGCAAACGGCTCCTGCACCTGAGCCTTGCTGAAATGTGCAGGGGACCATGCTGCTTCATACCAGCTCAGTAGTCAAATGAGCCCTTTGCAAGCAGCAAGGGATGTGTTGGACCACAGTGGCTTCTTTCCCTGTACTGTTATTATGCTGCTGTCTGCTTGGTTAATGTGCTGTTCCTTCACAATTTTAAAAACAATATGGACAGAGCAGTAGCAGCTGGTTGTTAAATGGACTGGGTGCTTTAGTATACTTAATGGTGCTGGTTTAGTTTTCTCTTGGTATTTTTTGACCAAACTGCTCTTGTAGAGCTGTCTGACATGCTGAGGTAGTACGTTGTTGAGAAGCACAAAATGTGTGTGTTTTATAAGTTTGTGTCAGCTTACAAGAGTGCATGGAGAATATCTCCATTCTGAATAATAATAAGCCTCTGTGGGAGGTTCAGAAAAATAGTGGATTTTACCATTGCGCTTATTAATGGGTTCAGCATTTTGGATGTCTTCATATGTAGCTGTACAGAGCTGAACACACTAATTTCCAATGGGGTTTCTGGGCAGTGCCTCACATGAATATTTAATAGTATGAGTTCTGCCAGAGAAAATGATAAAAAGGAAGGGAAAACTTTTTGTTAGCTCTTCTGCTATTAATTAGAAACATTTTGTTGGTGGTTTGGAAATATTCAGTACCTTTCTGTTAATGTATGCAGTGTTTAGAAGGTGTTATGAACTGTCTAGACATTTGAAAAAGAATTTGCCCTGAAGAGCTCACAAACTAAGATGAGAAAGGAGGAAAATGTGACTGGGAGAAGGGGAGCATCATGTCTAACTCAGCTGATATACGGGTTCCTAGGTGGACAGTGGAGGCTCTCCAGCAGAAAAGATTTGTTTTTTTTTTTTTTCACAAGAGCACTTGATTTGCTTATGAAAAATTAAATTTTGGATTAACGTCTTATAGCTTTTCTTATGGATCAGCCTGCACTTTTCACGCAGAAATGTAGGAAAAATTCACTGTGGGACACAAGTTATGCAACAATACCAGCCAAAGGCATTCATAGATACACCACCAGTTCTGAAAACTTTATTTCCATAGATACCATGTTTTCATAGGTGGACATAATCATATATGTATGTGTTATATACATACTTGTAAGAGCAACTAGGAAATCAAATAGTAGATCCAGTTGCAAAGAGTCTGATTTTCTTTCTAAAGTGGTACGTTTTCTCTTTATGCTCCCTCATGTGACCAAACTAATAGGCAGAAACCTTCATGAAGTCTAAAACATCTGTCTTGTCTGGTAGATGTTGGCTTCGGATGAACCTGTCTGACATCAGTTGAAACAGAAATACTTCTCCGTTTTCTAGTTACCCAAAGAATTTGGCCTAACTATCTCTGAGATGAAGTGTTCAGTGTGTTATGTTTTTTATAATAGTTTTTTTTAATAAAGAGATTTTAAATAGCAAGAATCTTGAAAATGTCTATAGGAGCATCTTCTTTTAATTAAATCAGCGTTCTAATAAAAGTACAAGCAGTGTGCAAACCTAAACTGTGTGCCCCAACTGGCCCGTGTCAGGAGATTGTTAATATTTTTCTATTCTTGGTTATTTAAGTACAGAAACCTAGATTATAGGTAACTTCATTAATATTTACATTAGCCTGAGCTAAGTTTGGGATCAGAGGAAGCCAATTATCATTTGACTGTGAAAACGTGGCTATGGATGCATACAATAAGATTGGAGAAATGCAATATTCACTGCATTTAGTGTAGGAGACTTTTTTGTTGGCAGGTTTGAGTTTGTAGAATTTACAGTCAGATGTACTTTATGCCATTTGGAACTGAAAAAAAATATCAGACTAAAATTTGAACTTGTTTGCCAGATAAGGACTGCAAAAGATAAAACTTGGCTGCTTTGGTAAATTTAGATTACAATATTTGTATTGCTGTGTAAGAAAACTATATAACGTAAGCCCAGAATAAGGTAATTATGTTTAATTGTTTAAATGGCTTATTGCTAATTAGTCATGATTACAGCTGAAAAACCAAAAGAATTAATGAAAGCTTTTTACTAGTAGTGAATTTAATAGCAGTTCTAAACTTTTTCCACTTTCAGCTCTTTCCGTTTCTAGATGGAGCAACCAAGTGTGAGACTTTTTTAAAAACAAGGAGTTTTATCTTATTTTTTTTCAGCTAACAGAAATATTTTTGCTTTATAGCCTGATACTTCAAAGCAGTTTTCATAACTAAGATCATGACTGCTTGATATCTGAAGTCTGTGTCAGAGTGCTAATGTCCTTCAGTTTTCTAAAAGGAGCTATTTTATTCTTTTGAAGCTGAAAATGGAAAGAAATGCTGTCCTCAGAACACAAAAGTAATCTGTGGTACTTCATGCTTTCATCTGGAAATGCATAGATACAAATAGGCCACCTGTAGAGAGAAATCAATTGCTTAGAGATGTGGCTGCATTTACTTGGGAAATGGGGTTGCTTAGCCTTTCTGCAGTCAGTTGGCATTGCCCAGTGTGCACTGGGTCCTGGAAAGAACAAATTATTTCTTCAGAACAAATGTGTAGGTTCAACCATTTGATTGTAAAATCTCAGTTCTTTTTTCTTTTTTTGAAAACGTTTTAAGCAACGATGGACATCTAATACTCAGTTTGGTTTCTAGCTTCTGTCTAGTTACATGAATCTGCATTTACTTTAATAATAAACTGGTATTTACTACTGTGTAAGAGTAATGCAATAAACAATGCATTTAGTTTCTCTAGCAGGAGACAAAACTCATTCTGAATTACCTGTATGCTCTGTATTCTGAGCCACACTGAGTTTTGTGGTTGTGCGCATGTTCAAAGAGCTGTGGTTCTTTGTCAGGGAACCCACCTTCAGTACACTGCTGAGACGTAAACTTGCCTTCTTGGTGTGTGTGCTACGTGATCTCCTAATGCTTTTTTTTCAATAAAGCAGAATGTATAAATATGCCAAATGCTGACTGTTTGGTAAACTTACTAGTGACTGTAACAATATTGTGATGTCACTTACAAGTTGTCATATACTAAAAACTGACAGAATGTTCTCTTTCATGCACTGAATTTTGCCCAGCATTGGCAGCAGCACTGACAATGAGTGGGACTGGGCAGGAAGGGCTTCCAGAAAAACAAACTGACGTTTAAAAAGTCAGCTCCTAGCTTTCCTCACATTTTTGATGCTCGCTTTCCTGGGCTCACATTCACCATGTACTATTTTTTGTCTATGATGGTAATAAGCATTTTCTTCTGTTTTGTGTCTGTTTAGTTTATTTTGCAGGTTAGAATTATGCCCTAATAGCATAAATAGATGAGGTTTTGTACTCTAAGCCAGCTTTGTAGGCTACCATCAGAAATTGGAGTTTTCTTTGCTGTTCTTTTTATCTTCTTGTTCTCCAGCTCTCAGCTTAGTGGTTTGACCTTTTGCGTAAGCTATTTTTCATCAGCATTTGCCAAGGTTTTCTTAAACACTTTAGCAGTGCTTTGAAAGCATAGAGCAGAAATGTTAACTATTTCATTCTTTATTTTTATCTGTACTCTGTTGACTGACTTTTTTTTGATAAGTAGAGGAGTCCATAATCTTGGTATAGAAGGTCTGAATGTTGGGGGCCATAATGTATATAAAGTGACTTCTGATTCATTGTTTCAAATTCCCCTCTTGTTTTGAAACTTGTAATGCAGTACTCATGCATTTCTTTATTTCTCTATAGGTCACATTACACTTGACTCCAATTTCATCAGTGCATATTCACCAGAAGCCTCTAGTGTTTCTTCTCAACTCGCCTTTGCCTCTGGTCTGGAAGCTAAAAACAGAAAGACTGGCACCTGGAATCCGCAGAGTTTTCTTTGTAAGTATACACAGTCCTCTGGCCTGCTCTGTATCATAGCTATTTGTCACACAAAGCATAGAGTTAATGGCATTCATTTGGAAAATTTTTAAACATACGTTAAAAAAAGCAAGTTAACAGGAGGTTAAGTTTCAGTGTCAGGCTCTGGGGAACAGTTAGGTGGTAGGGCAAAGCAGTTTGGAAAAAGTACCCAATTACCTGTTATATGAATTCAAGTAAAAGGAACCAAAATTGCTTTTTTTTATAATCTGCATATTGGGTACTTATTAACAGCAGCAGCAATTCCAGTTCAAGAAGTTGTGAGGTTATTACAGATTGCCTGTTCTGATTAGAAGTTTGATAATACAGTGCAAAAACCCCTCAAAGCAATGGGAGATGTTGGGGTGAATGCTGGTTGTGTGGTCTGTGAATAAACAAAAATTTGTATGTATTGAGTTCAAGATATGTTTGTTTCTAATGAGGCTTGATCTATTGAAATGACCAAACTAAGCCTAGAATGAAGTCATTTTTATTTCTCAGAAGGACTGGAGTGGTGCTTAAAATGTAGGATCCAAATATTACCTAGTATTTGTAAATCATGTCCATACAATTTGCCAGGACATTCAAGTTTGCTATTTGTAGTGAAACAGACAAGTTGTTTGGATTAAATTTTTAATGTGTGACATCATGTCTAATCACGAGTTGTCGTTATTAAAGTTGCAGCTTTTACTATGTTCAACTCTAATTGCAGAACTAAACTTGATTATTTTTAGCTATGTCCTTATAGGGTTCAGTTTTGCTCTTCCAGCATAGCTGACTGTGGTAGGCATTGACTGCTTCTGCACTACCTGATGGGAATGAACTCAGTGGTGTCGTGCATCGGCAGGAGGGGAACGTGCTTTGTGCTGCAGCAGTTAGCACACTGGGGAGGGACACTTGTCTCTATTGACTTGGTGTGATGATGACTCCATAAAGTTCCCTAAGAGTCCTGTTGTTCACAGGATACCAGAAGTTTTTCTGGGATTGATTTCTTTTTCCTTCCATCAAGGTACGAGAGTAGAAAGACCTCTAGTATTTTGACTTGTGAAGGACTCTGTCCTGTTCCCAGTGCAATTTGTTACTGGCGGTTGTTTTAAATAAAAAAATATTGTATTTTAAAGGTGTTCTCAATCTCGATTTTTCACACTAACATTTTAGAGACTCTTAACTGTTATCTTCTTGTTGACCATTCATGGTATGTGCCCTTAACACAGCCAGCACAGTTCAGATCTGCTCAGAAATTGACTGAAGATGATGAACAGCAGTATGATAGGAGTCCTCATTCTTCTTGTGGCCAAAAGAAACAGCACCTTTCACCAGTTAATCAAGATTTAGTCATATTTTCAGTTTAGTTTTGATCTCCTCCTGCAGTTGCTATACCATCACTCCCATTTCAATTCAGCTAATTTGTTTTCCACCCTCTCTTCTCCTCTCTTCAGCATTTTCCTTCTTCCTTTGCCTTGACTTTGGAATTGAAGAGACTCTGCTGAGAGCCATCAATTTCTGCTCAGCAGACCATGCCAGTGTTCAGACTGTGGCTGTACTGGACTTGCTTAGCTTGGCTCAGTGGCCTGCAGTAAGGCACGGAAACAATAGGAATGTGCCTAAGGCCTTAGCTGCCAAAACTGTACAATTAGCAAAGTGCTTCAATCTCTTCTGACTCAAAACAGACCTGAAAACAAAAACAGTCTTGAAAACTTGAGCAGCAGCAGTCATGATTTGTGCCCAAAAAGACATTATAAGTTTTTTTTTCAGTCTCTTATCAGGGGCTCATCAACCTTCTTATTCCTCGTATACCAGTTTCTGAGTAGTTATGACTTACGTTAGTTGGCTGAACAACTTAACCTGTGGTAATAGACTATTGCCCTTCCACAGCTCCACTCTGCTCAAGAAGATACATATGTTGTTTTGTCTGTATGTTTCTTTTAAAAAATAAAACAACACAGAATCATGTGGCACAGAAAACTATTGGAAATGGAGAAAGAATCTTGACCTGTGGACAGGTGCACCACTCATCAAAGAAATAGATCAGCTCTAGTTTGGCAGCAGAGCTGCTTGTCTGTGTTAGGCCATGCCACACTGCAGTCACTAGTGCAGCCTCTGACCTGAAGAAGCCATCTGCCTCTTTGCGGAATCAGGGGGGTTTTATTTCCAGGTACTTCCAGGTGAGTCATGGGGCAGATGGACATACCTCTTCTGCTCTCTCTTCTTACTTACCAAAGCCCTCAATAAGTTCCAGAGAATTAAGCTTCAGTGTGTAAATCACAGCCTTGAGAAGCATGGGATGCAGAATTGGCTTCATTGGCTCATCTTGTTTGAAAATACTTGGCTTATACGTGTACTTCTGCAGTTACATCTTGTTCATTCTCCTTATGTTTACAAGCCAGAAAACAGGGTATTTTGAATCATAAAGGATTTCAAATATAAAAATATGTTTTGATGTCTGTGAATTCTATGCTCAAAACAGGAATGTGTGTCATGCATACCATAGGAGTGTCATAACTATTGTGTCTGTCTCTATGGAAGCCTCAGGCATGATAATCATTGTCTTTCCAGCCTCTCTTTCAGACATTTCATACAACATGTTCATTCACAATTTTATTAATATACTGTATGTAAATTGTGAATTGCAGTGTTTTATTGATTGAGCCTAGTTAGTAAAAATGTTTAATTGGCAACTTCTGGGACTTGTTAGTAGTAAAGAAAACACTCCTGGAGCCAAGTTCTGACTGTTTATTTCTTACAATTACTAACTGTTAAATTAGCCCCTGCATAGCACCATAATAAAGTTTTTAAGTCATTACAGGGAAGTTATTTGAATAAATAAATACACAAATTATATTAAAAGATCAAAAGCTATTTCTAAAAAGGAAGGTAACTCTAGGATATGAGCAGATAATAAAACAATCTGTGAAATGCTGTTAGTACCCTTGTACAGGTGGAGAAAATAATGTTTGCTGAGGTTAAACAATATTTCTGTTGCAGCAGAGAGTAGAACTATGACTGTGTGTTCTTGGTATCCTTGTTAGAAAGATGATCTGCTCCCCTCAGTCTGCATTCATTGTTTGAGTTTCCACTGCACAGTTGAAGGGAACAAAGATAAGTGGTCTCAGATTGCTTGCTGATTATTTTTTAAAATTATTTTCTCTCTCCATCTGTATATATGGAAAATAATGAAAGATTTAAAACTTGTGTCAGCATATACACAGAAGACCAGGAAAGCATACAGTAGTAGTTCTGAGTCAGTCTGGAGTTCACCTTCTTTCCATATAGCTAAAAGCTTGCATTGTTGTCTTGGGTCAGGTCCTCCATTAAGCAGAAGTTTAAAATGAATGGTGGAGAAAATCTGTCCTCCAGGCACATGGTTAAACTGTAGAGGAAAGTACAAAGTACTTTGTAAATTACTATTATTTTTTTCCCTGTACAGTGCAATGGATGGAAGCACAGTGATGCTTACAATACTTTGAAGGAAGGCATCTGGGATGGTTCTTAAGGGATTTCTTTACTTGTTCATTGCCTTTTTGCTGTTATTGTGCTGATTTCTGCATCTGTAAACCAGACAAAACATTAGTGAATAGTCCTAAGAAAAAATGTTGGCATCTCAATCAAAACTAATTTAAGATATCTAAGTAATAATTATTTTCCCGGTAGGTTCATTTGTCAATTACATAAATGCAGTTCATGAATACACTGGGAGCTGCCTTGAATTGCATTCAGCTGAATTACTCACATAGTAATTGTCTATATGGAGAGTCAAAAGGCATTACATCATATGGCGAAGGGAGAGTCAGTAAATAGGAGAAGTAAAATTTACGTTCTGTATTCTCAAGTCAAAAGTGATGCAATAACGATTATAGAATTGTAATGCTTTGTTTGGTATACATAATATTTCAGTTCTATGCGAGATAAGGAGGTCAGGTGTGTTTCAGTAGCCATATTTTAGTGCACAAGTGTTCTTATAAACTACAGATAATTTTCTTGTGCTTTGCATACTTTTTTTTTCTTTTTTTAAGTAAAAGTACTTGTATAGAAAATAAATTAGAAAACAGATGCTTTTCCTGAGCTTTGACCCCTGTCGTAGCTGAGTTCTCTCAGGTTGCCTGGGAGAAGGCAGAAGGATGGAGAGTGATTATTGAAGCTGCAGGAGTGCCAAAAAGGGCAAATTTCTGCATGAGAGTTACAGAAAGTAAGTACATGGTGACTGTGTGGTACGGTGTTAATGTTGCATCTGGCTTAGATAAGATTATTTTCAAAGAGTCTACATGAGTTATATATATCTTGATGGGTTAAGTTGGTGGTGCCAGGAAAATTACTGTGATTTTAGTACAGCAAGTTGTGAGTTTATTCTCATGATGCTGAAAATCAACATACATAATTATCATGCTATTTTAATCTGAAAACACTTGAAATGTGTGAGTGCATGAAGTCTGCCTGACCTAAGTCATTGAAAATCACCACTTTGACTACTGATGTACCTAGCCATATTAGTCTGATTGGATATTCTTACATTCTTACAAAAATACAATAGCTTGGGAATTGGGCCCTTTCTGTTGGAGAGTTCCTAGGCTGAACCATCAGCCCCCTCTAGGAAGAGCAGCATGCAGATGGGAAAGTCTGCTTAGTCCAGCAAGGGGAATATGTAGCACCTGTGCAAAATACTGCTTTTTTTTTTTCATAGGAAGTGATGCCAGAATTGTACTGGAAAGAGGCAGAGGGAGAGAGACTACATCTTCACCAGGGATTAGCCTGGTTAGATTACAACAGATCTCAATTTTATGTAAGCTAGACAACACCTGCAGAAAACACTTCTACCTTTGATCCTTTTACAGGCCAATTTTGCAGAAAAACCTGACCAGGCTTTTCCCACCACCACTCTTTTAAATTTCTGTATAACAAAATAATTTCCTCCCTTCCCCTGAAGTCATTATTTTACTCCTTCCCTAAAAGCAGTTTATTAAGAACATGTCTTGGCAGAAAACCAGAAGGTTTATGAAGCTGCCCAGAAAGAGGGTTTTGCAGATGCTACTCAGTAATGATTTCTCTCTTCAGATTTGTTAGCTTTCTCAATTGCTTTTATAGCCTAGGAATGTCTTTATTGGGCAAGTGAAACTAATCAGAATTAAATGAAAAAATGGACCCCAATTCTTTTTGCTTTCCTGAGAGAAATCACTGTTAGAGTAGATTCCCCACCTCCTCCTCCCCCCAGAAGTCTTGAATATCTACTTCGTAGTACTGCTTATAGTATTTGGTTAAGGATGTGGTGCTTCAGCTCTTTCTCTGAGTTAGTTATACAGGTAATTGGCTGAATAAGAGTTATGGATGCGAAAGCACTTAAGAAGTGAATAACCTGACAAGAGATTGGTAAAACGGAGGAAGCAACAGTAGTAAAAATAAATGCAAAAACAGATCATGTGCTCTTGTCTTGAGATTTGAAGAGGAAAAAAAAAAAAGAAAAAGCTGTGAAGAAAAATAAGTGATAGAGTGATTGAGTTTAATTATTAGTCATTTGTTTATTTCTAAGAAGAAAAAAGGGATGTTCTTATTTCTTCAGCCAATAGCTAGTGTATTCCTTTTACTTCACGAAAATATGGCTGACATATTTTGGGTCTCTGCCACCAAACCACAAGCTGCTCTATGGTTTGCACTAGATTTTGGATGACTGACAAAACTCACTGAAAAACAAGTGCTATTTGTTTTCCTGTGCCTAGAATTTAACGGGAAATCAGGGGACTAAGTTTCCAATCACTTGCTAAATAGACCCAGATGCGAACAGAGCACTCTGCTAGAAGAGTGAGAAAGGATAGGAAGTGCATGATTAGTGATAAATATAGTATAAATAGTGACCTTTCACTATTCAAAGTAAAATACTGAGGATTTTCAGCGTTGTGTAACAGTGTGAAGAGGAATTTAAAAGGACGATTACATTTCTGCAGAATCCTGGGTTTGTTTTTTTGTTTAAATCTTCACAGTTCTTCTAGTTAGTAGCAGGAAATAATCCCATGGTTGCCCTTTTCCACTTGGCAGAGTTCGTATTCTGCCTTCCCCTTCCCATACCATTTCCGTGCTTTTTGGAAGGAATGTGAAAACACCGTTAAGTGTCTAATTAAAAGCAGTGTTTAGTAAACAGTAACTTTTATTGTGCTTGTCACAACAGTAAAATTCCTCTGAGACTTTCTCATTTGGCCTGATTCACCTCCTGACAAAATCCTGCTTTTCTAGTCTATATAACTGTTTTACTCCCAGAAATTTCAGAGGCTATATGTGAGAGCTGTTCTTGGCAATCAACTGGAAGGGTTTTGTCAGAAGTAGAGATGGTAGAAAATGAGAGTGTTTAATACATGTTTAACAGTGTTGCATTGTCTGCATTCAATAAAGTGGAATGTGAAAGAGCACAATAGTCCTAGTAAAGCATCTTTAAATACTTGGATTTTTTTTTTTTATTCAGAAGTTCCTTCAGGAAATGTTAGAGAGGAGAATTGATATTTTTGACTTATGAAGCTATGTAAGTGGCAAAGAATTCCGTATGTGCTAGCATGATATCCCAAAACAGGGGACTTTTTTTACAGCACAAAAGTATCTTTTGCTTTCAGTGTAAAGCACTTTCATCTGGAAAGAAATATTTCAAAATTCCCAAGTTGCTGATAAATACCAGAGGAATCTGTGCAAGTCTATGTGCCTTAGTTTCTCCTTTCATGGGGTGGTCAGGCCCTGTTCTTTTCTGGGGCTTGGTTTGTTAAGGCTATGTGATATTATTATGTTCATATTAGATTCTCTCATGTCCAAAGTGATTTAAGCCATTTTTGAAAACTCAGGCTTCATGCTTGGTGTTTCATTAAGCTTCAGGGGTGGGCTGTCTTCATGGGTCATGGCTCCAACAAAAGCTTTGTGTGCATCCTGGGCTTTATGTTAAGTTGCAAGAACAAGGAAAGAAATAACATTCTGGCACTTGGAGATTGGAGTGGACCCATTCTGCAATAGGCTGAAGTGTCTGGAGCCAGATTCCTGTGTTGATTTTTGTCTCTTCTATATGGTCATAGTTCCTTCCTGTTCTCACTTGCTTCAGTTGATGGGGGTTTTGCAAGTGGAAGTTCACAGAAGCAAGCGGCACATTTTGGCAGACTACTGGTGTTTGTGACGCAGACATAATAAATCACAACAGGTTATTTAGTCACTGATTCCAGTGGAAAGTATAGCTACACTTGCCTAGATATGCTTTAATTCACCCCTTCTCTAGCTAGATTGAATCTAGCTTGAAACAAAATCCCTGAAAAAGCTTCTGCTACCTTATTTTGTTCAGATCAACTGAATGTGTTGAACCTATTAAGATGATATTAGATTACTGTGAGGTGAGTGAACAGTTACCTGTATATGTTAAACTCCTGCTGAGCCCTAAACTTTGGGGACAGATTTATCCTCCAAGTCATTTTTTTTTCTTTTTTATCATGATTCTTCCTATGGTGGTTCTGAAAATTGCACTTGCTTTGATGTGGTTTCAACTTAGGTGGAAAACTTCTTGATTTTCTTTCCAGATGCATATAAATGTGCAAGAGTGATCCCACAAGGTTCTAATTCCTATCAAGTTCTGTGATAGTTGGTGAGCTCAACATCTCTTCAGAAGCAGAATTAAAATCTGCAGATAAGATAATGCTGTTTCTTTCACATTTGTTTTAAAACAATGAGAAATGGAAGTGGAATTTTATCATGATTGTAAGTGATCTTGAGAACACCAAACTGAAAATGAAAAAAAATATACTGCTATCTGAAAGCATCTTATCTCTGTGGTTTGTAGGGAATAATGCAAAGCTGATAGATGCTGCACAAATGTGTAGCATGTTTTATCTTATTTCAAAAGCAGCCAGTTATCAAGAAGAATTGCTCTGTTTGTGATTATTGTATGCTGATTTTTTTTTAGCAATAAAGGAAATATTTTTTGACTTTCAGAGTACTTGATCTTTCTCCATTTGTGGCTTTGCTTTTTCTCTGTAAGGGATCTGAAGTCTGTCAAAGTATATTATCAAAAAACACTGAGTCCTGACTCTGTGTAGGCTGCTATGAAAGTCGGTGCGAGATTTTTACTTCTACTCTGAGTGGATTTGCTCCTCTCTGACATGTTCTGTCTAGAAACATCTAGAAACATAAAGGGTGCTGCTTTTCTTCTGCTGATTTGTTTGCTCCATTATGGTTGGTTTTGTTGGTCACTTGTGCTGGAGGGGCCTTGGTAAGTGGCTGTTGCTGTGAGGGGAGGGAATGATTCATGCTGTGGACACTTAACTTTGTATTTTGAGTCAATGTCCAAAGGTATCTGACTCTCTCTCAAGGGTAAATTATGAGCTTTCTTCCTACTTGGGTGTTCTGAGTTGCAGCTACATTAAATACTTAAAATGTCATAAAGCAAACAAAAAAAAAAAAATCCCCGATATATCAGGTTCAAAGAAAAGGAAAAAAAAAAGACACAGAGCTTTAAAGAGAGAAGGAAATAGGTAAAATAAGAAACAGAAGTTGCTGTTTTGAGTGGCTGTAGTGACATGCTTACCATTGAGATGACTTACGGCTGGTTCTGAGGTGTTCCTTCCAACGAGCAGTAATTTGCGCAGTTTGGCACTTAGCGCCAGGTAGATGATGTCCCAAGGTGCCTTGGCAGCACTGCAAGAACAATTTCTGTGAGACTGGAAAGTTTTCTTTAGAGACTCATAAAGATTTTTTTTCAGGAAGAGAGATCCTTGAAGTTTCCTTGCCTCTGTACAGTGCAAAGAAAATTCCTATTTCTTCCAGTGGTCAGCACTGGGGACCACTAAGTTACATCTAGATAGTAGTATGTGTAATCAAAGTAGGTTCCCTAAATATGTTTTATTGCTTGATAGAAAGCTCAGATTTTGGTGGCAAATGCAAGATGCTGCACTTGATCCTCATTCCCCCTGACTGCAGAGCCTTTTGAGCTGCATTCCTTGCTGTGGAATACTGCTGTCTATGGACGGTGTGTTTTGGGCCTGCAAACCGATTTTCCACATCAGACTTGAAAGTTCCTCATTTAGCCTCAGACATGTGGCAAAGCATGTAGATGACCTCAGCAACAGGGGATGTTTCTTGTGCAGTCATCTTTAATGCCCGCACAACAACAGGAAGAAATAGATCTGGGGCACTTTTTCTACTCTGCAACCTTTGGAAGTGACCACTGAAGGAGACGAAGTTGGGAGATAAGAGTGAACATGGTGGCAGTTTCTTAATCAACTATTAGGCTCATGTTAAAACTGTTGATGTATTTCTAAGCATGTAAAGCATTCTTTGGTTTGAATGCTCTGGCTGCCATGCCTGAAGTACTTCCAAGAGGGCTGCTTTTTGTTTTTTCTGAAGAGTAAGCAGTTAATGCTCGAAGCAGGTGTTGAAACAGTGATGGTCGCCTTTTTTGGAAGAGTTTGTTGAATTCTTTCCAGAAAAAATAACGTGCTTGGCCCACTTAACCTTGCCTTAGGTCCATGTAGTAAAAATCCTAACATTGGCAGGAACAGCAGAACTCTGCACTTCTTTTAAAAACGTAATAGTGAAACCACTAATTTCTAATAGACTTCAGTCTGTGATTAAAAAATGAATGATGATAAGCTTCATGTCTATATAAAGATGTTTACTATATGATCATTAGTTGAGGATGTTAGTGTGAGACTTCTTGGTGATTCTGCTTTCTGTCTCCCAGTTTCTCTCTAGTAAGAATCAGAAATTTGGGTGTGGTATTGATTGATAGGATCTGTCCTTCAGGAAGACATTTGTCTTGCCCCAGAATTATGCTGAATATTTCCAAGTTTTAATTAGTAATAAATGAAAAACCAAGAGCTTTGAGGAAGAAACCTATTGTTAACAGACACTTAAATATTTCAAATCCTAAAAAGAAAATACATTGCAAGCAAATGCATTTCTTTAGATGATATTTTAGAAGTGTTAATATTTTCCTCTCGAATTTTCCTCAAATGTCTTAAAAGGTTACACTGATAATTCTTTTCTCTGACGCTGACCATGGAAAATACCAGGCCTATTATAAATTGTGTAAATGAACATCAATTGCTGTCAGTCTTAGATGCACTGTAGGAATTTTTTGAGACAGTTAAGGAATCTTGGTTCCTGGCAATGGAATGCCAGTATCTATCCAGTATACCTGTAAAATAGTAACTGATGAAATCCTTAAATCCAGCAATTTTTACTCACAGGAGAATTTTCTTTTTTAGGCCAGGGCTCTACAAAGATGACCCATGTGTTTGGGTAGAAAAGTTAAAAGTTAAGACGTGCTGCATAGGCTGTCTCCACATGACCTGTCTTGTACTGGCAGTGTGGTCTTTGTCCTGTAAGACTGGGCACACTATGATCCAATGTTAGGAGCATTATTGAGATGCTCCATGAAAACCAATTCATGGTGTAACTGCTTCTAAGTAATGGAATTACAAAGTGAATACTATTTGCTAAGTGCTACTTCTTAAAGCTAATATGTTGCCATCTATTCCTAACATTGTTGGGGAATCCTAGATTTTCGCTTATGTTAGAGTCTTTCTTATTTGGGAAGGATGGTATATTCTGTGTTACACAAGATAAGGACTAATTTAAAGGAAATGTGTTCTGATGGTCATATGAAAAACAAATAAGGAAGATCATTTGGAATTGAAACAAATATTAGTTTAAGCTTTGAAAGCTATTCTGGTGGGGGGTGGGT
>JAOWBP010004015.1:2706842-2721741 GCA_028571105.1 Tragopan temminckii
CACTTCCTTCCCTTCCACCTATTGAAACCCTCCTACATCCTGATCCTGCAAGAGGCTATTCTCTTGTTTACACTTTAAGTACAGCCTTGCCCCTGAGCTCATAAAGACTCAGTTGCATACCTCACTGGGTCTGGGGGAAGGGAAGTCCTGGGAACAAACAAACGATTGATTTTTATCCTGTTTCTGTAAACTGTCTTTCGCTTTTGTGCTATGCTAAGCAGTGATTATTTAGCTCAAGCTTCTGTGTTGTTTGGTTTCATGACTTTTCTGATCTGAAATCACAGCAATTAAAATCAGCTGGTTAAGGACATGTTGGGAAGCTGAAGGGAAAATTAGTTATGAAATTATACTGAGAATAGCCACCATTATCCAAACTGGAGCCTTCTGGCAGCAGTGTGCAATATGTGTACCAGGTAACAAAGTCAACTTAAGTAACGTGTTGCTAGAAGGTGAAATATGTTTCACATGTCTTATGGACTGATTTGTGTATATTTTGTGGCAAGACACGTTGTAATACATTAATATGAAGATAAATAAATGAAATGTTAAAACAGAAGTCACTCAGAATAGAGGGGCACAATTGCTAAATGGCATAAAATATCTTCCCTTGGCACTTGTCCAGTTCCCATAGCCTTTAACAGTGACTTGTTGAAATGTCCCATTACAAGCACAGCAGCATGTGAACTGCAGGACATCAGAGTTACTTTTTCCCTGGGCTTTTGATATGTCAGGATTTTTGGTTTTATTACTGTTCATATATTCCCTGAAAATGAAACCACTTTGATGTTTCTAAACCAGAATCTATCCCCTTAATAGTTTATGAGTGAGTTACTGTTTTCAGTTCTCAATGGTGGAACTTTATGTATATGCTTTGGACAGAGGCATTAAAAATACATAGAAACTTTCAATCCCACATTAATATTTGCTAACCCTATTAGTCAGCTTTCCAACCTGTGCATGTACAAATCATACAGAATTGACAGAGGATAAATGTCATCTAATAAAAAAGGAATCTGCTAAAATGCATATTTAATAGGAATGGAGTTATAAATAAACTCTTCCAAAACTGCTCTATGGCTAAGTTTATAGAGCTGCTTGTGTCGTTAACCATCTGTGAAATTTTTGTTGAGCATAGGCATACTTGATTACAAATGATTGCCTTTTATTACTTATGCATGGAATGTATGTATTTCTTGCACTCACGTGGTGAGCCAGCATGGGCAAGTGGGAGAAAAACTGGTTAAATAAATGAAATGGTTGCCATGCATAAAACAAACAAACAAAAAGTGAAAAAGCTTTGGCTGTGAAGGCCTTCTTGGATAGCCTAGAGACTTGGGTTTGCGTTGCTATAGCAAAACAACACAAAGGGACAGATCCTGCTGGCTTCACTCAAGCATCCCCATTCACTTCAGTGGGACTTCTGACGTGGTTTAGAGAAAGATTTCTGGTTTGCTTTGCCACAGAAGCATTTGTAGAGAGCTGTGTCACCTCTGGCATTGTGCACAGAAAGAAGACAGAAATAGAAGAGTCCATGTGGATAAGGAGGAGAGGAAGTGGAAGTTTTTCTTCAAGCAGTAAAGGAAAAGATTAGACAAGGAGGATGATAGAGTTAAGGCAAGGGAAGAACTATGGGGAAGGTGATTGGAGAAATGGTGGCTATTAGGGAAAAGGCTTAAATGAACAGAAATGAAAGGGGAAAAGTAAAGCAATAAGAACCCCATTTGGCAATGACTATGGGGAACTCCTGCTCCGCAAAGCCATAGATTCTGTTATTTCCCGCCAGTGAAGGCTGGGAAATCCTTAGTAGAATGGTGTTTTTAAGAGGATACAGCATGCTTTTGACTTCTGAATTCTTTGGTCATGTAGTAGCATTAAAGGTAACTTTCTAGTTCCAAGGATAGCTTTAAAAAGTCCACAGAAGATTGGAATTCTGAGCAAAGCTTTGTGCATCAAAATTCTGATGGACGAACTATAGTGCTTCATATTTCCTCCTCTTCTTGTTCCTCCCCTCATGTGCTTCATCATATGTTTTCCCCCCCTCATTTTCCCCAGTCATCTTTAAAACCTAATAAAATCTTCCCTTAAGGTTTTTCCTGATGTTCTTAGTAGCACTCATTCCTGATTGCATCTGCAAAATGATACTTTTCAGTGAATCAGCTCTTTCGTAGTTTTTAGGCCCTCATTTTTATCAGGACTAGTGGCCTCTACCCCAGGAGAAAATGTTCCTACCAGGCTATGCTTCTTTGACTGTGAGTCTTCAGGGACTCCAGATTCAGATGCCCTCTTTTGTCCACCTTTCTTACAGCTTGTAGTAGTTTGGAACATAGGGATGAGAATAGTATGTTTAGTAATCCAGAAGCCCTCATGTCATCTTCTTCCACTTCCTCATCAGGACTTTTTGATTAT
The DNA here is from genome assembly GCA_028571105.1 of Tragopan temminckii. Classification (NCBI taxonomy): domain Eukaryota; kingdom Metazoa; phylum Chordata; class Aves; order Galliformes; family Phasianidae; genus Tragopan; species Tragopan temminckii. The sequence goes on from JAOWBP010004015.1 coordinate 2,709,249, forward strand.
ACTTTTAATATTCCCTTTCATGACCTCAGTTGCAAAAATAGCTACCCAGATATACCCCAAAGGAAAAGATGGTTCTCTTGGAAATTTCTTTTGAATCTCAAATTAACTAGGAGTTCTGTTTATTTCTTGGGTAAATAGTTTAGGCTCCCAATCCTTTTGCACAGTTTTCTTCTCTTGTTTCAAAGAAAATATCCCACCATTCAGTGGACTGCATCAACTTTTCCTCATTTGCAGCTTTCATGTATTCTTTAATACAGAAGGTTTCACACTGATACAAAATATGACGTTTTGCACTAGAGCACACATTTTCTTTTTTTGTTTCTCTTTGGTACTGTCAGATGTTACAGGTAAAACTTCATAGCTGACTTGTGGAAGACTGATACTGGTTAAAACACCAGCATTCTATCGATTATAGGCTGCCAAATGGAGTCACAGAGCAGATTGTGTTGGTAGGGACCTAAGGACCATCTGGTTCCATCACTCTGCCATGAGTGGAGACATCTTCCCAGGCTAACCAGGGCCCTATCCAACCTGGCCTTGAATGCCTCCAGTGATGGCGCTTTCACAGCTTCTCTGCGCAACCTGTGCCAGTGCCTCAATGAATTCATAAGAATTTCTTCAGAGTATCTAATTTAAATCCACCCTCCTCCAGTTTGAAGGCACTACACCTTATCCTGTCACTATGTGCCTTTGTAAGAAAGCCTTCTCCAGCTTTCCTGAAGGTTCCTTTTACGTAATGAATGATGGCTTGCTGTAGGTTCTCTGTGGAACCTTCTCCAGGCTCTCCCAGTTTGGCTTTACAAGGCAGGTGCTCCAGTCCTCTGAACATCTTTGTGGCCCTCCTCTGGATCTGCTCCAACAGCTCCGTGTCCTTCTTGTTCTGGGGATCCCAGAACTGAATGCAGTCCTCCAGGTGTGTTGGAGTAGAGGGCGAGGATCTCTTCTCTTGGCCTGCTGCTCACACTGCTTTAGATGTGACACAGAGTATGGTTGGCTTTGCAGGCTGTGAGCACACATTATTTTCAGTAAGAAATGACGTAAAACGTGCAAGGCAAACCAGTGTCCCCTCTTCTTCTGTGGTGCCTTTTTCTTTTTTCTTTTTCTTTTTGCTTTTAGGTACCCTCTCTGAAACTGCTGAGCTAGCTATTAAGGACCTGTGACTTAACGTTGACAGATGGTCAGGATTTCCAAAATGCTGACAAGTTGCATGTTTAATAGGTTTATTCTTAAGTTAATTATTAGTCACATACTTGTCTGTGCTTGACTTAACTTGCTTTATTCCAGACATCTGTGTAGCTGGGAGTTCCTAAATTCATAAAAATTGTTGTCAGTTTGTCGCCCTTTCACATTGTCTCTCCAGGGTGAAATTTTCCCTCCTTTTTAATTCTGTGAATGCTTATTTTCAGGCAAATTAACTAATTTTTCAGGAAGATTTCTCTAATTTTCATTTAATTTTTATTATTTCAGCCTTTGACCTGGCAGAATTGAAGAGAAGGTTAGGGCTTTTGGTTTGTACACTGTCAGCTCCGAGTTACAAATGTTTTGGTTGGTGGGTGGCAGGGATAAAATATCATTCTTTTCTTTTTCACTTGAGAATGGAAGTATGTATGTATCCTCTCCCCGTTTTAAATGATCTGTCCCAAATCAGTGCTGAATCCGAACTTGTCATTTTAGCATACGTAGGTAGATGGTCACAGTAGAATGGGATGCTCAACTGTTCTTAGCAACACAGCTTTATCTCTACTTCTTTCTCTATACTCCCCATTTCTGCATAACTGTGTAAGTTATAAAAACGTCACTGAAGAATGAGAGGATTGTTCTGATGGCAGTTATCTGAGTAATATTGTATGCATTCCTATTTAGTGTGTTATTGAGTGAATGTGCTCAACTTGCTCTTTTTGTTTTCCCTTTTGTTCAGTGTTGAGCTACTGATGTGTAACCGTTCCATCAAGTTTCTGAATGCTCATTCGTTGCCTATTTGCTCTTTCAGTGTGTTGTGATGATCTTTTATAGAGTCATAGACTTTCCTGAGTTGGAGGGGACCTGCAAATATCACAGAGTTCACAAAAGGCAACGTGGCTAGAAGCCTTTTGATATGCTATATTTATCATTTGTTTTTATGGCAGCATTTAAAAGTTGAAGTAACAACCAAATACTCTGAGTACGTTACGGTTTCTCTTCATCTAGAGAAGTAGCAACAAATGATTCCAGCTCATATTTGACTTCCCAAATGATGTTCAGTCTGCCACAAATTCCTTATGGCTTGCCATTTTGGCATTAAACTTGTTTGATTTGGATCTTCATGTTCAAAGCTTCTGTGTTGAAAAGATTGTCCAACGCTCCTGTCGACAATTCATTTCCCTTTAATAAAGGTTGGCCTTAATTTACCGCAAAGTTCAGTTTCCCTTTTGGTTTGATGAGTTTAGCTGTGTAACCTTACATTCTTGGTGTATGTGTTTGTGTGTAACAAGAGGTATCTGGAAACTCACATATTGCTTCCAGTAGGTTCAGGATGAATTAGTTTAACAAGTCCTGTAAATTGTCCAGGGAAGCTGTGATTTTTCTGAGGTTTTCCTGTTTTGAGCTTGTGTCTGTTCATCCTTCTCCTGATTTTTTTTTTTTTTTTTTTCCTTGAAGATACACAGATCTTTTCAAAGATGCAAAGGAACGAATGTCCCTCTTTAGAGTCTGCCATAAACTTCTTTTCCCTAGAATGAGCTCCAGTTGTTAGAATTGCAGGAGTTACCATTTCTTTAGGGGGTTTCCTTCCTTCGTTGCTATTATGCATTGGAAAGTATCAGTTCTAGAATTTCAACCAGAAATTATGTGTGCTAAAAACTGTTAGGAAATGCAAGTCAGACTTCTTCTGTGAGGGAACACAGAGCTTGAGAGCGGGCCACGTGGAGCCCGTGTTGTAATGGATACCTGGCTCCTTCCTTGTGCCCAGTGTTTCCATCCTGCAAGAAGCATGTTACCCAGGGCAGCTGTTAAGGAAGGAAGCAAAGCATATGAGATTTTATTTGATTGGATGTGATATCAATGTTCTCATTCCCTACCTGCTTGGCCCATGGTCTCATTCTAGATAGAATTAAAAAAAATTCTAGATAGATTAAAAAAAAAAAAAAAAAAAGGTGAAATGTGATGTTGTATGTATTACACTTATTTCCCCATAAAAATATGTAGTGTGCATTTGATCAGAAGTTTTTGCAGTTTTCCAGTGTTTACAAGTATCCATTGTATTGTCACTTATTTGTTCAGAACATTCAAGATTTTTGTTTATTTTTAATGGCCTGGTACATCAAGTAATGAAATCTCTTTAAATATAAGGAAATGTTAACATCAACTGGTCTTGACAAGATTTCAGAATATATTATGCTGAGAAATGAATCACATTTATCATGTTACCCATAAACGTTTCTTTTTGGTGTAATAAAGGTAGAAACAGATAAATAAATGAATATTTAAGTGTCCTAGGGAATTTGAATAGTTAAAATAAACTTGTCTGAGACTGAGCGCTGTTTCCAGGCTTCAGCAGGCCAATTATTAATTGACAAAAGGAACTCTGGGTTTCACTTCCAAGAAGATCACCACTTGCACAATGCATGATTCTGAAGAGCAGTGACTGCCAAGAAGTGCTCAAGTGCAGAGGGGAAAGAGTGCTAGGCTACCGCTGCCCAGACTGTCTGGCAATATGAACTGCACTCCTCCAATGCTCTCTTGAGAAAGGGAATTCTATTCCTCTTATTACAAGAGAGAGAATTTTCAATAGCTAGTAACATTTATGTAAGTTGTATTTATATTGTTTTTTTTTTGTTTTTTTTTTACTTCTTTCTGTAGGCAATTAGAAGTCTGGAAGATTTGATTTCAAAGCACACCACAATTTTCAAAAAAAGTAAATCTACATGAAGAGCTACAGAAAGAGCTGATTTAAGAAGATGGTGTTTGCAAAAATGTCTTCAAGTTGTGTGACTCCAGTGTTTGCTTTGATGATTGTGTGTTTTGCAGATGCAGGTAAGTGGTGTTATGTAAATTGTTCATTCAGTGTAACTTATTGTATACACCCAGAATTATTGATCAAAAGTAGAGTTTAATACTGGAAAAACATAGGCCAGCTAATGTGACGGTGTGTGGAATGCTGTTTCTATAAGAGTTTTCATGCAGCTATCTTCCCAGTTAAAACCATTCAAGAACTGCAGTAGTAACATACGTACCAGCTTAGTGCTTCCTTCAAGGTCTCCAATCTATAATTAAACTATGACTGTTTAGTTTATAGAAAGAAATTAGACAATAATTCCAGACCAGTAAGCCTGAAGGATCTTTCTTCTCCTATGGGACAAGCTTCACCTATGTCATTTCTGACAGTTGTCTGGTCCGTTTCAGAGTTAACTGTCAATGGTGACAATAAAGACCTTTTATTAAAAAGTTGTTGGTGTTATTGGAGGTCTCATGGGCCAGAAAGATGCATCGCTGTTTATGGGGATTGTGCCTGCTGCGCATCTTGTCCTCAGCAGGGGTTTTTATAACTGTGTGTTGCAATAACTTGTGACAGATAAATGAGAAAGATCCGTAGACTTCAAGTACCAAGATTATATTGAAGTTTCTTCAAGTGCTGAAGTGATTCTTCTGAGTATGTTTGTTTGTCAAAGTTTTTCCTGTGGTTACAAGGGGAAGCCTCGTATGTGTCCAGTTTGATTACAGCATGGATTGCTGGAAAAGCGGCCAAGTGGATATATAGTCAGTCAAAATGAGGTAGTGGGAAAATGGACAGTGGACAGAAGGCTTTCTTAAATCTGAGATGTCCTCATTGTGGAAAAGATGACCAGCTTTGGAAGAGATGTGGCTGAGCAATTAAATATGTTACAATTTGGCTTCCTTTCACCATCAGCTTGGAAATTTATGTTGTCTCAAGCCCTCAAACCTTGTGGGACTTTCTCTGGGGCTGACCTCCTGAAGGCATCCATCCAGCATTAGTAACTTCGATTATTTAATAGTACATGATGTTAACATTTTGCAATAGCTTCATTACAGATGAACTTTTAGCAATACAGGGCGTGTCAGAGTGTCTGTGGCCTGAGCTGAGGGTATGAATGCTGATCTTGGCTCAGGAGGGATTACTTTGTGTGACTCTGAGTCATTGTCAATTCATGAAAAATCTACTTTAAGGGAAAGTACCAGTGTAGAAAATAAAAACTGCATTCTAGTTCATAGCAATCATGGTTCCATTTTGTTGTTGAGATTGCTTAATGCCAGCTTTAATAAAAAACACTATTTTAAAGGTGCTATCAAATACAGTACTACTATGAGAAAGTTATCCAGTGTACAGAAACCTTAGCATCTCTCTCTTTTGCAATCTCTTATGTTTCTTTTTGGTTTTACTTCCAAGTTCTGTGTTTTACTTCATTGACAGCTATTTCAAAATCAAAATTGCCATGGATCTGATTAGATGCTTATTCATGAAATGTTCATACAATGCTCCTGGCTGTAAAGGACCTCTGCAAGCACAGTCCAGCTCCCTGCCCTGAGCAGGGCTAGCTTCCAAGTTGGTTCACTTCTGGAGATCCTTCCCAGTATCTGCGTGGGAGTAAGAGTAGAAAAGAAGGGGGAGTAGTGGGGTCAGTTGGTTAGGGAGAGGATAGAGGGCAGTCCTACAGTCATGGTTTCTGGCTGTGCCTGCTCAGTGGGTTTTGGTTTTGTTCTGTACTTTTTCATTTTGCAGTAAATTCTTAATGAGAAAGATGAGTGTCATTTAAAATGTATCATGATTACAATAAAGTACAAGCAATAAGGAACTGATGGATTGTGCTGAAGGAGCGGTAGAGATTGAGATGAAGCAAATACTGTTACAACTGAGGAAGGACAGCTCTGTGAAGGTTATTTAAAGAGAGCTTTTGCAATGTTTTTCTGTTAGTAGTCATGAAGTCCTGTTAATGTAAACAATTAAACTTTACAGTCACAGAAGTGAATGAGAGAGTTTGTGGTTGTAAGTGAAACAGGGATGGGAGCAAGCAGTGTTTTCATTGTGGAAAAAGCAGTGGCAAATGACTGAGCTATTGTCAGTGTGATGGCCAGGGTACCACACTCTTGGCTGTTAAACACCAGAGCACAGAACTCTCCCTTATCAAACCTGAATAATTAACAAACTAGTACTTCCCATAGTACAAATAAAACTAAGAAATATAAATAAAACTGAGAAGTATAAATAAAATCCCTGCATGCCTGTGGTGAGGCCTGGGGGAGGCAGGGGGCAGCATGCCACCTCCCTGGGGTGTTGATTTTTATATATTGAGCCTTTTTCCAGCCTCCTCTTTGTTTCTTAAGTAGTGAGGCTGATACTGGAGAGTAAATCTTTCTTTTGTTAGTCCCCCACTGATATTGAAGATCTTGTTTCTCATTTTCTAATATTTTCAGCTTTGTTATCTTTTCAGATACAGTGAATCTTCTAGGCAGAATCTCCGTTGCTTTTCATTTTGCTTTTTCAAGTAGTTGTGTGTTAAATATATATATTAAAACAACAACAAAAAACTGAGTTAGATGTCATGATGCACAAAGATGCATGAGCTAAAAGGCTGCATATTCTTTATGCTAATCAATTAAGGAATACACTCCACTGATTTTTGCTTTGGAAATTGTTTTATATAAATATTCAAATAATGTTTTTTCTCTACTTCCTCTTACTTCTGAGATGTATGTATCTAAATGCTTATATGAATCTGTTCTACCCTGTGCACTGATTTCTTGTGGTCTCATATTTCTGCTGCTTCAGTTGTACAAAAAATACTGCGAGGAAAACCTGGATTTTTTTGCGATTTTTCTTCTGAATGGAAAGTCCAGAGCAGGATGGTGAGGAGAATTGCTGGCAGACTATCTGCTTGTCTGAAGGAGTTAGAGTTTTGAAGTGTGCTTGAACAAAGATCAGGCAACCTGCAGTAGGAACTTCACCTAGACTCTAAGAACTGCGCATGCTGCAGCCATGCATAACCTCATAGGCAAGTCTAGCTTTGTAGTCTTGAGGGTAAAAATATGCAGTCCTAATGTAGCTTAGATCAAAGACTGAAACATTTACTTAATAGCAAATTTGTGCTGTTGGGTGGATGATGTCTTGATAAAAAGCCTTAGAGAAATTGAAGTGTGTACCTGTCCTAGAGCCTGAGGGCCCGACATTCAACGATGTAGCTTTTACTAAGAGAGTGGGAAGCATTTTTTAAAATTTAGATCTCTTTTCTTTTTTCTGTCTGAACGTACTGCCTAGCTGTTACAATAAAACAGAAGAGTGATGCAGACTGTGGGTCTATGCTGTCTGAGGTAGATCTTTGGGTAGTGCAAATTGTCCCTGCTGTGGACAAAGCAGTGCAGCCATGGTGTCTGATATGACCAAAAGTTGCCCATGCGGCTATGTTCTCATTCCTCTGACCCACCTAATATTTTGTGTTGCCTATGCTTACCTTGTAGATATGTCTCATTGCAATGCTGTTGTGGTCAGGCCAGTGGAGAGACTGTAGGAGTTGAATTATAAGTGGATATATGTTGAACAATTTATCCATTCTCTATTATATAAACTTATAGATTTTTCTTCTCGTATTACATCTGCCTTTGTGGTTTTCTTTCAACAGCCCTATTCCCTCCTTCTCTACTATATTGTTACCCTCACTTTTTTTTTTTTGGTCTCTGTGTACTTGTTCTTATGAGCAACCTTGTGTTGAGAGCGTGTGCTTCATTGTCAAAAATTTCAACGTGCTATTTGCTTGTATGCTGATCTTTTGAGTCTTGCTTGCCCCTAGGTATGGTGATGATGGGTGTCCTATTAGCAAGCATAACAGTGGGAAGAAACAGGCCCTGTCACGGCATCTTTTCTTTGTTTACTTTAAGAGGAATTTCCCTCAACCTTGAGCACTGTGAAAGCAATATAGGAGTCTTCAAAGTGCAATAGAAAGTCCTTCCACTCTAAGGTGAAGGACGTGATTGAAAGAAAATGGGAGTCGCAAATTTCCTTCCCTTTTGGACCGTGTTTGTTTCATATTTCCCAGAGGTAAGGTACTGGCTTTATTGTCCCTAAAAATATTTGTTGCCAGAGGTGTGGGGTTTTTTGTTTAAATTGTGGTTAGAGGATGAGAACAGAGGTTGAATCTCAAACTATTAGAATTAAAGTAAGGCGCAGACTAGTTTTGACTTTCAAATGCATAAAGGTTTTACTCTCCACCTCCCTCTTCCTTTAGTTCATTATTGTTATAACCAACCTCTACCTTCCTTGAAACACTGCCCAGTATTTTTTACCTTTCAAGCATCTGAATGAGTGAGTCTGCTAGGGAAGTTGGACTCCAAGTGTTTAAAGACATGTGTGCTCACAGAGGAGCTGAAGGAGCAGCAGGTGGTTTGTGTGCCACTTGGCTTGTGCTGTACTGGTGCCACTGCCATGCTGTGCACCAGCAGGGCTGGAAGGGAGCAGCTGTGCTCCTTTAAGAAGGGCTCAGTTCTGAGAAATGCTAATTAGGAACCACTGACAGCTCTGCTGTTTGGTGATCTACTCCTGTGTACATTAGTTTCTTAATGTAATCGGTCTGTCTCTCAAGTGAATCAGATCTGGTGTCATTTCTCCATGGCTTAGGCTTAAATAGTATTTTTATCTTCAAAAAAACACAAATTTCTGGAAAACTTGAAGTGCCTGGATACAAAGAAAGGCTATATATTTCGGAAGAGAGTTGTATTGCAGCCTCAGAATTGCTGGAACTCAGCAGGCTGCATTTTTCCTTTATCAGCAAGACTCTGAAGCTATAAACAGTTGAATTTCTGAACACTGCACCCACATGGAGGGGTTGTAGGACCCGATTCAGCAAAACAACTGAGCGTATATCTAAGTGCTTTGCTGAAACAGAACATTTATAAGTGAATGTGAAAGTCTCATTCTTTGATTAAAACTGACTCTGGATGATGCCAAAGGAATTCTAAGAAATATCAAGCCCTTAATGCAGTTCTTGAATTATATGGATGAAGGCAAATGGTAGCATTACTGAGCATCTCTGGAGGATAGTATTCAACTGATGAAAAACAGTTATACAGAAATTTTTAAGGTGTGATATGTTGAATGACATTAATCCTTGTCTTTCCGAGCAAATTTATTATGTCTTATTTAAGAGAAACTAGTCTTTAAGAAGTTATAAGCATCACATAATAATTTTATAAATACTATGCTAAAAATAATTCTTCTGTTTTCTGAAGGGAATTGGGATTTGGGATTTTGCTTGTAGATCTTTAAATATCCTTTCCTCTACTACAGGCTCTTGTTAATGCTGTTTTAGCTTCTCCATTTGTCATTTGTCTTAAAAATAACACAACCCCTTAATCTCGATGATAAAGTGAAAAGGGCTTATTAGTTAACTAAAAACATGTATACCAAAGAGAGAGAGAGAAGTTTCCTGATCCTGTCGTATCTTTGGTGAAGTAATAGGTACTCTGGAACATACCTCATTCCTTACCTTCTAACTAGTATGTATTTATCCTTAAAACATTTTTATTTTCTTTCGTATCTGTTTTAAAATTCTTCTCCCATCAAATGACGTCAGCTGGCCTTAACGTTATTCACCCCATAGTTCTCTTGAATCTGCTTACCTTTACTTTTTTTTGTGCTTGGTTTTTTCTTTTGCTGTAGAATAACATAACTTCTATAATTTGGACTAAGCAGGGCATGTACAAACATCAAACAACAGACTTCTATCTGTTGACACAAGACAGGAAAAATCAGGCTTCAAGGACTGTAGTGCCTCAAAACCCAGCATTCCCAGTGTGATCCTAGATGTCTCGACAAGAAGGGGAGGATATGCTGTTAGAAACACGGTTGTTACTTTCACATGGAAAATTTGAGTTTCTAGAACACATTTTCTTTGATAAGCATTTCCACTTAAATATATTTGCATGTGTCAACACAGTTGTTTCTACGCTGGTTGCCTATTGTGTAAAGAGAATGTAAGGACCAGGTATGCTCGTTTTCACAGAAGAGAAATACATTTATTCTCTGGTGCTAATGAAAATAAAAGGAAGTGAAATTCCTCAGGCTATAAGTCAGAGGAGAGATAAATTTGGAGTAGAAAAAAAAAATTAGCACAGAGGCTGCAGTGTTTCATTACCTGGAGGCATTGGGTTGGATTCCTCTTTGGTGTAAGCTTGTTCTCTGTCAATGGAATTTCACCAAGGATAAATTTTGACCCCAGGTGACAAAAGCAAAGGTTTTTAATAATTTTGTGAAGTGCAACTGTTTCAAGCACAGTGTGCTTTTCTTTATGTTTTTAAGTGTACTTTGTGAAAGATGGAGCTATTGTTCCCTTATTTGGCAACTGCAACGCTTTGGGACTTACTAATAAGCATTTAATAAAAAAGGGATTTTAACTGTCAGAGATGGAACCTGAAAATATATTTATTCATTATTGGAAGCAGTGCGTAGAGGAGCACACAGAGCCATTCAGCAGTAAGCTGTGGAAACATCTTTGAGGTTTGTTGCTGTTTACGTTTTCAGCAAGTTTTACTTTACTCTGGAACACTCCTTGTTTGTTGTCTGTTCCCCTCTCCTTCTCCCTGTGCATTATTACTATTTATTAATTTTTGTTTAACATGTGCTGCCACAAGCAGGTGAATAATTGATTTTTGTGCTTATCTTCACTTCTTCGTGCATGTTAGCACATGCATAGACATGCACAGGCTGAGATGTTGCATCCAGCTCCCCCAGAAGTTTGAAGTTAGTTATGAGAGCTCTGCTTTGCTTTTAGTTACACTGACATGATTTTGAAACAGCTTTACTGTCTCCAAAGAAGCTGTGATTAAAGCAGCACAGAGCAGACAACTGCTCACTGAATATCTGGCTTCTGGGCAGCGGGCAGATGTGACTGAGGCTGTATGTGAGGAGATGCGTGTGCCTTGCAGTGAGTTTTGGTAGGATCTCTTTATCTACTTCTCTGCCTCAATACCCTGCAGTCTCAGCTGCCTTTCCATGCCCTCGTTGTGGCCCTGCTGTAAGATGTCAGGTACTTTTGATGTGCAGGCTTCATGCAGTTTCTCATAGGATAGATAGCAAAAGACATCATGGTGTGGATGCTTTATGGCTCACTCCAGGCTTTTGTGGTTGAAGCTGTGGGAACATGACCAGCCAGCAGAGATGTACCAGCACTTTTTGGCCTGCTTGGTGCCCTGGTTAGTGACCCTACCCTGCGTGGCTCAGGGCGGTGCCTGCCCAGGCCCTGGCTGAGGGCTGAGGTGGAGCCTCCTGCCCTAGGACTGACGTGTGCTTTTCATGTAGCCAACGTGCGGCTGCCCTGTGTGATTTGGTGTGCACGTGTTCATCCTTCGTGGTGACTAAATGCAAATGCCTGTGTCTGCAGGACCCTTGAGAGAGGGCGGGGTGTGTACTGTAGGCGGTCAGTGCAATTCCCTCTGGCTGCAGGCTGTCCTTGGCCGTGGGCAGGGTCTGAGTTTGCTGGGCTGCTGGCTGCATTACATTTCTTGTGCAGCCCCTAGTTCTGATGGCCACAGGTGGATTGAAGGCATAGGAGCCATCTGCAAGCCCTGGCTCTTGACTGAAGATGAAAGGCTTATATTTGGATTAGTTACTTTCTCTGTGATCTTGCCATGAGTTATTTCATCTCCTGGTCTTGCTCTCTTGATACTTAAAACAGATGTGTTCTGTCCAGTCTTTCATGCAGGACTGTTTGAAGGACTAACGTCATGGATTTCATGTGCTTGGATCATATTGGTCCCAACTGCAGTTATCTTATTAATTCTTCAAAACCTCCCCATGCCCTTTTTTGGAGCATGAAAATCACAAAGCCTTTATTTAAAGTTATGTCAAAATTTTTGCCTTTCTTGCTTGTGTTTAGACTAATGGATGCTGAACTACAGAAGTTCTCTCTGATCTCAGATAAGGAGAAAGCTGGTTGAAGTTTTGGCAAGCCATAAATTAGTTATAATATTCTGAGGAGTGTCTTAACTGATTGAGCTGCTGCTTTTTTCTTTCTTCTTCTTCTGCCATTCGAACTCTTATTTAAAAAGAGAATCAATCATTTTTATGGGAAGGAGAACAAGTCACACTTAAATCAAGTGGATGGGGGAAATGTGAGACCGCTCTTACTTTGCTGAAAGGAAAAGGGTTTTCGGGTGAAATATGACTCTTGCATCATTACAGGAAAGATTGCAACAGCAGGTGGGACATCCATGCGTAGTTTCAGTTACATGTTAGAAATTCAATACGTGGCTTCAGTTTCTTGTGTTAAGGCATTCTACCTCTTTGGAGGTAATTTGTTAATTACATATTCTTTAAAAAGTTGCTAATTTTCCACACTTCCTGCTTTGAAATGCTAGATCAGTAGCAAAACTTCCTTTCATTGCATTAATGAATTCAAAGCTGCAATTATTTGTTCTATGGGATATTTTCACCTTTAAGCTGAAAAAGTAACAAGTATTTGATAAAAAAGGAAAGAAAGCTCTTTAGAGATTACTGTGGGTATTACTTGTC
>JAOWBP010004015.1:2724361-2757509 GCA_028571105.1 Tragopan temminckii
GTGGAGCCTGACTCCACCTCTCCTAGACCCATTTAAGAGCTGACTACCAGTGGGGAAGGATCTCTTCTGGAGATCATGAGTGAGCCTGGGATATGGGTGAGCACTTTATCTTTTCTTTGCTCTAGTATAATAACAGCTTAGCCGAGCCCTTTGGTATTTATAACGTCTATACATTCATTGATTGTATATCAGACTTCAGAACATACTCTGAAATGCTTAACACATTAATTCTTGCTATATGATAATAGTATTAAAATTTTGGAAGCTTAGAGCAGTTAAGTTGGTGTAAAACTATAAAAACTAGAGAACTAGATTCTATTCATATAATGGTAGGCAAAACAAGTTCTTAACACAGTTAGTATTTAGACTACAAACTGCTCAGAAATTTGAAGTGGTGAACTAGTTAGAATGAGGAATTGGTATAAACTCTTTAACCCTTAACATGGTACAATGTAATAGAAGGTGGACATTTTGTGAAGTCAGCTGCCTCATATGCCAGTTTATGGATAAAGAACAGCCCCATTACTTTAATTCAGCAATATCTTTTTTCTGTGCAAGATCATGTAGTTGCCATTGAACACTGGAAATTAGCGCACGAAAGACGCCAAGTCTTGTAAAGCCTACTGTTTGCTGCTACCTTAGATGTTAGATGTGAAAGGGAAAGGGTAAATCGTTGTGGCCTTTCTTTTAACACATCCCAGCGCTCCTAGATCCAAGAAAAAAGTTAGTTTCCACTCATTGCAGAAAGTAAAGCTATTAAAACCTGGCTACAGCAATGTTGCTAGCTGTGTTCAAAGCCATGTTGAGAAAGACAGTTCAATATCCAAAGATAGAAGAGATCATGCTGCGACAATGACATCAATAGCTTCTTTATGCAGAGGCCCTCCTAAGCAGCATGCTCTCCAAGAACATGGAGATGGTGTTTAAGTATTTCACAGAAAGAAAAAGTCTCTAGATTCTTGTTGAGCTTCTGGAGCCTGATATTTCTGGAGAGCAAGAACATACAGTATAAATTGTTCATCTCTTCTTCTTAAACAACTGTAGGTTTATAGGGTGAGCTTTTGACATATATGACTACAAGGACTGCCTGAATTTAAACTTCAGCACCAAAAAAGAGAATAAGTGAGTCTTATAGTGCATTATAAAGTTGGTACTCTTCAGTCAATGCCAAACTCTTCCTTTTTATATTGAGGCCAATGAATTCATGTTCCTATTGAAGGATAAGAATCACATATTTAGTGGGCTTTTGGGTAAATGTTTTATTATTGATCTAAAGTGGCTTTCCTTGCATCAAACTCAAGACTGGAGTGTTACACCGATTTAAAGAAATAGATATGCCTTAAAATAGTTATTTGAAATGAATGTATTGGAGAGATGTATTCACCTCTGGAACAGCCTGTGTACACTGGGTATCAAAAGGCTGATCTGTCCTTGGAGCAGTCTGAGGCATTTTCGTGACTGAAGTATCATGCAAAGCACATACACCTGCAAGCATACCCGAGAAAGAAGAGGTGAATGGTTTCCCAGAACCTACACGTTGCAGTTCTGCATCTCACTGTTTAGAGCTGTGGATTTGCCAACTACAGAGGCAAGCCCCTAGCTGCACTATGACAGTTTTTTTAATTAGGTTTTAATTTTTTCAGATTATCAACTACCAGCTCAAGCTGCCTTTTACTAAACTGAGGAGTGTCTGAATTGAGACCTTCTGATTTAAGGGAAAGAAAACAATACCTTCTTAATCACGTTTCGTAGCGACTTATAGCTGATATGTTTAGATAACTATGATCAGTTCAGAAGGCCTGTGGTGCAAGTTCAGCTAATAAGTACTTCATATGTTAACTTGAACAATGATGGCAAAAAATTAAGCATTTAACTCCTGCCTTGAAGTGTTCAGTACTTCCTGTAACTTTAGGTTCATTAAGGCATCATTTTCTATCTTGTCTCCAGTTGCTGTCTCTCTTCATTGAGAGAGGGAGGCATGAACCTCACTGTTTTAATAGTGTTCTATCCCAGTCTTAGTGCCAGAGTAATCAAACTATATCCTATCTGACATACTTATACCATGCTCCTAATTAATCCATACCATGCAAGAACCTTTGCTATTACTGACCCAATAACCTCTAAAACTTCAAGATAAGCTTACTGAGCAGTGTGAACACCAATTCTACCACCTTTCTTTCTTCAAGGTTCACTCAAATAGCCACGATTCTTGCCATAAAGTTGTTACCTGAGGGAGACTTGGCATTTTGTTCTGCTGATTTAAGAGATCTACTCTGTAAAGGCTTAAGCTTCTGTAGCACAATGGGAGACAACAGCTGTGGTTCAGGTGATCCATGGCTTTGCAAGCTACTAGCAACAGATGAGGGCTGTACTTGCAGAACAGCATTGTAGGACATCCTCTGTAAGCACAGTGATGTTCTCTGCAAAGAGAAGGCACTAATTAACATGCTCAAAAAAAAAAAATCTTTAATAACTGTTTGATTCTCTCTCTCTCTCCCTTTACAGCATTTATCAGATGCAGTAGTCCTTTTGTAGTGTGGCATTCCTGAGAGTTTTGATGACAAATCCCGGTGAAGTAAAATGCCCTGCTTTGGTCTGATAGATACAGAAGCCCACCAGGTCATCACTTTGCATTTTGTTGTCAACTATTAAGTTTCTTGATACTCAAAGAAAAAACATGATAGCTGACCAAGCAGAAACTTTGTTCCTGCATCCTGTTTTCTCAATATTTTGTTGTCACTTTGTCATTACAGAGGCAATTTCTATTGCAGAGGCCAAGCTTTCTAGGGAAGGGGGGAAAAAAAAGCCGTTGCATAATTTTTCCCTTCAAATCCTTGACTGTTACTCATCTGCTCCTTCTGCATCTTTTTAAGTTTACAAAACCAATTGCTATATCAAGCTAAGCAATTCAAGTGAAGCAGGCCTGTTTTAAGGAGAAGGCTTTGCTGATCTTAGAAATCTGACGCCTCTATCTGGGGTACTTTTAAGTAAAATCATGAAAGGCAAAGATAAAACAGACTGGAATTAACACTTGCTATCTATATGCATCCTAAAGGCATTTAATCTTTCTACATGAGGCTTTGCCATTGTTTTAAATGATACCCTGGTTATAGCAAGCATCCAGAAAACAATTGGGATAATCATTCAGTTAATTGAAGCATGTAAAAGTGAAGGTATTCGTGTAGAGAAAGAAATGAAGTGAGCTTTGCACAGTGGTCAATTTTATACTTGAGACTAAAGTGGAAAGGATTTTGGTGGGTGGCAGAGAAGGGAAGTATTCCCTGTCCTCTCCCCACCTTCATCCAACAGAGAACTTCCAGTATTCATAATGGGTAAAAATCTCAGAAGTTTTTACAATCGTCTTCCGTAAAGAAGCAAAATATACCTTTATTAAGTAGATTTTACATTACTAAGTCAGTCCTACTGTCCAGAGCAAGTAGTATTTAAGCATGTTCATTATTTCCTGCTTATCTTGTGCACTTCCCAATACTGTCGCATATACCAATTAACTGCTGAGATGAAAAGTTATATCCACAACAGTCAGTTTACCTTAGGTTGTTCCAAAGAAGTTAGGCAGTTTTGCCTCATTCCATTCTGTTCTGAGCATGTTTCTGTAACTGTAAATTCAGTGAGGTGGGTAGAAAGAGAGGAATGGGAAAAAAAGAAAGTCATCTGCATATGTAGCATTATTTACACATACAAATCATAAGATGGGTATGTACCCAAAGAGCCAAACTTCACATGGAAAGGAATAGTCTTATCTTGCATACTTCAATTTGATGTTTTACAGAACTTCTCCCAGATTTAATACACACAAATCCCTGCAGGATCAAGATCTTTGCTACCCTCAATAATTCCACTATTTGCTTCTCTGCTTTCAGGGGCCAAGTGTGGGGTTCATTTAACTTTAGACTCTCACCTCACACAGATGTCTACCACTCAAATGTGGGGGGAGGATCTACTCTGCCCCAGAAGAATAAGAAGTGTTCCACATATAGAAGCATAATTCCAGCATCATGATGCTACAGCACCACACTACACCACGAACAAATGTGAGAAATCTTAAGCACCTCGGCAGAGTTTGGCTCTTCAGCCAGCATTGTTGGCCATTTTGTCCCTAGGCTTAGAAACAGAACCTTACACACACGATAAGGCCCCTCTGGTATTGCAGACCAGACAATGAAAATAAGTTCAATTTTCAATAAGTAGTTAAAAAAAAAAAAAGCAATGCAAAAACCCACAGAGGTAAGCTGTAGCCTGATAGCCAGGTCTCTGTCAGACACGCAGACTTCTTACTAGCAGATTTTAGTTTCTATAGTTCTTCACTGTTGTTTCATTATCCATTTTTCACTCAGTTTTGAGTCATTCATTTAATAATAACTAGAATTGAGTCTTCAACATAGAAGAAGCCTGTATGAATTATTTAAATCCTTGGTAAGCATTTGGAGCAATAGGTGCAAAGTAGGAAGACAATATTCTACCCAGACAGAAATAAGGAAGCTTTCTGACCCGATTCAGAGTCACTGCTGTCTGAGGAGCTGGAAGCACTGCTAGTGCTGCTGCCCAAGTCCGAGGAGCTGCTGTTGCTGCTTTCACTCAGTCGGCTTGGTCTAATACTGGACTCAGCATTACTTTCAACTGCAGAATAAAAAGGAAGAGTTTGAAACATCCTGCAGTAGGTCTCCATCTACAAGCCTAGGATCTTCTTTATAAGGGCTGTTTTCCCATATGACTGCTAGTCTTCTACCATTACCCCCTCATCTTTTCAACAGATTCAAGACCTTTATAAAACAGAGATTTATCAGCAGTGAGCTTGCGTAAATGAAATAAACAATTAAGAGCTGCAAACACACAACTTACAAGCCTAAACTAGGTTAAGATATGTGCTATTGTAAGACACAATTCAAGCACAGTTTCCACCATAATTTTTCCTGCTCTTAAGTCTGGTTGTGCTTATTGGTGCTGCTAGGCTTGTGTACTGAGGCCTTTGCTATAGTCAGTTCTCCTCTTTCCTAAACTGTGTGTAATCTAGAATTATCTTTTGCCACCTCCCCACGGTATGATCGTTTTACATCTGCAGGGTTGGCTTTAAGCTTAGTTTACAATATTGTTCAGACAAAAAGCTTAGTTTACAATATTATTTAGGCAAAAAGCTTTTCCTCCAAGTTGTTTCTCCAATGGAATCTTGGAAAACAAGAAGCAACATATATATCTATTTCCTTGGACACACATTTGCTAGATGCTAGCTTCAGTTCTCCTGTGTAATGAAGCCAAATGCCAATTTAAAAGATTTTCTAGCCTGCCTCCTCCATCTTCACCCATTACATTAATGACTTAAGTGCTTCTTGTAGCTTTTATTTCTAGGATATTTTTTAAGTCTTTCAACTAGCTTTCTCTATTTAGTGTTGGCTATCAGCTATAGCCTGACAGTTATGGGGCTAGTAAAGTTTGTATCATGTCTTCTATTGCAGAAGTGAAAAATGTTATTTTTACTTTTATTAAAGGATTAGGTAGGAGAAATAAGGAAGAGGTTTTATATAGGACAAGTAACTGCCTGTTCTTATGGTGTCACAGCAGCAAATGCAATCTTAAACCTAGCAAAGGGAAGTCTAAGACCTTAAATATTCTGAGGAAAAAGTCTCCATTTACATAACAGTACACAGGCCAAATTGCCACTTCAAGATTTTTGTTGCAAATAAATGAAATTCACGTTACATTTGAAGTTCTCTTTCTTTGGATTTAGCTGACCATTGACATCCAGTAGTCTCTTCTCTAGTTCTTGTTTCCTCTCAGAAAGAAGCTGCTCTTTCGACTTCATTGCTTTTTTGGCTGTGTGTGAGATAGAAGTTAACACCACAGCAAGACAGAAAATTGATGTGGTAAATTGATCTGTTCGTTCTTTTGAAACATTGTTTATTCTACATACCATGCTGCTTTCTTGGTCTCTTCTTCAAACAGGTTGCCACATATTTCTCTAATTCTCTGAGTGTCGAAGCCTTTAAAGTTTCAAAGTCTATTTCTATCTCATCAGGGCTAGAATTTCTCAGTGATGGTTCTCTTGATTGTATTATATGGACTACTTTCCCAAGCTTATCTCCAGGCAGCTTATTTATGTTCAAACTCAACTGCCTTTTCTCATCATAAGTCATAGGCTTGGCACCATCATCATCTTCTGACTTATGTGCCAACAAGACCTGCTGGATGGTTTTCTTTGATTGACTGCAAAAAGAAATTTACTGCAGTAACTGTAGTTTAAAATAATTTTACACCCACACAAGTCCCCCACACTTACATGTTTGAAGACTGCTTTTTCTTAGACTTCTTGTGTTTTAGATCTTTCTTCTTTTGAACCAGGCTTGCTTTAGCTTTTTCCTTTTTCTTCCCCTTTTCTCTTTTAGCCTTCTCTTTTTTCTTTTTCAATCTAGGTAAAGATGCTCTGGTCAAAGCCCGCAACTGCTGGTGAACAGCTTTAAGCTATCAAAAGAAAAATAAAAAGCTGAGAGTCTTAAGCAATGTAATAGGAATGGTGAACTGGTTCTATATATAAAAATCAGATCTCTGTTTTTCAAACATCTTAATCTATTAAAAAAAAATGAAAATAGTCACAGACAAGAGGTTTAGAAAATAAAGCTACTTATTTTTATGCAGGCTTGTCTAAGAGTATGAATCTTCCAACAAACTGTAAAAACTAAATAGCAAAACAAAAAAATCACTGTAGTACTTTTCAGCAGCTTCTCTTCAATTTCAGGCGTTTGGGAAGCACGTAAATGCTTTATGTGATTACTGCATTGAGCTAGCTGGGCTGGGCTTGGGCATCTTCAGTCTGCAAACCCAAGGTACTTTATTCCCAGCTAGCTGTTTTGTATCACATGTTGACATAGCTTTATAGAAAGTTTATTTAAACCTCTTATAGATTAGAAAGAGGAATTAGACTGAGAATATAATTTTCAATCACATTGAAATAATTTAACTGTGGTGAAGGCTGTCTATGCCAATTTTATGCCAATATTATGCCAATATTCATGAACTCATGTTTTATGTTCTACTCTGGCAAAAAATGAATGCTAAGTTGTTCCTTATTTGACTACCAGAACCAAAGCTTACTCCCTCCCTGGATTATAGATACAGTAGCAGCTTGAATTGTTATGTTCAGGCAAAAATTAGAACCATCGCACTGTTAGACAGTAAGACACAGCCATGCTATTCATGCTGTTGGCAGTAGTTGAAAAACCTTTGTTTTATTTTATACTAAGCTTTTTAACACAGAATTTATGACTTGCTTTTATGTGTCTCAAAAGCATATTCCTGACTATGTAAAGGAGCTAACACACCTTGACAGACTGAACATAAGAGAGCTTTTTAGCTGTATAAAATGAAGCAAATGCCATTTAGAGGCATATAACTCTGTGTGTGGAGTACCTGGATGCTGTCATCCATGGTACCATGGCAACAGTCTTATTTTTGTTCAAAAGACATGTCTTATCTAAAAAAATGCTAGGCAAGAGCACTAGATAATATTTCAATAAAAACAGTTTGAATTTGCTGAGGCACTTGCAGATTGTTAATATTTGGAAGTACTTCCAAACATAATCAAGTTTAGTTTTTCAAAATCCAAGTGACTGTAGAGTCCTGTACACACCGATTCTTGGTGCTAAGCCTTAGAATAGACAATTGCAAGGGCACTATCAGAGGCATTACGGTCACGATGTTGACTCCTAGTAGTTACCTGCTCCTGAAGTTTTGCAAGGTACACTGTTCTCTCCTTTTCAAAGTCTTCAGATGATTTTTCTTCTGAAGAGTCATCACTGCTGCTGTTACTGGAATAAGCTTTTGTAATTTCTCTTGCTGGTTCATCAGGAATTTTGGCAAAGTGAGTCTCAAAAACATCCTAAAGGATTTCGTTTAGGAACAGCAAATAAACATCTCAGATTTCTCAAAGCACTGTGAAGCAGCTGCTTGTTTTCTAGAACTACACATTGTAGGAGCTGATCACAGCAGATGGTACATCAGGGCCTAAATGACCAAGAAAATCCTCAAGTCTTTTTCTATTTCAAATCTGACTTCAGTAATAACTCACCTGAAGTTTTTTTGCCATGGCAACCACTTCATGGTCTGGAGAATTACGTTTGTAGCAATTCATGAACATTAATCTAACATCTGTGGCAAATTCTTGTATATCTCTATATTCAAAATTATCCATTTTTTTCTAGGGGGAAAGAAAGTGAATACAAGTTTAGGTGTTAACTTTAAAAGTGTCTCCATAGCCTTGGTATAAATTGACTAACCAACTCAGTCCCAACTTAGTCCCAGAGAGATCTGTCTAGTATTTGTAGGCTACTGACCACCAGTATCCACCTAGAGGAGGGTTTGTTTTCACAGAAAAGGTGAAAGGTGTCACAAATATCCAGTGCTTGAGGATTCCTGGCACTACAGCAAGGTTGAAGGGGTTTGGACAGAAGCAGAAGTAGACAATATAAAACATTTTGTTTTATATAGCACTAGCAACAGCATCACACAGACTGAAAGAGACTTAATATGCTTTATTAGCAGCCTGCTTAAAAAGGTAATTCTCAGCACTACTGCTATTAGCTTGTTCAAGGTGGATTAGCCAGTACGTACATAGTCACCATGAGGCTCTGAAGAACTTCAGTAAATAGTTGCTTCTTAGTGAGCAGAGCAGCTGTTCTCTCAAACTACTTCTTTCAAATGTAAAACAGCTTTCACCACTCTTCCAGCTAATGCTCTTAAAATCCAGCATGATTACACAAGTTATTTAAGCGAAGAAGTTGTCCAATCCCCTCTAAAACATACTTACTTTAATAGTTCCCAGATCTGCAGGACATTTGGTGGTCCCTTTTTTCTCACCAAGTGAGAAGGATACAACATCTGCAGATTTTAAGAAAGGCCATGCATATGCTGAATGTTTCTTTGAGAACATTTCTTTAAGAATTTCATTACAATATTTTAGTTGTTTTGACAACTGAATCTTTTTAAGAACTCTAGGTGATTGCTGAGAATCTGGTAAGCCCTTCTTCAGAATCTTCTTTGGTATCATACATTCATTTTCACCTTTGCATGTTTTAACAGTTTTTCTTTCATTACATGTTGCAGAAGATTCACTGCTTGTTGTGAGTATTGAAGTAGTAGGAGTCGTAGTGTCGGCCTTCCTTTTCACACCCTTTTTTGTCTAAAAAAAATGAAATCTTTAAGTTTAAAACATGTACATCCAAAACAGTGGGAGGTCAGCTTTGAAACTATACAAAAAAGAAAAGTGTCAAAAATTCTACAAGTATCAAAACCAAAAGAACATAGTATTTCCACAAGTTTAGACTGAGAGTCTGCAAGACATTACAAGCCAACATCAAGCTTACTCTTAAGTTTAAAGGAAAGAATGGGAAGTAGGTTGTGGGTAGTTTTTAGCCAGTTGAGAAGACTCGAAGAAACCAGTAGGTTATGAAATACTCATGTGACTACCATGGAAAGCAAAAAAAGTTATTGCAGTTTATGTTAAACTGGCAGAATGATTTATGTCTGTATATTTTTTTTAAACCCCAAGTAGTATTTGGTCTAGAGAAGATGAACATGCTTTGCCCATTTGTGTTCGGATCTCTAGTAAAGTGTAAATATACACTGTAAGAGAACCAAGTACACATGCCTTGTTGGAAAAGGATAAAGAAAGCTAAGCCAATACAGGCCTGTTCATTTGATCAGAAGTGTCAGGCATCCACATACAATTCATATCGCAGTTAACAAATGCTTTTGTGAGCTACAAACACCTTTCCCAGCTAGTTAGTGTTTCAACTAATATTCTGTTTTGGGAACTCAAGCAATTTAATTGCAAACGTGAGAAGTTTTTGAATAGAACTTAGAAAAAGCTTATTTCAATACTAAAACCTTTGTCTAGATCACAAGGAAAGAATCCCTACATCAAGGTGAAACTTGCAAAAGTATGGAAATACACTTCAAGAATGAGCTTCTTAGTTTACTTTGAGGAAAAACAGTCAATTCATATTTATAAAAAATGAAAATCTACCAAGCAGTCATCCCAATTTCTGCATGCTTTCTAGAAATAGTAGTAGCCCAGTTAATTAACAGAGACCTAGAATATCTATTAGATCTCTTATTATCCTCTGTCACAATAGAAGTTTTGAAGAGATCCTGCAATAAACATGACTTTTATGGTCTTGGAGTTCATGCCTGGAGCAGTAATTTCATTACCTTTCATTCCGAAAGTTATTTGAGGTAACTTACTTTTGTGATAGGGATGGCAGCTGGCATTAAAGCAGTCAGCTGAGCTGCAGACAAAGGAGGTAGTGTAGCCTTCTGTAGCTCTTGAGTTATCGCTGTAGGCTGCTCACCACTTTCAGCTTGTTCCTGCCTTGTTCTCTGTTTAGATGAAGTCCCACTGTTTGGCTGCTGAGGTTCTGGTTATTTTTAAAAAGTTTTAAGTTACGCCTTAAGTAGTGCAGTTCATCATATTGGACAGTTTTAAATAATACATCTTCCACACACAAACTATATAAGTAACAAATTCAAATAAAAGCTTTGATATATAGAGCAATGTTTTTTATCCTCTACTCAACTCCTTTAGTATCTCAGCTGGAGTACTGTGTCAAGTTATGGATAGTTGGCACCAAGGAAACTGTGGATTAACCTCAGAGAGGTGATTTAATAGACAACATGCTAAGCCCCCTGTATTGTAAGAAAAGAGAAGTACTTGCAGAGAAAATACTAAATCTGCATTTGAATGATACATGAAATTATAGTCCTTAAAACATTTCAAAATTCATACAAGTTGCACGTTTGCGTATGTAAAGGATATAAGTGGTCTTAAACAGCTTCAGTATGAGCAAGACTGAATTATGAGTGCATAATTGTAATAATTTAAGAACCTGCTCAGTTTTCAGTGCATTTCTCAAACTTTCTGGGAACTGCTTATACCTGTTCAACAAACACATTCTTCCTATTAAGGCACAATATCTTCTCATTAGAGTTAACATAGACCCAGCAACTGACATCAGTTCCAGGCCCACTTGGGAGACTACCTTGAAGGCCTCCAAATTCATCCACTGGGATGCATGTACAATCCAAGATACTAAATAGTCCACTTCTATTAATAAATATATTTGTCTGGCAATGTTGAAAGAAGCATTTTATTGAAGTGAAACATTTTTCAAGGTAATGAAGCAGGTTACAAGAGCAATTAAGACAACACAGGAGGTCAAAGATGAATAATGAGTTGAAGCTAATCTCATGGACCATTTTAATTAGGCTTCCCAATGTAATTTGTAGTACCTGCTACATAATTTCCTCATTAGTTTGAGATGTCTTGACTGAATCATCTTTCTTGTGGACAAGAGCTCTGTTTCACATATAAAACTATGCTATTGCACTACTGATGGTGTTGTCGGTTCTCATACTCTGGTGACCTTTTTTCCTTGTCTTAAATACATTTCATTAGTAGAAAGTTCCTTTACAACATTACAGCTGCACTGAATCTGCCAAAGCTTTGCATTAGTGTTACTGGTCCAATATATTCTGGGAAAGATGGAGAGCATCCTGACCACTCCTGGGCTGAGTTGTGACAAGTTACACAGGACTCTCTGTTCCCAGCTTTTATTTAATGTTAACAATTCAGCACAAAGCCATTACCTTCTGACAGCTTTTCTTTTCTTTTTCCTTTGTTGGGAATCAGTATTTCTTCTGGTGGCATTTGTGCTATTTTCTGCATGAACACTTTTTCTAGTTCTTGGGCCATAAACACAATGTCATCACCTGGCTGCAAAATACAGTTGATAGCATTCAGAGTGCAGGAGAAGCTGCAGTAATAAAGTGCTACTTTTTCAACTAACCGTAGTCTATATTAAACAGATAGTAACAAGTCACCTGTATCAGAGGGACACTAGTCATCCCTATTCCCTATCTAATAGCCCCTTTCCCCCACCGTGCCCTATTTGCTCGTACAATCACATGCTTCCCATAGCAAAGGGAAAAGGGAGCAGGGCTGCAATTCTTTTATTCATTCCTATGGTCTGAAGAAAGCTCAAAGATACTTACGTACAGCCAAAGCTCAAGGAGATACTCACACTTCAGCTTAAGTTATTTTGTCTTAAGCTTAATGGAGGAGAGAAGCATGCCTCAGAGTAACTAACCTTGGACTTGTCTAGCTGTTACACTGTGCTGTAAGCTGTGCAAAATAAACCTTGAAGTTTCGCCAGCAGAACCCTCATGTTATGATAACTATGCATTCAGATGTTAGCAGCAAGTTAAGCCTCACCTCTGTCTTCAGTCAAATCTAGCAGCAAAGCCCTCTCCCATTTCAAACGGAACTAGCTTCAAGAAATGTTGAAGACATTGACAAGTTCTATAGGTAGTTAGAAGTATCCACTAGCTTAGACTTGTTGGCATTCATCAAATTGATAACTAATAAGAGGTGTTTGTTTCGCTTACCTTGTTATATAAGTAGCAGTTCTGGAACATAGTTTTGAAGTCGTCAATGCATTCTGCAGCTTTTGTGTAGTAATTATGTTCCAGACGCTTTTTAATTGTGCTCAGGTCCATAGGTTTCTTTATAATACTGTAGTAATCCTGTATTTTTCAAAGAATCACAACAAATCTCTTGAGCATTAGGACATGATGATTCTGACACAATTACAAAAATTAGATTGCAAGAGAAAAAACTGCATTATGTTTCATGGAACATTATGTACAATTAGTCTCGGACAAGAGAGAACTAAAAATACCTAAGTTGGAAAATAAAGAATTGAAGAAACCAGACCATGATGTTAACACCTTTCTACTCATTTGCCAAAAGCAGTACCTTCCAGGTAATTTGAAATACTTGGAATGCTGCGTCAATTATTGATGTTTTCATTTGACTGAAAAAACTGGGGTGATCCAGAATTGGAGTGTAAAGATATCTAAATTAAGACTACTTGTCACAAGACCTTGTGTTCAGTCCAGGAATGTGTTAATGATTTTGTACATGGCAAAAATCACAGTGCAATACATCAAATTGGATCCAGATTTGCCTGTTTATTTTAGGATCAGATCTGCTTTTTCATCACAAAGTATTTAGAAAGAGGTTGGCAACTTCCCATTTAAAAAAATTGTCAAAAGGAAAAGAAAAAACATTATACCCAGTATTAAGAAACACAGTTCAATTAGTGGGGAATTAGAAGAAAGACAACAGAGAATACCAACATCAAGAAGCTCTGTAAGACCCATGTAAACGTTCTTATTCCTTAAAGAAATATTGATTTGCAACAGTCTCAGAAAGGAAAGTGAACAAAGATGCAGCACTTAGTATTAATCGGCAAGAGAAAGCATAGTTTTCTTGTCCTTGGAAATTATTAAAGCAGTTCTCATGCTAAAGTAGATTTCTAATATTAATTCACAAACACTGCAATACTTTGTGGGATAATACTCTATTTCTGAAACAGTTCTTACAGGAAGATTCAGTGCTGCTGCGTCTACAGGCTGATGAAATGGCCAGGAGAAGTTGTGTCGCCACATGGCTTTCATGACCACTCTCTGTAAGTACTGAAGTTGGTTTGTTTGACACCCACTATTTTTGTTGTTTATATATTCCGGTGGAGGAGGGTTAGTAATAAGGGAATGACGCTGGCTTGGAAGAGACATCTTCAGCAAGAACATACATCCACTTGTTCCAAGATCTTCATTACACATCTAACCTGAAGGGAGGAAAATTGCTCTTCAGTAAAGACATCTAGATCCACTGCTGTTGGTGTATTCATATTCTGTTTGTGAAGTGTCAGTGATATAGTCACAGACATACAGTTATGATTTAACAGAGACATACTTGTTTTACAGCATCCACTTGGATGTATTGAATTACCATGTTCAGTTCTTTAAGTTATGAATAGTTACATTTGAAAAGGATTAAAAAAGGCTTGCTGAGTTCTGCAAGATTTCCCTGGGAATAAGCTTCCTCAGGGGTTCATCGATCAAGGTCTAGGAAGACATTCTCTACATCCTCACCTTGACAGATGGAGTCTTACAGAAAAGGTTGACCTAAGAAACAGCTTTACAGAGTACACAGGTCTCATCTAGCACAAAGTAACACCTATGCATTACCTTCTTCATGCATCTCTGCCAAACTCACCTCAGAAGAGTCCTGTCACCACCAATAAAATGTTTTATCTTAAAAGTACATTTTGTAACAGCGTACATTTACACAAGCCTGAAAAGCAACTTTTTTTTTTTTTTTTTTTTTTGCCAGTGTGCATTGGCTTTGTTGTATACAACAGGGTTATGAAAGATAACTTCCCCACCCTCCATTTTAGGTAATTAAAAAAAAAAAAACAACAACAAAAAAAAACTGCAATAAGCAGCTATGGTAATTGTTACCATGCTGGAATAGAGTATGGAGGTGCACAAAAAGGACAGAGAGGCTGTGTTTTAGATTGGATAACACCAGTAGCAGGCTAAGCAAGTCCTAGACATGATTACATGATTTCCTGTTCCTACCTGCCCTCATAGTCCATCATTGTGTTCCAGACACTAAGCTAAGAATCTCATTTCCTTCTCTGCATTAAGGCCACTTCTCATATTTTAAGATTAGCACCTTGTTTTATCCAGGCAACAGTTGCTTTTTATGCATTCATTAAATCAAGTGTTACTCTACTCTCTAGCTGTCTCTCTTTTTGCTAAAGAAGGAGCAAAAACAGAGAGTCTGATTTGATCATTGTGTGAAGTGTTTCATGAAAGTTTTAGAAGTCTTAAGTAGCTAAATAGCTACTGTAATCAGCACACTCCTAGGATACAGTCTTATGTTCCTCTCTTACAATTGTAACGCTCTATGAGACATTACGTCACAGACTTCCATCTTTGCTCTTATTTGTGCATTTAAAAGCAAGCCTTTAACAGCTCTTGAAGCTGAAGATATGTTCTCATTTCTCCCCCATGTGTTCAGTCTCATCATTTACAGAATGCAGATATCTTTCAATTAACGGTATTGGTATTAAAGTAAAAGGAAACCAAAGCGTCAGGGCTTTGCATACATAATACATACAATGTCTTGGGCCCAGGTGCCTGGCTTTTTTAACCTTAATTTACAGTGTAGAATCTAACTTCTATCCCAATAGAAGAGCCAAGACTGCATTGTCTAAAGGAGAGACAAGGCTTTATACTTGAATCATCTCTTCCTGTACTTACCCCCTTCACTTTGGTCACATAACACACTGGTTAAAAGTAAAATTTGAGTTTGTATTTTAAAGCAAGAGTGTGATGAGATTGTAGCCAGCTAGGTAGTTTGATTTCAAACCTCCCTTTTACAACCCTGTGCATTCTTGAGATGCAAAGGCAGGCCCTAAAGTCAGCAATCTCTGAGAAGGCGTGGGTATCCCCTTTAAGACTAATTTGAAGGTTTTTAGCCACTACAGTACAGTTTAAGAGTAAAAAGTGTATAGCTTTTATGTATTATATTGCTATGGAAATCAATGCTTTTAGCAAGACACCATATCTCCTAAGAACCACAGTAGAAGTAAGCTAAGCTTCAAGCTACTTCTGATTTTTTTGTTGTGTTTTTTTTTTTTTTCCTAAAGAAAAGAATATTTGTTATCTCTGATAGATCTCTGAGAGAGAGCATTAGCTAAATTGCTGAAAAGGAAAAAAATATGCTTTTCCCTTGCTTTAGTTCAATATTATGTCTATTGAAGTAGAACATGTATCATCCTAGTCATAAGCAGCAGCTCAGATAAGCATTAATACTGAATAATAACATTCCTCAAGGCCTTTCTAACAGCTTTTTGGTTAGCTAATAGTCATCAAAATTACTATAAACAAGTGTTGAAGAAAACCTCTTATTTTAACATACTACAGCCACGTAGAACTAAGAATAGCCTCCTTACTCTAAGCAGTAAAATTTTCCATGAGGAAGACAGCAATCCCCATACATCTATCAATAGAGCACCATCTTATTAGTATTAGAGTCACAAAAGCCACTGACTTACAGCTTCTATCATAATGAGCCTGTCTTATAGACCTCAGATTACTAAAAGCTGAATTGCTACCCTTAGAACAGACTAGATATCATTTTTACCTCAGTTTTAGGAAAGTCAGAAATTAGTGCCTCCCCACCAAAGGGAAGAAGGAAGAACAGAACTTTAGAAGAAAGGACAGAAAAGTTTTTATAATCTACTCAGTCCTCTGGTTTAGTCAGCAACACAGCTACACACCTATAACCCTAGTCTGTGATCAATTCTAATTGGGAAGCTATCCATATAAAACGAGAGCAGCTGTTAAGGGCTAAGCCACCAGTTGTTTTTTTATACTATACCTACTCACTTACTAGTTTATCAGTTAAATAAGGTGGAGGGATATAAAAATATGGATGGTTCTACTTAAGCTAGTTGTGGTTTGCAGACTAAAGCTTAAAAATAGTGTTTTATTTGTTATTCTGATTCACACAAGTCTATGGTATAACAGGGATGCAGAAATAGCATATCTGTTTAAGCACTCCGTAGTATTCATACCTTCCTATGCTTTCCTGATTCTTTACTGACTTTTAAAAGCAAATACATTAAATAAATGTTGCTATAGCAAACAGTGAGATGGGAAAGGTACTGGTATACATTCTAATAGTGGCAAAAGAAAAGAGAAGCTGCTGTTTCTCGAATGTACTTGTTTGTTGTTTTAGATTTTTCTCTTTAGTTTCCAATTTGCAATTGTTTAACTTTCTCTGAATCTGTCTTTGTTCTGTGAAGAATTTCAGTCAGCTGAATTGGATAGGCTATGTCTATGAGTGTGGCAACACTGTGTTTGAAAACTACGTTAGTTTGGTTAGTAATCACTTAGGGATTTTCTTTAAAATTCAGTTTTCTGTCTGGCGTGTATCTGATGTTAAAATAAGCTGAGAAGAGAATGCATTAGGATATTTTTGTTGTATTTAAATATGATATTTTGAAAAACAAATAAAAGCAACCAGAAGACCTTGGAAAATATTGTAGTATTCTTTGCTGGTTCTGCAGTCTCAGTGCTTGCTACAAACTCTGTCTCTGGCTGGCTCTGGGTCACAGTGCATTCAGCGGTTTTCCCAAAGGGAGAGAAGAGAAAAGGCCAACAAAAGAGTAGAGAGAAGAGGTTACCTTTGTGTTTTTGTCTTCGCCCAGTACCTGCTATTTCCAAAACAGTCATAGCACCATCCATTCAGGTGAGAGATTACAGTAATGTATCTGACCAGTTCCATACTATCAGTTTTTGTAGGGCTGATGGAATGGCTGAGATGGGGAAGCATTTCAGTGGAATGTGTCGTGACAGTTTACTCTTTCTACAGTGGGTTAGGCTGCATCTTTTTGAAGATGTGTTATTCAGCAAAGATTTTTAATCACTTCTGTCTGGGAGACTGCAAGACTCCAGTGACCTGGTGAGCATCACTGGCAAAATAGGTTGGTGGCTGTAGATTAGATATTGTGTGTGAAGTGATTCAGCTATTCAGCGTATTAAATGAAGTCCCACTGATTGTTGTTAAATATCTACAATTATAATATCTAAATACCTACAACAAAGGCTTTTGTAGTTCCCATGAGTAGAAGGGAAATTTAAAATCCTTGTAAGGGTGGCGAAGTACACGTTGTTGGAAATAATTAACCAGATACAATGGGAAACTATCTATTTCTTTCATTTTTAAATTAAAAAATGGCATTTTGCTAATGGTTTTTGGTTTTTTTTAATTGCTATAGATCATATCAGTTGATGTTTGCAATTTCTCTATCTTCTGGTGAATTTTTCTCTTACCAATAGCCATTTATCTCTTAAGCAAGATGAACTCCTCCCAGTTATAAACCTCTGTGTAAAAATTGTTTAGTAGAAATGAACAATGCCAGTTGTATACTGGGTCATTATGTACTAACAGCTAAGGTTAAGAAATTAGAAAAAAATAAACAGTGTTACAAAAAAAGAAATTTGGGCATTCATTTTGATCTAACAAGGAATTTATTTATTTATTTGTTATTTAGTTTATTTTTAAGCTGTTTCTGAAAGGGAGTTCTTGGCTTGCTGACTTTAATCTCATCTTGTTACCAGAAACCATGTCCTGTATCTGCTGTAAAGTTTAATCTGTGCCTTAAGGAGAGGTGGATTTTCATCCTCTATTCCTTGTCATTTGTAAATATAATTACAGATCCTTATCTGTCGTACAACTTCATATTCCAAATACAGGTTTTGGAGTTACAATGATATGTGACATCTGGTAGAACTGCTCCTTCAGAAAAACCTTTCCTGCAACTGATATATCTTTAATGTAAATCACTTTGAAGAATTATGTGCTATTCTGTCTTTAGGAATAAATTCCTTATTCTTAGATCAGGTAGCAAGAGGTAAGCAAAATGTTATATTCGTTGTGTGCACAATGCAGCTTTGCTACTGAATGTGCAATCAATATGAAAGTGGGGGGTAAAGGCCCCTGACTGCAGGAGAGTAGAACAGGAAGAAGGTGTCAGGAAATCAGTCCTGTAGAGACAGGATAGTGATGATAGTAGTATGTGGATTTTTAATTAAAGAGACAGTCTGATTTAGAAGTATGGAGGTTATCATGCTTTTATCCAGTCCACAGCAATGTTAAACAACAGTTTAAAGCATCAGAACCTTTGTGATAAGGAAGGTAATACATCTGGGCCAGAATTAAGTTCTTAAAAATGGAACCTAATCTTTCCAGTAGCATGAAAATACCAAGCGGAAAAAGAAAAAAGCCGTATTTTCATCATTGCCTAAACTAAAAAGAATCCTTCTTTATTCCTGCATATAAAGCGAGATGATAGAGAAGTTAAGAAGCCAGCACCTGCTTATAGTCTTCCTGTCTGTTATACACTTTCCTAAAATACTGGAGTTCTTCTCTGGAAGCAATACATTGGGGAAGCGCTTAAGTAGTCGTTCCTGTGGCAGATCTCTGCATTGTGCCCATCTAAATCTGTTCTGAATAGGCTTTTGTGGGATGATGTCTGGGCTACTGCAGTGTTACTTCCTAGTATTAGTTTGGAAACAACCCTGGAGGTGCTGATGCACATATTAATGCATTGCAGGAATATTGTCTTTGGAACAGAACACTGAACAAGGGCAAGCATTTGCAGAATTGTATGGGCTGTGGGGATGTGTAAGACAAGATCATTTATGAATCAAATTTCCAACTGTTACTTCCCTCCTGCCCTTCTCTCCACGTTGATGTATACTTTGTGTTTCTGGCTGTTGCTCTGAGGCTGTTCAATCAGCCTTGTAACATGCCAAATACAAACAAAATTGAAACCTTGTGAATGAATACTTCATTATAATTGAATGGTATTTCCCTGAAGTGATCACTTACAGCTTGTTCATTTTATTCTCCCAGTGAATATTTTAAGTACCACTTCACAGTGTGAATACTGCAACAGCACACATAACCACACAAGTATCAAATACTTCAGAAACATGGGGAAACACCAAAGCGGACCGAAGCTCCCCATACACAGAAGGTTATTATGGTAGTCAACTCTTGATTACAGTAAGACAGAAGAACTGAAAATGATGAACTAGTGTTTTAATTTATAGGTCAAATTCAGCTCTCAGATACCACTATTAATTTGGAATAACTCTACTACCTCAAAAGAGGTAGTATAGAATAGAATAGAATATTTCAGTTGGAAGTAATGTACAGACATCATAAAATCCAACTGCCTAAGCACTTCAGGTCTAACTAAAACTTAAAGCATCTTATTAAGGGCATTTTCCATGTGCCTTTTGAACACTGACAGGTTTGTGGCAAAACTACCTCTCCAGGAAGCCTGTAGCTATGTTTGACCACCCCTATAGCAAAGCAGTTTTTCCTAATGTCCAGTCTGAGCCTCCCCTGGTGCAGCATTATGCCATTCCTTCGCATTCTATCAGGAAACAGAGCCTGACCCTTCCTGCTCCATTTCCCCTGCTCAGGAAGCCACAGAGAGCCATGAGGTCACCTTTCAGAATTCTCATAATTAGACAACCCAAGAGTCCTCAGCTTCTCCTCACAGGATATGCCCTCCAACCCTTTTATCAGCTTTGTTACCATCCCCTGGACATGTTCAAGTACCTTAATACCCCCTTTATGTTACGGAGTCCAGAAATGCACACAACATTCAAGGTGAGGACGCACCGAAGATTATTCCCCTATGCTGTTCATTTAACTCATTGAATCATTTTCACAGTTATGTATAAAGCTACATTAGTATGAGTTGCTATGCCAGAGTACTCACGTGTTGTGGTTTAACTCTGGCAGGCAGCTAGATATCGCTCAGCTGCTTGCTCACTCTCCCCAGATGGGATGGGGGAGAGAATCAGAAAGGTAAAAGTGTGAGAACTCATGGGTTGAGATAAAGACAGTTTATGAAGCAAAGCAAAAGCTGCGCACACAAGCAAAGGAAAACAAGGAATTCATTTGCTACTTCCCATCAGCAGGCAGGTGTTCAGATACTTCCAGGAAAGCAGGGCTCATCACATGTAACAGTGTCTTGGGAAGACAAACGCCATCACTCCGAACGTCCCCCTCCTTCTTCTTTCACCTCAGCTTTTATTGCTGAGCACAGCATCGTATGGTATCCCTTTGGCCAGTCTGAGGCAGCTGTCCTGGTCCTGTCCCCTCCCAATAACTTGTTCACCCCCAGCTCCTCGCTGGCAGGGTAGCGTGAGAAGCTGAAAAGTCCTTGGCTTAATGTAAGCAGTGTTCTACAACAACTAAAAACATTGGTGTGTTATCACCATTATTCTCATCAAAATCCAAACATGGCATTGTATGAGCCTTTACAAAGAAAATTAACTCCATCCCAGCCAAAAACATGACACTGGGAAAGTTGTACACACAAGGCTATAACAGGTACAGAAAACTTGTTAAGAAGAATTCATCCATCCTAGAAACCAGTCTTGTTGCCATTTATTGTTTCTTTCACCATTTAGAGGGGTGTCACTTGCTACAGACATCTCACACTTCATTAACTCAGCCTTCAGCGTGTGTCCAACCAAGGCACTACTGCAGAATGATCTTGGTTTGGACTGTATGACATATTATGAGATGATGGAGCTGGCAAACATATATTTCTCTGAAAATTAATTTCCAAACTCTTTTATTATGTCTGAGTAAATTATTTCTGACAGTCAACCAGTGAGATACTCCTCTTACTTCTGCTGCTGCTCTCCTGGTCTCTGCTCATATGCAGGTTGCTAATCTTTTTTGCCTTGAGATGTTTTCTGATACTTCATCTTACCCAAAACAATTGTGTCCAACTGGCTGCCTTGCTTCCTGCCTGGCCTCAGTGTTTGTTGGGCTGGTAAGGGATGTCTGCTTACCCCTTATCTTCCAAGTTCTTCCTTTGCCCTTACTCCCCTCCCTGATTACAATTCCTCTTCACAGTCATTTCTGTCTGATCAGACATTCACTTCCAATAGCTGGCTTGCTTCTCCCAGCAGTACTGGAAATCAGCACTGAGACTGTATCTGTACTTGAAAGGGAGGGTATCCTGTGAAAACATTAGTTCCTCTTTAAACTGCGCAAGAAAATAAACCCTCAGGTAGCAGAAGGCTGGTGTGCATTCTTCCCTGAATAAGGCTTTAACACATAATTCTGTACAAGTACACAACAGTTCTTTTCCCCATCCCATGGCCTTTAGGTATACTGAGAGAATGGAAAAATATGCAAACTCTAGAAATTCCACTGACTTTGAAAAGGGAGCTCTTCTAATATGTAAAACTGTTAGATCCAACTTTTCAGCATCCTTTTCAGAACTAGTGATTTAAATGGATTGTCAAGGGAAAAGGATTGGGTTGTTCAGTATAGTCTTGCATTCTGCAGGATAACGATGCTCGATATTAGTGCTAAATTTATGTATGGTCTGTGGCTACCAGAATCAACTCGGGTGCAAAGAACAGGAGAAACAAAACATCATATTGAGTCCAAATTTCATCTTTTTTCCTTTGAATATGTCAGAAAGGGACCTATTTCTTTTCTACTAAGTTTTCTAATATTTGCCTAGAGCAACAGCACATGATAAAATTCTGAGTGTTTGGTCATAAATTAGGGATCTAATTTGTTATTTAAAATGTTACGTGTGGCACTGTTGCCATCATATGGTTCCCTCCAAAGAATCTGAGTACCACTTTCATGTGTATCAAAAAGGTTGGATGTTCCCCACTCTCCCAGTCTCTTCATTATACTATGGAGAAATTGAGGTTGGAAAAGATGCATCTGCAGCTTCATCTGCATAGTGAATTAAGAAGATTTTGTTGAAGGAGTGTTCTTGCACTGGTACAAGTCCCAGAGAGAACAATCTTTTTCTGATTTAGTAATGGTTTATTTCAGCATGAGTTGAATTTTAAACCCACTTCAGTTGTGTCTTTATGCAAACTGGGCTGACTCTACATTGCAGCTGGCTAGGAGGGTGTGCGTGTTATTAATTACTGTGCCTCAGTTGAGACCTAAGATCTTTTTAAACTGCTCTAACACGATTGCAGGTTATTATGTGTTTATACCCCTTGTGATCTAAGCTAACTCAAAGCAAATGTGTTTAAAATTCTTCTACAGTCTTCAACATTAATAAAATTCTAAGTTATGCCTGAAATACAAAACTTGAAGAGTTACACCCCCAGCCATATGCTTGGCCTGATCTGACTATACTTGGAGCAAAACTGCATAAAATACATACTTTTTGGATCTCTAATCCTTTTCAACCCCAGAGCATTTCACCAAGTGCCACTCGGAGATCCTTCCTGAAATGGCTTGCTGTGCATTTCCCGATTCCTGCACTGTTGCAGCATTCTACCAGTAGATGTCAGCTCACAACTGGAGAAAGGTTTTTCCATTTGTTTCAAGGTAATTGAAATCAGTGGCTCGCTGGCTTGAGCCTTGGCTTTTTGTATCAAATTGTTTGTTTGACATGCAATATGTCCCTATTCAGAAATTCATATGGTGAGGTGACATTTGAATACTTTGTGATATTTATAACAAGAGAGAGAATTCAGACAATGTGAGATTGAAAAAAAGAAAACCAGATTTTCTACACGATAATAAGCTTCAAGGAGAGATTTCAAAATGGTGTTCAAGTTCCAAGTCAGCATAGATGCAGTTAGTAAGCCAGGGCACAGAAGCCACTGTGATGCAGAAGAGCGGGAACAATTTGTAGCAACCTCTCTGATACCAGAAGCAGAATTACTGTAGCATAAGGGGTAGTTTCTGCCCAAGTAAACTAGTCACCTATGTGAGAGAATGTGAAAGGAGGAAATGCTTGTTGTGTACAGCTCTATTGTTTTTGTTGTTTTTTTTTTAATCTTTAGAATTATAAAGCTATTTACAGCTTATACATGTTTCATCATCTGAGAGGGAAAAATTTGGCCATCTGTCTTTGGAGCAGTGTGGCACATGCATCTGTAAGTTGGTACAGGGAGTGCATTTCTCTGCATAACGTGCAGACAGGTACCATAGTGCTGTCTCTGTTTGCTTTATAGCAATGAAGAAACTCATGCAGCACGATGTTTTTAGGAGATCAAGTGCCTATTTGCTGAAAAATGGACACTTTTAAAGAATTCCATTTGAATACCAGCATAATCAGGATCACGAGTTAGGCTGGGGCTTGACAAATCGCTGTGCCGGTAGGCAGGAATATTTTCATACAGGATATTGCAAGGAGTCGTTTTTTTAAGGGCAGAGATGAGCAACCAAATGCTTTCATTACTGGGGTGGGTATGAGAAGTAAGAGATGCCTGGTGTTACCCAAGTATGCAGGGTGAGTATTTCTTAGGGAGGCTGTCATGGTTTTAACAACTTTAATCAATTCGTAATTAGATTTTCCTATTCGGACATCAGTTAATTTGTCACAGCCATCATGGGATTATAGATTTAAGTGAGATTTTTATATGTTAAGTGACCATATGTCTTACAGGCTTAATATGGCTTTAGGTTTTGTGTGATTGCGATATTTAACAGGTTTAATAAGGCTTAGTGATCTGTTCGTTGGCTCTTTGCACGTGTGGAACTCTTGTAGCAACATATTTTAAAAACAAACCAAATTGTTAACTAACCAATAAAGGCCAAACTCCTTTAAGGTCACTAGCTGCATGTTCATATACATACATAGTAAATTAAAACAATCTGTGTTTTCATGTGCTCAAAATATCTAGCATTATTATAATGCTTGGATGAAAGGGCTTGGAGCCAAGTGTCCGGATGCTTGTGCTGATGCTGAAGCTGGAGAAGAAGCTGCCTCTCAAACTGCATATGCAAGTCCTTGGCACTGGACTGCACAGTGATCTCATGAGCATGAACTTCTTTTTCCAGGCCTCCATCCTGCAAGGACTCTGCCCTGCATTTTCAGCCTGTGCCACGCCACATTCTGCAGCCACTTTGGTGCAAAACTTGTGCAAGGCCTGCTTCTCCTTCCTCCTCCCTGTGTGCATTCCAACAGCAGCTCTTGCTAGCAGTGTCTATAGGCATGTTATGCTAACAGCAGTTTAATAGCATTAAAATTTAGCCCAGGAGAGCCTGTTAGCAGTGCTGGTTCATAGAATTGTGGAATCTAACTGGTTCTAACTATGCTTCTGTTAGAGGAAGTCTGGACAATGTAACCTTTTCTAAAATACCATAATGGAAAAAAGAATGAATAGATGAGGCCTTAGGGAATATTCTACATCCCTCTGCCAAGGAGCCTGTGGAATGAGCAGTGTATCAGCAAATGGAGAGGCTTCGTAAGTGACCAGTACACTTTTCCTGAGTTGGCATTGTTCAGAAATCTCAGACTGTTACCACTCTTCCTTTCATAGAGTACTTATTAGAGGAGAAATGATAACACAGTGCTTCCCTGGGATCAGATGCTTGCTGGTAGAACAATTGCTTGTTCTCCTTCACTGTCATAGCTCAGCTCTGCAAATAAATGAGGATGGATAAGCAGTGTAGACATACAGCTGTATGCAGCCCTGCAATCTGTGCTGTTAGGAGCATTCCTCGCCTGATTGGAAATGTTTATTGCTGTAACAGTGCTATGAAATGTGACTTTAGCATTGGGTGAGGTGCTGTGGTAACTAAAATCATTTATAGTGAGCAGATAAGGAACCTCCGTTCAGCAGGAGCCCTGTCACTGCCTCTCATGTGTCCAAATTTCCATGGTCCTCAACAGTGTCTGGAGCTGAGGCAGCGGCAGCTCTGAAGGTGGCAATGGGGATCACAGTACTTGGGTTGGGACTGCAGCCTGTATGCTGATAGTTCTGATCCAGCTCTAAGAGAGAGAATTCCTGCGGCAATGAAGGGCAAGGAGTGTGTGGAGAGGTGTATTTCTAATGGTAAGAGGGGAAGATGCGGCTAGACCCTGGACTTTGGCATTCTTGGATGTTACGAGCAGAGAGAAGGGTGGAGGGCTGTGATACAACTGATGCTAAAGTAAATGTTTGCTCAGTAACATGATATAACACTTAGAGAAATATGGGTGGACTACTCCAGAGAGCGTGTGCAGTGGCTTTTGTATCATTCTCCAAATCCTGCATGATCCTCCAGCATGGAAGTACACTGTGCATGTCTGATTTTCTTCATGGGGTAGTCAAGATGTGTTAATGTAATCTTTTAAAACAAAAAATAAAATGTTGAGGCTTTGTTAGGGAGAAAAAAGCTGAAGGCCAATTGTAGATCAGGAAACTGGCTTTTTTTTTTTGAGATGGATTTCTGCCTGGAGTCTGTGTTTGGCTTAAAGAAGGGTAATACAGTTTATGCAAGTCTGGGACCACAGAGTATATTTATTTAGCTTTTGTTTATTATTATCTATTTTTCTGAATTTCTGAATCTCTGTTTCAATATATTTAGAATTAATAATTCACTTTTACAAGACATTACATTTTGTATTATGCCTTTGGATGCACTGCATGTGCAGCAGTCACAGAAAAGGCACTACATGTGCATTACTGCTGTACCTTTATATTTGTCTACATGCCAGGATTATTCCAAGATGTGGTAATGTTTTGCCTTAGAGCAATTGTACCAATGAACCTTAACCCTGATCTTAAGAGACTTACTCTCTGTTCCTCTGACAGTTTGTTTATTCTTTACTTCAGGGCCTCTTTTGAGCTAAAACAGCCATTAAGAACAAATTGTTCTGGACAGATTTTCTGCCTCTGAGTAACAAAAACTGTAACTTATTTCCATTTCTTCCTATACCTTTCTCAGGTGATTCCTGCAGACATAAATCCAACTTAGTATCCATCCAGCATAGGAATATTCGAAATGTGGAGAAATAATGCAACTGATTAACTTTTCAATGTGACTTTTAAATGTTTTCTAGTTGTAAGAATTACTGCATGCAGGAGGACAAATTCTGCTGTACTCTGTGGAGGTATAATTCTGAATGCAATGTGTACAGCCTCAATATTGGAGGAAAAGCATACATTCTTGGGTTCTTTGGATGTTTTCAGTTATTTGCGGAGGTTCTTGTCCTGTGTGACTGATGGATGACAGTCATCTTGTTCAGTGATGTAATGTGTCGACAGTTTAGTCCTAAGATACATCTAAAACTCCATAATTCAGTGGGAATTCTGAGCACTTACTTTCTTTAAGTGTTTGATTCATCCAGTTAATCAACTATTTAAAAATTATTGAAAAGAATAATCTCAGGCAGTGCCTGAGTATACGTCCCCATATTGAGCATAATATTATTTATTTATTCATTTATTTTTATCTTCATTATACATAACGAATGTAAAAAGGGTAAAAGAACAGAAAGGAAAAAGGATTATCTGCCTCGAGTACATTGGAGATATCAAGAGAAAAATAAAACCCCCTCAACTGCTCTTATTAGAATCTGGATCAAACCTAGGATTTCTTGCATTGTTCGTGAGGCTCTACAGCTCTTCTCTTTACCAATCAAGCAATAAAATTGAATAATTATTAGCTATATATACTCATTAAAAATGGAATAACTTCTGCGTAGATGCAACATGATGAAACTTGCATAATTAAACCCTTTTTTTAATTAACCAAATGCCTTGCATTATTTTGGGTTCCTTTATACTGTTTCTTCCTGTAGAAATACTGAAATGGTGACAAAGATCTGTTTAGAAATGTAGAACTATTCTAGAATTTTACTTAAAATGAAAACAGTCTAATCAGGGATGAATGCACCAGTCTTTATCAGACTATAATCCCAGGCTGTCAATAGGTTTATGGTAGCATAATAAATCATTTTCTGCTTTTTTTGAAATATTTTGTTGAATTTTATTTGCAACACAACTTAATAAATTCTGGAAAGGAGATAAAGTTACATAAATATATATTGCATTTTCAGAGATTTTTTCTTTCTGTGTTTCTGGCATGGACCAGTGACAGAAGTTATTTCCATTGTATGGCAAGTAGCCTTGCTTTCCTTTGCATATTCCTAACATAACTGAGATACAGAACTGTTCAGAATGAAGAAAAATATTGTACTGATTAATGCATGTATAATGTTTTTGTAATTACTGATCTTAATAGAAGTATTTGTATTGTAAATTGTAATTTAAGTCTCTATCTTGTCCTCTCTAATACTACTTATCATAAATTATGATCTAGGAAAAAAATGAACCAGTTAAAAATTGATTTGATTTTTCAAATTGCATCTCATTAATTTTAAAGCACAGTTGTAAATTGTTTTAAAATACAGCAGTAGTATTTCTGAACAAATTATATGCGTTTGAAAAAATGGAAGATTCTAAGTGGAGTCTTACAGGATTGGAGATATTCTGTGAACACTTGGTGCTACATCCAGTAATTCTAAATTTTGATAAGTGTTAGGTATTGATGGATGCAGTGAACAGGACTGGGAACAGCATTACAGTTGCTGCAGTGGTTTGTAAGGATTAGAGTTATGACAGCCTATAGAAGCTGGAACCAAAGGAATTTTGCAGAATAAGCACCTGCTTATCAGCCGTGCGACCGAGAAGAATGAAGGACTGAAAGAAGTCTCAGATCAGCTTCCTGAGCAAAATCTGCT
The DNA here is from genome assembly GCA_028571105.1 of Tragopan temminckii. Taxonomy (NCBI): domain Eukaryota; kingdom Metazoa; phylum Chordata; class Aves; order Galliformes; family Phasianidae; genus Tragopan; species Tragopan temminckii. The sequence goes on from JAOWBP010004015.1 coordinate 2,752,321, forward strand.
TCTGTTCAGGTAATGTTGTCCTGTAGCGATGGTCTGAGGACCGAAGCAAATTTTACAGCCTGAAGAAATCTTGTTTTGTCTGTGTGACTTTATAGAGCATATGTAAATTTCACAGGTGGTGCTCATCTAGCTGTAGTTTTCAGCAAAATTATGTAGGAGCATAAATAATTCTAATATTTCATGAAATATGAATAAAAGTCTATTCAATACTTTATTTTTTGAGGCTCATGGGAAACTTAAATTGAATGGTGTTACTGAATCCCTTTTGAAGAGAGATCCTTTTAAATTTTTAATGTGCCATGTCCCTTTCCATTAGTTTAAAACAGTTTTCAGTTCTCTCAGTGTTCCTTTATGATTAATAATTTTGTCAAATGCCAGTCCTCTCATGTGTACAGTTTCAACAAGGGCTATTGGACTTGTCCTAAAATTATTAACCCCAGTGCTGGAAACATTTCACTTCTCTGTACTGCTTCTTCTTGTTATTACAAAAGAATACAGTCCTCTGCAACTATTTGGCAAATGTTTTGCCCTGAAGTAGAATTATAGAGATATTGCTGCTTGTCTGTTTGACATCTACAAACATAGAAAGCCCAGAGCTGCCGCTTGCCAGACATCCTCAATTCCCTGTGCGTCCACTCATGCAAGTGGCTTTCCTTGCATCACATCTTTGTGTACTGTGAAAATAACTGGAATGGAAAAGACAGACTATCTGTCACATTGGTCAGCAAGACTCCTGCTGCTGCAACATCAACGAAAGCAGGCTACAGAAAGAGAAATTTGGTCCAAAAAAAAAAGTGTTAAAAACTTAGGAAAGCTTTCAGATAGAGAGAGGTGGAAAACTCTGATTAAAATAATGATATATCATAGATAAATAAGCTGAGCTGTGATGTATCTATTGTTTTAAAAAATAATAGCAAATGTAGATGAGTCAGTGGGAAGAGCTATTTGATTTTTCTTGCAGAACATGACGAAGGTATTCATGAAATGTTTTGCATTCAAAATCAAAAGGAAGCTTTTTTTTTTATTCAGTGTATATTTTCCTTGGGGAAATCATTATTTCAGGATACTGTTTTATATCTAGAGCTTAGTGGGATCCAGAAAAGGAGTTGACAATGAAAAAAAGAAAAAAGAAATCAAGCTTAGTCAGATTTGACATTCCGCTAAGTAAAGAATTAAGTGTTTTAGAAAAGACAGAAATTCGTATGCTTTTGACTCTTGGAGACTAGAAGAATCTTTAACTGAAACTGATGTGACCTAACTACGGCTCGCAAAGGTCCTTGAATTTCTTATGCAACAGCTATGGCCAAGGACAAAGCTCCACACCAGCTGAACCATGGGTCTGATCCAGTACTATAGTTGCTCTTCCACTCCCATGGCAATAAGTTCCCCATGACATTGAGCACAATCCTCGTGGTGCCTTGACACCACTATATGAATCTGTAGATGGAGGTTTCCTATGTTGTACCAGGTAATAAAAGTTGAGATCAGCTGTCTATATTGCACTAGCTCATAAAAGCATCAAGTGTTAAAAAATCCTTCTGAAGCTGTGAAACTTAAATACAGCTTGGGTGCATCCAGGCTCTCCCACGTATCTCTCCATGTACAACTCCCACTTGTCTGGTGAGGAAAAGGAGCTTCTGTTCTCACGTGTGAGAAGGTCTGTGCTCATTCACGGTGGCAGAACACTGCTAGGGACACCTCAGTGTGGTTGTTTGGAGAAAGGAAGCATCCATCCCATGGGTGTCTGTGAGACTTTAGGAGTGCCTTTTCTTATCTACTCCCTTACAGCAAACCTTGATGACAAATACAGTTGATGCTTAAGGACACACTTTGGTGCCTCTTTGCAGGTAAAAATGCAGACTGGCATCCTGATGAAGATCTAATAAATACAATCCTGTTATTCCCTGTTGGTGACATGTGGTAACAAATATCTTTCCGAAGGAAATTGCCGCAAGTTGTACCAGAGGAGGTTTAGGTTAGGCATAAAGAAGAACTTTTTCTCTCAGAGAGTGGTCAGGCACTGGAATGGCCTGCCCAGGGAGGTGGTGGAGTCGCCGTTCCTGGCAGTGTTGAAGAGGCATCTGGATGAGGAGCTACGAGATATGGTTTAGTTTGTGGTAGCAATGGTAGTGAGAGGATGGTTGGACTAGATGATCTTGCAGGTCATTTCCAACCTTGTGATTCTATGATTCTATGATACTGTACTGACACACCATGAGTAACTTATTTTTGTGTGTGAAAGAAATATGTGACCTCCAATGTGCTCTTGCTTTACATCAAACATACTGCTAGAGTTTTGTCTGGTAATTAAGAACCGGCATAAAGACCAAATGTTAACTTTATATTAAAAAAAATCCATTGAGCAGCTGACATGAATAAGACTATCTGAAATTGAAGCCTTGAAAGCATTTTCTGGTAAATGGGGTATTAGTATCCTAGTATTTGCTGCTGAAATGTAATTAATTACATATCATACCATTTACTGTGAAAGTTGGATGCATTTGAAGTCTCCAAGATATATATGAGCTGCTCAACTTGAACACATTTTCATTCTCTTTTTGGAAGTGATTTTACAAATTCTAAATGAAAACTCCCATCTTCTCTTAATACTACTGCATATTTGAACTTGAGTATCTCATAATATTGGGTATGGTTTATTTGCTTTATCATTGGCATTTCCAGTAGTACTGTGGTGGTGATTTGGAACCCAAATAATAGAGATAATTCATCTCTGAAGTATAATGGCAAAATTATAAGATGGTCTGAGTGCAACACTGTAAAACTGGGCACTTTTAAAGCCCTTCATCCCTCCCTTCCTGCAGGGCTGAAGTTGGCTGAAGCACAATTAGTTTAGATGAGAAGTTTGTTTACAGCCATATACATGAGACTTTTATTCTGCATATGTTACAAACAATAGCTTTGGACTAATAGGAAGATTCTAGAATGCTACTCTGACATCTGCAAGTCATTATTAGAAGTTACATTCCCGCTCTAGGGATCTCTCCAGCTTTCCCCTCCTTTCCTTCTCCAAGATGTCTTCTGGAAAAAAAAAAAAAAAAAAAAAAAAAAAAAAACCAGAAAACAGACCATATTTATTTCTGTATCTCTTATAGTAGCAGAGAGGATAATCCTCGGATGATAGAAATCCTTTCTCTCACCTGTCTATCAGCAGAGGCTTAACTACATGACAACTGCTGCAATAAGAGGGCAATTAAAAAACAAAACCCACACCCTAACTTCTGGGAGAGAAAATTATCTGGTGCACATATGTCTAAATGCCGAAGTTCACAGGTTCTTAAATCTGAAGTGGCCTGATTTGGCTACTCTCATGCATGTCAAGTAATGTCCAACTTGTCCCAGTAAATAGAGCTAAAAGGACAGGGGTCCTTTTAGCTGACCCTCAGGGATCAGCTGTGTAATGCCATATGCTACAAAGCAGTGTGTACTTTTCACCTCTGCTGATTTTGGTCTGATTCTTATCTTTGTTTGAGGGTTGATCTTTGGCTAGTATTTGTTAGCTAGTACCAACAGGAGATTTGAGGTCACGTAGCCTGGAATAGTGAGGGGCTTCAACTTGTATCTCTCCAGGTAGATGAGCTCATTAGGGCTTTAGTCAACACTACTGAAGTCAAGACACACAAGCAACTTCATTAACTCAGACTGGAACTACTTACTAACTTACTGGTGAACACATCAGTAGTCTGTTGAACTGATTGTAACAGTTTGTTTGACATGTACGATACAGAGAAAGGAGAGAAGAATATCATCATTAATATATTGCAGTGAAAACGTTTTGTGAAAGTTCTCAGATTAGCTGACAATTTTTTTATAAGCTGTCTTATCAGACCCATAAATAAGATGAAAATATTTTTTGCTAGTTTTATTAAATTGAAGGGAAAATATTTAAGTTCAATCTGATCAGTTTTAGAGCAAGCAGAAAATGTGTGGTAAATGAATGTGAATGACCAGTCTGCAGACAAATTCTGTGCACAATTGACTGCATCTTTCTTTGTACTTGCCAACATTAAAACCCAAGTGACAACACATTTCTGCTTTACATAGCTGGTTAAAAAAAAAATATATATATATATATACATATATATATATATATTTAAAGTAGTTTTACAAATGTTTGGAAGAATGAGCATTCTCTGGAAGCATTTCAAATGTTAATAGTAGAGCTGTAGGAGAGCATAAAGAGACAAATTGAACAAAAGCACTGCTCAGATTTACGTAACTAAATCTAGCAGTGGCTTGTGTATCGCTTTCCTTTCTAGTCTGTGATAAATCGCGCGTGCAATATCTGCATTTGTTGGCAGATGAAAGATGGAAGCACAGGGAGGTGTTTCTCATTAAATGGAGCTGCCCTTAATTTTTTTTTTTTCTTCTAATAACCAAAAAAGAAGGCATCGTTTTACTGTACTTGGCTGTATGTACTTTGTTACTTAAAATTTTCCTGAGTGTATTAATAGTATAGCACAGCATTTAACTGATATCATTTGTGGTGGGTGTGGGAGGGAGCGAAGACCTCATACTTGGGTTTGGGAATATCTACCATGGGAAATCTCCTATGAAATAACTGTTATTTCATGCAGTGTGGTCCATTCCAGATGCTAACCATTTACTCTTCAGATATTTTTCATGAGCCTTGCAGATAAGATAGCTCATTGGGAATTGATTTAGCTGTGTTCAGAAAACTAAGCCTCACCAGAGATGGGGAAATCACCCCACCTCTCTTTAATTTGGTGGTAGAGCATTAATGAAGGGAACGTTAGTCTCTGGAGCTTCTCCCCACCCTTTAACACATCAGATTCATATTAGCAATATTTACTTTCTGAAAGGGTGACACAATTTCAGCTGTTTTCAATTTTTGCTTATGGTACCCTGGAGAAAAATGTATATACAAGTAACAATTTTCATTTCTATGTTTTATTGCAGTGGAGCTGATCACAATAGCATAGTAACAGTTGCTTTGCAGATTTGGTTTTGACAGCATTTGATTCTTTGCCACAGTGGAGATGGTTGGTCATGTTAAGAACTGGTAAGCCTGTAATTCTGAATACTTAACTGCTATTATTTTGTAAGTGGGAGCTAAGCAGAAAGCATTTGTCTTTATTTGAAAAAAAAAAAGCCCACACAAATATTTACCAAAAAAAAAAAAAAAAAAAAGCAAGTTATTTTGGTTTAGG
>JAOWBP010004015.1:2767535-2783235 GCA_028571105.1 Tragopan temminckii
CCTTCCGGCTTGACCCCACCCCCACGGAGGGGCGTGGCGGGAGCGCAGTCCCCGCGCTGTGCCGCGGCCGCTGCCCGCCGCCTGGCGGAGCCTCCCGCAGAGCGCTGCGCTCAGGGGTGCGGCCGGCCGGGGGAACGTCCTCAATTTCCAGCAGAGGTTTTCGTACCGAGGTTAGACTGCTGTGTAAAAGCGGCTCTTCAGCATCCTTCTGAGACAGGAATCTTCCCAACTTTATAGTTCAGTTTAAGAGGCGCGTAACCACTGAAGTATATAAATGTTGAAAACGTTGGTGGGAAAATCGTACTTGAATGTCAGGTACCGTTCATAGGTGGGAAAGGCGGGATCAGTGCCTGAAACACTAGGAAAAAACTCGGCAGCAGTTCTTGGAGATGAGAACAGTAGATGCTAACATAGGAAGGACGATGCCGACAGCGAGGCATTGTTTCCAATAAATGGTCACGTGAGGAAGCGCACAGACACTTCAGCTGTTCAGACCTAGTTCTGAGCATCAGTAAGAAACCTCTCCATGGGAAGCCAGGTAAAGGGAGTAATGTAAGTTGCATTTTATTAGACAGAGGTGGTTTTGATACATGTTAGATCTTAATTTCCCATTGTTCTTGTTCAGACATTGAGCGTACAGGTTCCCATTTTTTAGTCAAGAAAAACACATTGCACAAAGCAGCTGCATTCAACAATACAACAAGATATGTATCATTATTCACTTGAAGACTAGAAATGTGCCCAAAATTTTTTCAGTCATCCAGTATGCTAAAATATACATAATAAAAAGAGTTAATAACTTTAATGGTAAAATACATTAAAAAAATTCAGGCAAATTGAGAATGAAAACTTGTGACTTCCTTCTGTATGGCACCACTCCATTATTTCATTATAAATTTGTAAAGGCACCACACACAGAGACTGTAAAGCAAGGGAGAAAACAAAATCAAGCAATTTTCCATGATTTTCTTTCTATACAAATACATATATCTTAAGGCAGGTGTTTTTATGTGCAAAATACAAGTGTACAGGTAAAATCAATATTGGTATTCTCATACTCACTTCATCTTTTAGCAGAAACATTGGTGTCCAAATGTACAGTACATCAAAAACACTTTTCTCTAACAGAGCTCAAAATAGAAGGCAGGCTGGAAGTATGGCCCTGATAACAATTACTTTTTAAATCTGTAGAGCTTTTTCGTAGACTCCTTACAACATGTACAGTCATTCTCTCTTTCTTGTTGTGTCTTCCTTTAGAAAGGTCCATATCAACTTGTTCACTATGTCAGGTTGATCCTGCTGGAGCCAGTGACTGGCTTCAGACAAAATAGTTAATCTGAAATGATTTTTAACATAAATCCTTGTAATTTCTGCCATCTCAACTTCCATAAATGCATCTCTTTCTCCCCATAAGAGCAGGGTTGGCATGATGACTTCATGGTGCTGCAGAGGTAGGCAGCTTTAAAAAAAAAAAATAGACTTACTTTAGTTCTGTTTTATAATAATCACCAACTTACTTCATCATTCAACTTACTTAGTTTTTGAAATCAACACAGATAATCTTATTGCAAGCTTTTCAGGTTCCAGGGTATCTTTACAATATGAAGAGAACCCTCATGTGACTCAAAGTGCTCTAAGTGTTAAGTACAGTGAAGTTACGTGTCTGTAATCAGCAGCTGGTTGCAACAGAAGTCTTATTTTTGGAGCATGAATGATGCTTCTTCAGGATGCATTGCCCGGGAGCTCCATAATCTCCATAAAAGTGAATGTAGAACAACATGGCCAGAATTCTGGTGGTCCATGGATTTCCCTGGGTTGATGAATGCTATGGCAGATTTCTGAAACTGTATTATCTACTGTATATAGATTTCAATGAAACGCAATGTTTGAAATATAGTGTTCAAGGCATCCAGCTACCTGACTACCCGTACTGTGTTACCAGAAAATAGTTGTCCAGCAAATGGCAGGGATGTCCCATACCACGTAGCATTGTGCTCAGCAATAAAATCTGGGGAGAGTTGGCCAGTGGAGTCTGCAGCTGATCTGGATCTGCCTGGCATCACTCATCACGTGGTGTGCAATTGCACTCTGCATCACTTGTTTTGTGCATTCTTTTATCATTATTATTTTCCCTTCCTTTTCTGTCCTACTAAACTGTCTTTATCTCAGCCCACGTTTTACCTTTCTCCAGTTTTCTCCCCCATTGCACCGGGGGCAGTGAGCAAATAGCTGAGTGATTTTTTTGAAGAAAAGCCCTTAGAAAGTAAAATGTTAATAAAATTATACCACCACACTGACACATCTAAACTTTCTATAAAAACTTTCCATTATTTTTTCTTAATACAGTTATTTTGAATGTAATTATTTTATAAATGTTTCCTTACATTGAGGATAGACATTAGAAGACAGAAGACTAGCAGGCACAAATGAAAGACTATTTCAACATAAGTCATATTAATACATCAGAATTCATTATTTATCTACTTCAGAGATGTTGAAAGTTGTATCTGTATTTACTCTTGAACTGCTTTATCTTAGAACAGACTATCTTGGAAAAGACTAACTGCAACAATTCAGAACAGATTCCATATGCACAGATACAAATCATTATTATGATAATGCTCAAACATGAGAATCCTAAGCCAATCATGTATAAAAAAAGTTTGTTCTCGACAAACTTTTATGAAAAATTTATTGCTAGGTTCAAACTTCGGTGTTAATTGAGAAACTATACTCTAAAAAGGGAAAGAGAAGATGCCATGCATTAGTTTAATGTTAGACAGAAGTGGAGACTTTGGAGACATTCCTTCTTTATACTTACACATAATTCCGAGAACTAGTAATAAAAGATCAGGTTAAATAATAATTTCATTTTGATTGATGAATTAGTAAAATTCTTAAAATGACTTTTTGTAGCAGTGGATTTAGATTTCATTTTTCCAACAAAGTGACCCAACCCCCAGAACCATAGATTTTTCATAGTAGCATCTTAAAAAGTTGATAATCTGATGATCCAATTCAGTGAGTTTAGATTCATCTCTAAGAGTCTTGCAAGATTCGTTGCCTTGCTTAGGAAAACTCTTATCTAAAGTAACAGAGTGACTGCTGTTCTGTTTATGCAAGTTAGTGTTCGCAGTGGATGGGAAGTAGCTCATTTCAATCATCTCTTTGGAAATAACCTTCCAGAAAAATTAAGAATCAGAGCTCCAGGGGGACAGCAATGAGATGGAAACCTCTCATGTGTGGGAGACCAGTGCCAGCCCACTGGGAATCATAGTGAATACAAGTCAGTAAGACCTAAGTGCTGCTTATATGCTTATAAGTGAAAATTTCAATCCAGTTATAGTAGCTAATGATTCACCTGATGTATGACCATCAGAATTGGTGACAAGAACAGAAAGAGCTGAAGACCCATATTTTTTTTTCCAGTGGAAATCCTGCTGTGCTGTGGCTGATACCACCTAGAATGTTATTCTCTGAATTCATCACAGGAGTATTTTCATTAGAAAGGTAAACCAAACAGTGCACAAGAACATTCACACTGAGGAATTAATAGCTCTGTGAAGATACTTCCTGATTAATACCTCTCTTTTCCTTGAGCCTGAAAAAATCCTGAACTGGTAGTTTAAACACGCTGCTCTTCTACTCCTGCAAATCCCACAGCAACACGACTGCTACAGTCTCTTCACTGCTGCTGCCGCAGCTGGTTAATGTGCACTCACTGATGCGAGGTGCTGTGGCAAACCTAATGAGCAAGGCTCAGGGCCCTCCTGCCTCTCCAGCTGCTCATTAGTCATACCCTGCAGGCTGCGGCTGTGCCATTCTAGCACCAGGGAATCCAGTGATGCCCCGCAGCTCCTGTTGCCCTTGGATGTCCCAGCAGGTGCTATCAGGCACACTGTGTGACTGCAAACAGGGACACTCCTACAAGCACAGCCGCTTCTCCTATTCACCGTTAGTGTCTGTGCTTGGTGTTAGCTTATTTAGAAGATAACATGCCATCTCTCTATGCTGTTTTGTCTCAGCCTGCACAGACAGCACCTAGCTTGAACACCTGTTTTCCTCCCAGCGTTGCCCTGCTGACTGCTTTCCTGGCAGTGACAATGAGGAAGGCACAAGAGGAGCAGGAAGGTTGGCACTATGTTTGGAATAGGGAAAGCTGAAATTTCATCTGCTTCAAAAACTCTGCTGAGTTCAGGGAAGGAGATTTAACACTGCTGGAAACAGGCATTAAGGGAATAAAGAGTTCAGACCTCCTGACATATCCCTGCAGCCCAGGTCTACCAGTCCTGAGTAGAGGACTGGTAGAGTAGAGTTTAAACGCATTCTGGCCTGGTTAGGTTTTAGGTAGATAAGCAGAGGATGTCAGCCTCTAAGGCCAAGTCTGGCTGCTTGAGAAAACTCTGGTTGTTACTTTGTTTTGCGTGGATACGTATTCCAATGTATTTTGCTGCTTGACACCAAATGTTTTTGTTAATTGTTGAGACTTTAGAAATACGTATATATTTTTTTCCCTTCCACCTTAGGGACAGAAGATACAATAACGCTTTTGACCTCTAGAGGGCTCTAGAATATTTTACCTTGTTTCGGAATGTTATACTGACCTGAAAATATTTCTGTAGTGGTTGATAGGTCCAGTTAATGCTCCAGGTTGTGAAAAGACATAGAGATAAGCTTCAATATCCTCTGCTGTTAATCTGCATCCTTTCCTTCCGATTCCAGTGGTCCGGCTGGTAAACAAACTTTTTAAAACCTACCAAAAGAAGAATAAAAAGCCATCACTAATCTACAGAATACTATTTCTTTCCTTCAACAAGATGCATCTTTCTAAAACCTATTTATACATAGCTCACTCCAGAATAATTAGAGTACACGCAAATAGCACTATTGCCAAGGTACTCAGTTACCTTATCCTGCCTGTGACAGGCAGTGGCAGGCTGTAGGCACATACTTTTTTCCTCGGGATGAGCCCAGCAGCTGAGAGGTGGGAGGCAGAAGGAGGCAGCACCCCCCAGCTTGCTGTTCTGTATGCCTGCAGCACTGATAGTGCTGTGCTGGGCTGCATATGTGTGGGTCGATGCATACTGCTTTTCCTCTTTCTCTACATTCATTTTGGTTGTTTAACGTTACATAAGATGTTGGCCTTATTGGTTTCTCAGGCAGAATTAACCACCTGAAAGAATGCAATATTCAAATTGCCAGGCTGCCCACCCTGCAGCAGGCAGTGCGTGATGAGGGGATGTCCCACCACTCTCAGAAGCTGCAGCTAAGTCAGCAGTTCCCCTGGCACCAAATGTGTCCATGGTAGAGCACAGCATGTGACCAGCTGACTTCCAAGGTGGAGTAACACACTGTAGTGCTGGAGGTTAACAGCATGTACCCAAATGTCTGCCAGAGATCCCAAATCAAGCACAGATTCTTTATGCTTTTATTCTGCTTTGCACAAATATATAAAACTGAAGAAAAATCAGAAAGCTCTGTATTTTTTCCTATAATTATCACTACATGAGAAGGGATCAATGTACGTGGTAATTCTTCCATCACTCACAGATAAATATACAAACAAGAGCACTCATTTTGCTCACCTTGAAATCATTTACTGTAAACATGAATTCAGGAAACCATGGCATTTGGAAAAAGAAGTAGTAACCAGATTTAATCAATTGTGATGGATGTCGTAGAATGTATTCTGAAACAAAAATGCCCATGAATTAAAAATGAAAACTGATGACTTAAACAAAATTACTGTTAATATCACTATTTTTTAAACATAAAGGAATGTTTTAAAAATACTGCATTGTGTGGCAAGAGAGGATTAATTTTTCAGCGGCAAGTGTATGATGTGGCCATTAAGGTTTATTTCTTCTTTTATATGTGTTAGTAGAAACAGGCAGCAAAACGAAGCTTGCCAAAGACTAGGTGAGAGCAGTGACATTGAAGAGCTTAATCACATGAGAGGTTTTCATTTAAGAGCTGTATCTGTGCAGTTGGTCCGAAGCATTTTTTCAGGTATAGAATAAGAGGCATAAATACAAATGTTACTTTTGCCTGTAATTCTCTCATTAAAGACGAGGTTATAGAAATCTGTAGATAATAATCCACTTACACTGTGAGTGGTAAGTCAAGAAACCTGAGATGGAACTCTTAAAAATCTGTGTCATAATTGCTATCAGTTAGCAACAAGGAATGGCATGCATTAAGTAACTAAGTGATTAGAGTGTGCCCAAATCAGTGACTTGGAAGGTACAACGTCAAAAATCAAGCAATTTTAAATGCATAAATACATAAATCCCTTAGGAGTGCCTGGGAGTGTTTTAACTGCTGTTCTGGCATTAATTGTGTAAATAACAAAAATATTTAAAAAATAAGACTTTGATGATCGTAAAGATTGTGGTTGTAAAGGCAAGCAGAATGCTCAGTGTATAAGCTCTCTGTTTTCGTTTTATTGACAGTAGGAGAAATTTGATCCAGGGAGACTTTATCAAGCTGCAGAACATCCTTTGTTCTTTAAAAATATGCAAGCAAATATTAAGGAGGGCCATAGTAATATGCATTTTTCTTCTGTACAGCCTGGCTCCTGCTCTCAGTGTAAGAACTGCAGCAGCTCCTGCTTGCTCCAATGGAGAAGAACAGACATTTCCTTGGGTAAGTGAAGCTTAACTACATGGCAAAATGTTCTTTAATACCTTGAAAGAGTGGCCAAGTACATTGTGAGAACAATATGTGTGAAGAGTTCTGATTCCAAGGTGTCATAAGGTCAGATTTACATTCAACAGAGATGAAAAATAAAGCTTTGCTGAATTTTCTCAGCTATTTCTAGGGAAATGGGGTGACTTTAAAAATGGAAATAGCATAAGGTCAGCAATTTGAGAAACTACAATGAGTGAGGTACTACTGTCACTGTAACTCCTGAATGTAGATCCAATCCCTGTGAAATATTTTGTAATTGTGGATAACAGGCAAGCTCAAAGCCTATCATACAATAAATTCTGTTAGTGCACCTAAATCTCTTTTTGAGGTAACTGCTAGCACATTCCTGAGCTTCTGGTAAATAGACTGGGAAGGTTGTCTTGTTCCAATTAATATTATGCAAGATAAAGTTTCACTTGTCACCTAAATCGGGATTACATTCTAGAAGTCTGATTCTCAGGTTGTTTTATACAGTTTTAATAATACAGTGAGACATTAACCTAGGTATCATACAGCCATGTTCAGGGAATTCTATCCTGCCAGATTCATGTTTATGAAAATAGTATTTGTTGGACTTCAAGGATTAAGAAAAAAAAAGCAGTAAATTTGCTTACAAACAGTCCCACTCCCTATAATAAATTATTCCCCAAAGTATAATGCTGGATACCTTACTGCTTCATAAAACACATTCCAAACTGTAAAAGGTAACAGAACATCTAAAAGAGCAAATACCTTTAATCACGTAGAGCAAACACAATCTTAATGCAAATACTCTAGATTAACATACAGAACATTATAACTATGATAAAACTCACCTGTAAACACTGAAGGATGAGGGAAATTAACCACGATCAGTTTAGTCACCATTTCAGGGTAACATATAGCCACTAACCAAGCGATCATTCCTCCCCAGTCATGGCCAATCAACACACACTTGTTGTATCCTACCACATAAACACAAATTTGTGGGTTTTTTTCAGTGAAATTCCATAGAAATCATCACATACAGTAAGTGCTGGATAAAATAGGTAATGTAACTACTCAATACTGCACTGCTTCCATTACTAATGGCCAGGAAAAAAAGTCTTATTATAGCTAAAAATATAATACATACTTAAAATTATTTAATTTGACTTCAGTTACACTTTAACACTGATATCAAATTGAAGTAATGTGGTATCCAAATGCCACTCTGTTCACATATCAGCTAGAGCAGAGTCAAATAAATGATTCAAATTGCAGTCATTATAATGTATGTACATATGTTGTGTTTAGGGAGTTTGGAGTTTGAAACTGCAGACTGAAAGGCTGGGAAATGTTCTGAGTCCCCCCTGAGCAAAATTAATCATTATGGATTGCTTTGAATATGGGAGGTTAGCTAAGCACTATACGTCAGCGCTGTGCTAGATTATACTTAATATCCATATAGGTAATACACATATATGTATAGATGAATACGCACATTTAAATATTTAGAAGTATAGAAGTAGCACTTCTCCATATGCTGTTTTGATGTCAATTTTTCAAAGTTCTTAACATTCGCTTAATTACTCTTTCATTGATGGAAATGGGAATTTTGCAGCAATAAAAGGTGGGGGGTGGGGGAGGAAAGTCATGTCTGTTTTTGGAAGCTTAACTATTCCTCCTTTAACCATTCCTCGAATACATAATACAGTGTCAGATACTATCATAGTCCTCACTAAGGATTGTAATACTGAGCACATATGCTACAAATAAAATGTATAAAAGCCCAACTGTTCTGAATTCTGACAAATCTGGATACAGTTGTCAAAGCATCTTAAAATCTCTCTTGAATAAAAATCTCATCAAACGCATTTGATATAATCAACATCTCCAAAAGAATTTACCTTAGGGTTAGAACAAAGATAGGAAGTCTCAGAAATACTTTTTTTCAGAAATTTTTAAATCTGTATATGAAATTACATGATGATGAGAGCACTTCACAAACATAACCATGGCATTACCATGGAGATTAACACAACCAGCAAGGGTTGGAAAATGTAAGCACAGTGTGGAGACTGCCTGCCCAATCTTTTGGCAATATTCAGACATTGCAAGCAAAGTGAATCCTAAATTCAAGCCTTAGAACTGGCATCACTGCTGTACTATTTTTTAATGTGGAATGCAGTTAGTTGTTTCGCTATGCCTAGAGTATCTAATGAATTAAAATGAATCTAATCTTTTGTCTTACTATTTGTGCGGAGAGGAAATACCCCTCACTAGGTGTTGTTTTTCATTGTCAGAACAGCTGCACTTCCTTCTGAACTGAAGGGGTGAAATTTGCCAGAATGCTTCAGTTCAGGATCTACTACACTGTTTTTTTTGCCACAGAGAGCAGTGCATCCTTTTCTCTCCCTTCTGCTCCTGTCACTGTTGTGTAAGACAGAGTGATTCAGCTCTTGAGAAGTGACTAATGTGCAGGAGTAGTATTTTGGGATTTTTTTCTTAATGCATCAGATATACTGTCATCATCATTATAAAGCCCACGATATTTATTCTATCTTGTTTGTGCTAGAGGAATTTCACCTGATAGAAATTCTCTTGTCTGCAAGTGCTATTAGTCTAATCCACAGCAGTATTTATTGAGCGCAACTGTTAGGAGCAAGTGAAGGGTCTTTTTAGTTAGGGGAAATATCATAGGTTTGTTCTGCTGCATTTCACAGCACATAGAGAAGAGTTTTTGCAATTCATGATGGAAAATCATCTTTACACATTGTTTTTACTGGCATATGCATCATGATTGGAAAGCAAACCTTTTCCATTAGTATTGTAATAGTCCATATATTAGGAGTATCCTTAAGTTTATATCTCTACATATGTAGAATGTGTGTATCTAAAAGGGAAGCAGTTGTTTTGAAATCAGTGACAAATATTTATACACTTATGTTTTTTTTCCATGAGCTTCTACTAACGCACCTAGAGATTCCAAAATATCCTTTATATCTGTTATCAGGAAATCTAATTTGTAATTTTCTTTGTGAGAAGGAGCATCTGTTTCTCCATAACCTCTCAAATCCAGGGCCACCACTCGATATTCACTTTTAAATTCCCGCAATTGATGGCGCCAAGAATACCTAACAAAGGGAAAAAAAAGTTGGAGTTATAAGGTCAAGCAGTATGATACTAAAATGCAGTCAATGGTTTTGCTCCCAAATAGTTGAGGATAAATTATCATGGCTTTGTTTGCAATTAGATTCTTTTTTCTTTCTATGGTATGTTGCTTATCCCTTGTGGCTATGGCAATTTTGTGCTCCCTTTTTGAATTCTCCAGTAAGGAAATGCAGCTGCCAAAGAGGCGGCATGGCCAAAGCCTGGATATTTTAACAGTTTTTGAAGTCTGGCATGGTCCCTTTGCTGCAAAGAAAGCAGGCATAAAACAGAGCACACATAGGAGTGTTCTGTCTTATCCTTGTAACCATTCCATCATCAAAAAAGTAAGGTCTGAAAAGCTTTCTCTTCTCCCTGGCTTGTTCGTATGCAAATTTTGATGGACTGGGGAAATATGCCTCAAGGGAAAGATATTTTTTTTTCCTTTTCAGAAAAGGAGTGTCAAGCAATTCATATGCTAAATTAACCAAAGAAAGAAATACAATGAATAACAAATGAATGTGGCGAATTCCATATGATTTATATTGTGCACACTTTCATCTGTGTCACTCTACTGCTAGAATTGTTCCAGAACAATCTGTCAGCGTGTTGGTACTCCACGAAGCATTGCATTGCTTGCATTTCTGTGGAAAAGAGTGAGAGCGTCACATACTTTAAAAGACGTACAAAATGAAGAAGGCAAAGGCTTGAACTATTCCTCATTCTGCAATAGTGTGTAGTGACTGAATGAGTATGTTTGTAATGCAAAGCAAGAAAATGGCAAAGATGATCCTGAAAGAACTACCTGCCTTCGAGTGTTATTGACACCAATTAAATTTCAAAATAGCCAGCACCAAGAAGACTTGGCCTTAGATTATAATAGAAAGATACGTGAAAAACATCATCCTTCTGGACATAGATAACATTGATTGTATCTTGCTAGGATCTAGCTTTTTCTTCTGCTCTTGTTTCAACAGTCTCCATCAAGTAGATGATACAAAGCATTAGAATCATCAAGTATCATGAGAGATGCACAGAATTCTACCCGAATTCAAACTATCTATATCAGTCCATTGGGTATTCCACTTTTAGCTTTGCCTCCAACCTACTAGGCATTCTGAATATCATAAGTAATATCACAGTAATAGCTATTAATTACAGAAATTTATATTCACGTAAACGGAACAGTCAGAACCTTTCCATTTCAGTGCTGTATGATGCAAATGCAAGATTTATCACAGATCTGTAGGAATTAAATTTTTAAATGCATTGTACAGTGATTTGGAAGCTGAATTTGCCATGGTAACTGTTGTAGCTATCATGTATATTTCAGTAAGAAGAAACAAGGGCCAGAAATAAATAAATAAACTGTGTTTGTTTCAGAGCATGTCTAACTGCTATCCGCAGCAGCCCATCCGCCACCAAATGTCTGACTGAACGTGTTTCATATCCAAAGAAATCTTTTTACCGTGTACGAAATATAACCATTAGACAGTTGCTTTGCAAGCAGGAATTGGAATGCTGGCGAATGCCTTCATTATCATAAGGCTAAATAACTGAAATTATTTTTTGACTTTCTATTCATGTTATTTCTGGAAGGCAGCTTGTACAAAATTTAGCAGCTTACACACGTCCCTGCAGGTACCCAGCTGTCTCAACATATCATGTTCACTTTCAAATATTTTGTCTTTCCACAAAATTGATATTGATTTTCAAGTTCTTGTGCGTCTAAAGCTCTTAATGGCTCTGGTGCATTATATTCCTAAGTGATCTTTCATCTTCAGACATTCTGAGTCACTTGGTAAGGTCAGTGTTCTCTGGTTATAGTTGTCCTACTTATAACCTTGAGACATTGGAAAGCAAAAGATTTCCTGCAATTAAGAATTGTAACTGTGAGCTGTATCCATTTTTTTTCCTAGTCGAAGAGTACAAATTTGACGCAGATTTAATTGTCTCTTAAATTGTGATTATTGCATTGCATGCTCTGAAAACATTTTCTATTCTTGCATTAAAATTCTGCACTGATTGAATTAACAAGCCAGAATCAGTATTTGTAGTGTGGCTGCTTTATAAACTGTTAGCATGTATTCTTCTTTCCAAAAATAGTAAACTGTGCTATTGGTGGTCCCAGTGACCTACATTGCAGTTTTTTAATCATTATTCCATTCCATTTGAATGGTCAGATAATATATAAACTGTCACTTAAAGCATGGCTCGCCATTCTAAATTGTAAAAGCAGCTGTCTGAATTTTGATATATACTGAATTTCAGTAGAATATATACATGAAATGCTAATTTTTGCATATTATTTCCACTGTAGTGGAAATTAGCTGTATTCTCAGCTGTCTTACTGTGTTGGAATATGCATTAAATATCCATTCTGCAAGATATGCATAATGCTTGCATTAGGTATGCAATCCCCCCAATGTAACTGACTTTCTATTTGATGTGTACAGCTTTTAGACTTGTAATTAGCAATTTAGTATTAGGACAATATATTTATTTGAAAATTTATCTTAAAATAATAAATGTGACTCTTTACCGTCATCCTCAATGCCTTTTGTATCTACAGGAAATTGCTGAGGGAAGAGAACTGGCTTCTCATTGACTTGGGTCAATTTATCATGGTATGACTTGACTGTGGCTTGAAAGATTACAGTTCCATATCTGAGTTTAGAAAGGAAAAGGATCATTGAACTTGCTGAATTACTGGCATCACCACTTCCTTTATTCACTTATTGTTTTTTATGTGGAAGTTCTGCAAGCCACACCTCCTAGTTAAACCGGGCTGCGACAGCTCAAGCGATTTGGTTTAAACATCAGGCACATGACTGCTTTTCATTGTTACTAACTAATGTACAGGCTTGGTTTTGATTCGTCATTATCTTATGATGAACTAATAATAGAGCCTTTTCCCTCCGAGTAGCACTCTGAAATTAGGCTGCAAAGCAGCCTATAGAACTTGTAGTTCTTTCCCTTCCCCAGTTAAAACTCATGTACAGTATTTTTAACAATGTGATCCATACTGCGCTTAACATACACTGGATCCTCATTTCAGCACCCCCTGCTGTAGTTCTGAAGTTTAGCTTTGTTAGTACAAATGCTGTGTGTTTTCCGAAAGGGAAGTTCATTAAAAACAAGCAGTTCCTCCCCAGAGTTTGAAGAAAATAATATGTACTTGGAGTAAGAATAGAATGACGGTGCAAAAAAGACAGTTGTGTTGAGTCAGCCTGTAGGAATGTTTTATGGTTGCTGCAGTTAGACATGTCAATAGTTTGTTCACAACTAGATCTTAATACTGTTAATATGCATAGAGTTATAGAACAGTTCACTCTGAGATTACTTAAGCTTTGATGATCTCTCTCAGTTATCTTAAGCAGCCTCATTTATACAAGAAAAGCATGTAGGGAGTTTTTACCAGAATTCTGGAAAGCCATGAAGCAGCAGCATGAGTGGTTTACCCCTTTCTCCAGCAGCCACATAGTGGAATCTTAACCCTGAATCCTAGAAGGAGAGAAAAAGAAGTTTGGTGTTCTTACTGATGCATTATAACTGCTGTACTGGTATTCAAGAATAAGTAGTTTTAGACAACATTCTAAACACATCAAGCTGTCATCCCTGAAAACACATCAAGCTGTCAGTTCTCAAAGCTGAAGTCTTCTGTAATGCTCAGGTCAGGTACTGCTACACTCTGACAGTGCTGAGCATCCCACAGCCCAGCAGCCAGAGCCCCTTCCTGTACAGCCAGCTTTGACACATGCCCAGCTATGCGAGTGTGTGGCAGTTCAGCCGTGAGCATGCTCAGGGTTCTGAGAGACCACCCCATGGCATGGGGATGAGGAGGTGGATGAAGATCACTATAAAAGCCAGGACTTTGCTTTCTCACAGACATAGCATGTGCCTGATGGAAAGACTTTCAGACATAACGTACTTTTAATGCACTTTTCATCTTTCACTTAGTTTCTAAGATTGAGCAACTGTTTAAAACCATGAAGTTACAATCTTGCACAATAAAGCACTGCATGGATTCTTGGGAAAAAAAAAGCCAACAGTGCAATCAAAAGTAACTAACCACAAAGCAAATTCTTTCTGCTTGCTTTTTTACTGTTCAAGGCTTCAGACTTACTTCAGGAAAGAAAGCCTTCATGTAATCATCTTCTTTCTACCCTGTCTATAATCACTATTTCTGATGCATCTTTTAAACAAATGAGTCTTATCACCAGCAGACAAGTTAGTGATAGCTAACTAGTGATAGCAGAGGCTTACCACTGAAATGCCATTGAAATGAATGGATGTGTGCAAGCTTATGCTCACTCAGAGTTGGCATAATTTAAAACTGGCAGAATTTAAAACTGAAATGATGACCTGCCAGGTTTACTGAATTCTTACACAGATGTGAATACAGAAGTTGGGAAGGACTTAGCTCATAAAATGCAACATGCTATTTAGGAGTCATTTGAAGGAAACTGCAGGAAGGAAGGGCATACTGCTCCTGAACAAATGTCAGAGCCTGAACTGTCTCTGCTGTTTTTAAAAGGGAAGATAAAACTCCTGCCTTTGCTGTCGATTGAGCCCTCAAGGGTCAGAGCTGTGCGGAAAGCTTTTCTTGCCCACAGTGCTTCAAACTGTCTGAAATACTTTTGCACAGTGAAGTCGCTAACCAGCTACAAAGCCATTAACGTATGTCCTGGTGTTTGAGAAGGCTCTGAAAAGGGCACATCTGTTTTCTTATTTTTGTACTCACTATAGATACGGGAGGGATTTTTTGCTCAATTCTATCAAAAATTACACTGATACTTCTCTTCTGGGATGCCAGCGAAGTTGAAATATCTCTGTGTTTCTAGGTACTTACTGATCTCTTCCCAGTAAATTTTAGGGCCGTTACATCATCTCCACCATTCTCCGTACTGTCCCTGCCTTTGATCCCTTTAACACAACAGAAGTTTCTCAGTTTTATTCCAGAGGTTCTCCTCTCAGTTCAGTCATCTAGTCCTCCTCCATCCTGCTTCTTCCTCTTTGTGTCCTTTAGGGATTCACCCTCAGCGCTTTTATTTAATCAATGTACTGCTTTTAAGGACATTGCTTTTGCTCATGCAAATTCAATCATCGCTTGTCCAGCAGCAATTTGAATGTCAGATACCCCAAACTACGCCCATCCTCCACCTGTTCAGCTGCTCCTTTCAGTCTCCTCTTTTCTATTACTGCAACAACACGGCGTTAGATATTGCCATCTTCTCTGCAACACACTTTTATCTTTCTTTTGCTGGAACCTGCGCAGATCTCTAGGATGCATGTGTCTGGGAGGTAACGCATGAGCCTGCTGTTACCCAGCAGCCAGAGAGTTTCATGCTGCCTGAGCCGAGTGGCAGACCGTCATCCTGGCAAGCAGTCTGCCTTGCCCCAAAGGCTCCGTTATTACCACCATCCCCTCGCTTCCCAGCAACCCCGGCATTACTGCTTGGCGCTATGGGAGAGGCAAATGCAGCGTGTGAGTGCAGCAGTGCGTGCGTGCCTTCTGGTGATGTTTTTCCAAAAGCGAGAAGGCAAATTGTGAGGGACCGGGAGGCTGAACGATTTACGTTAGCGCTGTATGGCAAAAAAAGCTGCGCAGAACCCTCGGAACAATGCTCAGTACTCGTTCCGTTAAAAATAACGCTATGGAAATTGCAGGGCTCACCCACAGCCGCAGAAGAAACCGAGCTAAAACAACTTCTTTCCGGGCACTTGCCGGAGGAGCAGATCGCAGGCGGAGACCCCGAGCGGTCTGTGACAGCCCCGCGGGCTCTAACCGCGCAGCCTCGGGGTCGGGGCTGAGCGCTCCGCTCCGCGCTCCCCGTGCAGCTCCGCCGCGAGGCCGCGGGGCCGCACCCCACGGGCAGCGCCGCCCGGCCCGGGCTCCTCC
>JAOWBP010004015.1:2783425-2821370 GCA_028571105.1 Tragopan temminckii
AGTCAGCACATTAAAGGAAAATAACAAATACGTGGGGTGTCTGGGCTGCACTGTCTCTCTGTATGGCTGTAACAGGGCCGGTGAACTGTGAAGCCATTTCCTGTGACACAGTGGATCCTTTTTAGACTGCCCTGTGTGCAAAAATCAGGGCGTTGAGAACGTCAGGAATTCTCTACAGATGCAGTTATAATAAGGCAGTTTTGTGATGTCAGCTGGATCAAATATCATCTGCTGATATGTAGTTTGAATTCATGCGCACAGTAAATGAGTTTGTATTTCATTGTACTGGAGAAATTCCTGGAGTACAGAGCAGGAGCTGTTGTTGAAGTGGTTGTACTTAATTCACAAGCACTGCCATGTTATAAACCCGTATCTTTGAATTTGTCTAATGTGTACATGCATTAAGTGAGTGACATCAATGCTGGCAGAAAAGAATAGGATGAAATAAAATGACAATTCATAGTGAAAATATATTTAACAGGTGAGTAGATTTGTTTCACTCTTTGTATTATTGCTCAGATGGTTCCTTCCATCTAAGTAGGAGGCTGTTTGAATAGAGCTGGGTCTGAAAGATTTTTCAGATCATTCTTTCCCCCCCATGTTATTCCTTCCACAAAGTGATGTTGAGGGATCCTCTGCTGCCTGGTATTAAGAGCTAAAGTCTGCTTTGCTATCATACCTATGCTAATTCAGTGCTCATCATGAGTATCTGACGTTACGAAGGGTCTTCTGTTTCTCTGCAGCTTTGAACTCTTATTCTTGAGGGTTTGAACAGTGCATTGAGGGACGTGGTTTGAATTCTAATAATGAATCAAGTAGCAAGCAAAATAGTTCTAAATGAAAGGATTTGCCTACTTGGGGGAGGGGGATTGGACTTGATGATCGCTAGAGGTCCTTTCCAACCCCTACAATTCTGTGATTTTTATGCTGCTCTTTTATGGTAAAGAACAGGAGTTGGTCTCGCTTCATCACTTACAGTTATTGCTGCTATGATGATCTGTGATATTCTGCTAGCCCTAGCTTTAACTCGTAGGAGCATTCCTTTTCCACATGTCTGCGTGGTGCATTTCAGATACAGGTGAAGCTGCAGCAGGGAGGAAGAATAGGGCTCTGTCTGGCAGCATATCAAATAACCCTTAGGTGCACAGCAGAGAACCCCTCTTAGGCAGTAACAGAAGGATTTGGGGATTAGAACTCCCATATGATGAAGATAATGGCTTAAGTGTTTAGACTAATAACTCATTTATGACAGGGCAGCACTTCTCACAAAATTCATGTTTCTCTGCACATATCCTGCATATTCTGAATCAGCACCTTTTGATATCAGACTTTGTTGGGCAGTCACAAGGCTACTTATCTTCTTTTATGAATATTAAAGAGAATGCTTTTTTCATCTTCACACCCATCACCTGTTTTGTTCTCTTCTGATATGATCCAGGAAAAAGTTTTTTCCCTATTGAAGGGGAGAAAGGTGGATCCAAAGGTCCACTGAATAGATAGAAAAAGAAAGTAACATTCTTTTACAGAGCTAAAAATTAATATTGGCAGCAGCCCACACACTCAATGAAGAACAGTGACTCAACATTTAAGTTACACATAGGATTTATTATTTTCGTCTGTCATACACATATCAATTAAGAATCTCCAGTATGTAGCATGGGGAAGAAAGCTTGTGGACGTACACAGTCCTACAGTGATTCTGGAAACAAAAGAGTGGGCTTACGAGGAATCACTTGGAAATATGGTTACGTGGGCCCCAGCTACAGTCCCAGTTGATGTTTGGAAAGCAAGCAAGTTGAAAACATGCAAGCATTCAGTTTGAGAACTTAACATGCCCCTTAATCTCCCGAAGATAAAATGGTTAAAATATAAAAAGGATTTTAATGCCATGGACTACAGGTAGCAACTCAAAACTTTTTTCTAACTGCATCCTATTACTCGTATATAAATAAGATTCATCTAAATTACTGAAGTATGATAGTCCAAAATACAGGGATTTTAATTTCTTACCCTACCATAGGGATATAGGCAGGGATTTTGTTACAGATAGAAAACCTCACTTAGAGGTGGGTCTTATGTTCACGGGTGTGAGAACCACCTCATTCTATGAAGGTAACAAAGTTTTGATGCTACCTATACTGAATCTGTTCGTCCAGATTTGTTGCATTAATCTTCAGCATGTTGCTATGATTGTATGGAGATGCAGGATGCCATGTTCAAAGGGGATTACAAAAAAAAAAAGTGAAGAACTGAAGTGGTCTCACTAAGCACAAGTTTGAGATAATCACACATCTGCTTGATTGGAGTAAACCCAGGGTACCAGAGGACTAAGTTAAGATTGCAGGTATGAGGATGTGAACTTTAGTCATTTGTTATACTCTAACTCAGCTTGGTTTCAAGTTGATATGTAAGCCAAAATTTTATTCCGGTTATCAATCTTCCTGTTCAGATACTTTAAAATACCCTGATATGATACTGTTCATGCTAACCTCAGTGGGAGCTGAGAAAACATCAATGTCCCATTTACTTGTGTGCGTAAATATAAGATCTGATGAATTGCCCCTGGATTTGTATATGTGAGTCTGTTCAGATTGACCCAGGTATTCACTTGCTTGTCTCTGCTTACATCCTCTTCTGTTAACATGCAAAAACTATTTTGACTTGACGTCCTTGCTAGCTGTATGTAGTTTCTGAGGTTTTGGCCCCCGTGCCCCAAGTACTGAGGCTTCGGATCTCGAAGATAGTACTGTGCAGTAGATCTTTTGTTGTGCGTAATGCAAAATGTTGTATTTCAGAACTTTAATTTCTCTAACTGAGGGGTCTTCTGAGCTGGGAACTCCAGCAATAAATCAAGGAGATCAAGGAAGCAACTTAATGGCTTTCCATTATTAATTATCTCATACTTTAACTGCTTCCAGATGGCTGATCAGGATTAGAGCCTCATTAAGTTGAGTAACACATAATAACATGAATATGCATGTTGCCTGCCCCCGGTGCCAGTTCCATTACCCTTTCTGAGAAGTGAACATTAACCTGAAAGCCAATCTGCAAATGTGTAAGTGCATTCACTTATTTGCAGAACTATAGCCTAATTGACTATACAGGGCAGATGATTACACAGCAAGTATAAAGGGAAGGTCAAATGCAAGAATAAACAGGTATGCATGTGCATACATGCCCTGTATAGCTTATTCACTTAATAGTTAGCAACAGTTTAAAAAAAAAAAAACCAGTGTTTTTTTTAAATTGAGATCCACTTTTAATGTAAATAATCTTCCTCTGTAACAAGTATTGCTTTCTTAAACATCTGCAGTAGTTGCTGATAGGAAGCTTCATTTTTAAGTGAATGGACTGGAGCTGTGACTTTTTTTCCAAAACTGAACACAGTAAAGCTTACTTTTGAAAAACAGTCTCTGTAGCTTCTGTTCAAAAGATACAGGTGGAAACCACTATGAATTTGCTGCAAGAGAACCAAAGCTTCTATCTATATTGGATTTTCAAATCTAAAAGCCCATTTTCATGGAGTCATCTGTTCTAACAGGGCTGCTGCTTCTATCTTTTGTCCTCAGTTCCTGCATAGTCCTGGCAAGAATGTCATCTATCAATGTACGAATGCTAAATCACTCTAGTCATGAAATATTAACAGATTACATACAATTATGACTCCTAAATTGAAGTCTTTCTAGCTGTCATTTGTCACATTTACAATAGTAAGATATTAGAAGCTAGAATAAAAACCAGAAGAGTGTGAAATACATATATTGGGAAAGTAGCATTTCTAGTACATGCATTTAATAAAGCTAAGTCCTGAACCTGCTTCAGCTGAGGTCAACAGGAGTTTTCCTTTGTTAGTGGTAGTAAAACCATGTCTATTCAAATGTTCTGAGCAACAGATGAACAACATAATAGCAGTTCTTACTTCCTTCATGCAAAGGTTTAGATTTTCTGAAAGTAGAATGAGCATGCTAGCAATTACTTTGCAGATGACATATACTCATAGTTTTAAAATACTTTCCTTTAATCTGTTATCAGAACAGGTGCTTTAATTTTTGTTATATATTTCCTGAAAGACAGGCAATGTTAGGGGAACTCATATTATGGACAGCATGTGTGTGAGAAAAATGGGAAGTTCCTTGCCCGCTGGCTCCTCTCAGTAATAAAACTGAGAATTCAGTGCTGTTTTGAAATAGATCTAATACCTTGCAAAGAAAAATATGGAATAAGTTTATTAAACACGTACATTCGAGTCACACATTACCCAGAAATTAAAAAAATATTGCCAGCAAGCCATATTTCTTGAACTTTATTACTAATCTTTTCCAACAGTACTCAGATTTTTATTATAATGTGCATATTTTTATCTGAAGTAACTGTTTCCTGTGAGCATTGTTTGTTTACCAAATTCTTTTGCTGTACTTTATGAATATAACATCCCATGCCTTTAAAACCCGAAGTAAATACATTAACTGATGTGTTTTGCAACTGTTATGTATCTCTTCACGTTAAGAGTTTCCTTACTAATATTCTCTCATATTCTTCCCAATGGGTATCTGCTGGCCATTCTTTTGAAAGAAGCCAGAGTCTCCTTTTGATCACACCTAGGAACATTTTTTTACTCAACCTCAACACTGCTATTCCTTCCTCATTTGACTCCTGTCCCCATCTTTGATACTTTCCTTAGCTTCCCTAATTCTGTTTGGAACAAATCCTTTAGAAGAACCTCCACTTTACTCAATGCTTTCAGTATTCAGCCTCAGCTTTTGCTTTTCTTCTTTACACTATGTGATTTGCTGCACAAATACAATTTTGCTGGCAGTAACATGTGAAAATGGTCAGAACAGCTCTTCCAGTGCCATGTAGACTCTTCCAAGCAGGAATGGTATTCACACCTACTGACATCACCTTTTGAAGGTCTAGCCTGTTTTAAACTTAATGTGTCCAGATATGTTAAACATCTAAAAACAATTAAACAGGTTTTTTTTCACTTGGTAAAATATCATTCAGGATAGGCAAAAGCAGGGTCATCATTGTAAAGTCTAGTTTCTAAGTCCTGTTCTGAATTTCTCAGCTTCCTGTACCTGTAGGATACAGACATCCTTATCCCCACACAACTGAATGTTATGTTTGTTGTCAGTGTTACCTTTTGTCTGTACCTTTCTCATCTTAGGTTTTGACAAAAGCAATTTTACTGCTCTGATTCATTTAAAATACTACTGCCAAGATAAATTCTTAGCAATAGCTTTGACTATGCTGTCTCTTCATTATAATCACTGATTTCCCTCTGCCGTTTCCTGAGGTGTACATACCCTGTCCTCGCTTTGCAGCTCAGTGGGAGCTCTTACAATTTACTTGGGGTGCATGATGCTAGCTTTGATTGCCTGTGTATTAATTTTTCAAACAAGCGTTTGTCCCTCATTATCTGGTCTTCAAATCTTACCCTCCCCTTTTCCCTTCCCATAATGAATACAGAGGAAAAGAAAGTATTCAAGCTGCTGGTGCACTGAAACCATTGCTAATCAGGTGGGCAAATATTGACTCTGATTTTTACTTTTCCATTTATGTTTTTTTAAATCTTTTGTCTTAACTTGGATTATAACCACTCTGTGGAAGTCTTTGCTTTCATTCTGTGTTTGTACAGTGTCTAGCCAGTGGGATACTGGTCTGATTAAGGCTCACAGGCAGGCTGGTAGTATGAATTAAAAACAATACAACTTTCTCTTCCTGCTACTTCTACAGAAAGTATGTGGCTGTGGGAAGCTGAATTCTGTTCTTATGTATACATCAACTGAACAATGCACCAAATTCTCAGCACTGGGCTACTGCAAAACTAGTGCAGAAAGAACACCAACATCAGTGGGGACTTGAGAAGAGAATCTGACTTAATTTTCATACTATAGCTGAGAAAGTAATTACAAACAAAACCCACCCACAACCCTGTAATATGATTGTATTCCAGAACAACACATATGAAGCTTTGTGTGCTAGTTGTCAGTTATTTTTCAATTCGGTAAGTAGTTAAATAAGTAGTAATGGAAAGGTTTTTAATGATCACATTGAATATTTTTCTTCCATGGGTTTTTAAGTCCATTGTCAAACAGAAATGAAATTTTTTTTCTCCCTGCTTTTTTGATGTTAAAGAATGACCTAATTTCCTTCTACAATTATTTTGTGGAAAACATCACTTTTGCTTCTGTATCAGAAATGCAACAAAGTAGCATTCTTGAGTAGATGTTTTGCCTCAGAGCTCTTTATTATGTCAAGTCCAAAGATAAGACAAGGTATGTCTTTAGTCATATTTTGACACAGCTGAGAATTTCTGATCATGAACAAAAATAAATGAAGTTCCTAAACAAAATTAAGGTGCACTGTCAGAGTTACACAAAAGCTTGCAAAACTGACCTTATTACCAGTGATTATAGTCAGAACATGTTGTATGTTTATCTTAAATAGTTTTAACAACAAAAAAAAAACCATTAGTAGCCTTTTACTGCCATATGGCTCTTATGAAGGCACTTTTCCTCTTGGTGACTAAGAGGAGGTAGAATACTTCAGGTTTTCAACTGTGTGAAAGACAAGAGTCACCAGACCAGATAATTTCTACCAGGTCTTGAAATGTATACTTTTACGAGTATCAGACATACTGTTTTTCAGACAGGAGCAGCATTCTCCCAACTCCTCTCAATTAATGTACTATGCCATTAAAAAATATTTACTTAAGTACATTTTCAAGAAAGAAATGATGCCCTTCCTCTAGCACAGACCCTTTATATAGAAGTATTCAAAGGAAATAACATTAAAAAATTAGAAACTTGTAAACAGAGCGAACAATAAGTAGTAAAATATGAAGTCTGGCAGCAACAGATGAAATAAGCTGTTCTTATTCATAAGCCCAAATAGGATTCCTATTGAAACCTCTTCTGTAAATAAAAATGTTTCTAGTGTTAAAAGCAGTGTTGGCACACATGACCTTTTGACACAACCAGTCTGAATCTTTATTGTTGTAAAATGAAGTCACCATATAGAGAGGGTGGGGAAAAAAGGAGGGAGTAACCCTACTAAAGGTGCAGTTATCTTTTAAGTTCTTGCTCAATGAGCATATTAAGTGGCCAAAAGGAAGATAAAAGTAGAGAGGAGACCAAGATCTTTCTTTCACGTCATCTAATTTTTCTAAGAATTCTAGAAAATACATGCTCAAAGTTCATTTTAGAAAAGACATATGGTTAAGACTTGAAAAATTTCTGTACTTGCAATTAATCTAGATTATAAATTAACATATTTACCTCATATCAGAAAGATTGCCTCAGTACCAAGAATTGCTTGTTCTTGACTGATGCAGTATTTCACTGTATGGAAACAACACATCAAAAATAGATTTGGGGAACGGGTTGGAGTTAGTTGCAAACAATTGATCACCTTAATGATGAGTTTCCAGTTCAAGAATTGTCCATTCCCCTTGAGGGGAAGAACAGTCTTCAGATGAAAAGCTTGCCACTGTAATGCTTGCTGAAGAATCATCAAGCGGAGACATTAGTTCAGTCCACCTACTGAATGTGTCAACTTGTGATGTGCCCTGAGGATTCGAACCATCTCGTGCCAGAAACAGCGTCTGATTGATTAGACATTGTGCTAAGTTAAGGTCTTCAGGAACAGAGTTTTTGAAACCTATGTTTGAGTCCTGTTCGGATAACAGTTGCCTGAGAAGAGTCCAATCCTGTTCTACAAACTGCTGATCTTCAAAATCCACGTCAAGAACTGCTGTTTCTGAATCCATCCTCTGCTCAATTGCTTCTCCAACATCCATCTCATATATTGGAGAAAGGGTTTTTGAAGGCCGATGCTCATACATGCAGGTTTGTGCCATTGTGTCATAATCATCTATGTCTCCTGAAATAATTCACAATACTGTACAATGTAAAAATTGCAGATGATCCTCCCCTCAAGGGTTGTGTAGAGCAAAATTTAACTCATTGAGGAAAGATATCCAACCAGGTTATAAAGGAAATGATGGAGGGTTATACAAAATTGACAAAATTTTAGGCATTTATTTCCTATATAGAAAACAAAGTATGGTTTATAAATTAAGTTAAAGCAGCAATCACCACTGATAATTAACAATAACCTCCATAATTAAGTTTCTGATACAGAAAATGACAATGTAAATACACATTTAATGCACATGAAATTTCTCATTTACTACATAAATTAAATTTAGACCAGGAGGTGCATGGAGGGAATTAATAGAGAATGATTACTGTATGGTGACTTAAGCTATGTCAGCTTAGAAAAGAATTAAAAACAAAATAGTTTATCCACAGGCTTATTTCCACATTGCACATGCAAGGGCAACTGCAGGCAAGGGCAAGCAAACTTCAAAAAAAAAAAAAAAAATACAGCTTTTAATGTCTTCTTTTTATGTAGTCTGGTTGAACATAGATCATCATCAGTTTTTCATTACTCTTGAATACACAATAGTTGATAACACTATTGTATATTTTTGATGAGATAAACAGACTGAATTGCTGGTATAAAGAAGACAAAACACAAAACAACTAGACAAGTATTCCATCTAGCCACACGAAACAAATTAGAACTTTTCTATGTATAAGCATCAGTTCTAAGTATAATCTCTATTTTAGGAAATAAGCTTTTACTGGTAAAATTTTAGAATCGTAGACATCTCAAAAGCTCCAAAGTCAGAATTCAAACCTGCTCCCACTGATGTATATGGCAAATAGTTATATTCGGTGGGAGAAGGATCCAAATTTATGCGAAATAAATAAATAAATTACAACAGTAATGCATATAGCTGTGCAGGTAAACAGTTCAGTGCGCTTTAGTTAAGGTTATTACTGTAGTTATTGCACATCCCATTCAGACATACTATATGTTGTCAAGCAGACAAAACAAATACTAAGTTTCCATCGGATGCTGTCAATGTTAGATTGGATCATAAATAACTTAAGTACAGAAATCTGCATCCAATCTTTCTTTTAGCATTACATTAAAATTTCTTTCAACGTTTCTCATTGAACAGCACAGTATTTACGGATATTTCAGACAGACAATCATTCTGTACCAAAATGAAATACTTAAAAATATTTAAATTTAATGTAATTTTAGCCAAAATTACTTCAGTTCAGGATTCAATCCCATACAAATTGCCAAAGATTTCCCTAGTAATTTGCTTTTGAATGACTGAATGTTTCTATTTCTGTACATTACCTGGAAGTAAATCAGTATTAGCGTATTCAGTAGGTGCTGGTTGACTGTCTCTCACTTGGCCTTCCTGAGTCAGTATCTGATTCTTACTGGCTTCTGCAGGTTTTGCGGAGTTGCTCTTTTGCACATCAGCATTAGTTTCTCTTTGATGAAGATTCAGATGACACGGTCTTTCTTGAGATTTTGCATCATTGTCTAAGTACTTATTGCACTGCTGAAATTCAGTAGCCATTTCATTCTTTGTGTTTACTTTTTCATTTTCCCCTGGACAAGGACTAGTTACTGAGTGTACTTCCTCTGCACGGTTTTGTTCAGTCATTGAAGCACCTTTATCCTCCTTCCCTGGGATTTCAGTACCATGAAGATGTTGGAGAGGACTTTCACTTTCATCCATTCTGTTGTCTTGATCCTTAGGCTGCTTGCAATCCAAGAATCCATCTTCAATTTCCAATGAGTATCTTGAATAAAAAGTCTTTCCATGGTGCTCCTGGGAAACACTGTCAAATACGTCTGAAGGAGTAAGAGAATCAATTGAATGCTGACATGAAGTGTGAGTTTCCACTCTATCATCAGATCCCAATTCTTCGCATTCATCTACTGAAAGTAAAACAGATCGTTTGAAACTTTTAGTTTTAGAAAAATCTTGACTTGCAGTTGCATTTTCTGTTGCATCTTCGAAAGCTAAATTATCAATTCCTTGGAACTGCTGAGCGGGAACGTTTGATGGAAGAATGTTTCCTGCAACGTTTTCTGGTTCAGATCTGTCATCTTCTGTTTCATCAGCAGAAGAAGAAACTTGGTCTGCTTCCTGAGTAAACTGTGCATTGCCAAAAGTAGAATTTTCAGTTTCTCTGGTACTGTTCCTTGCACTTTCTTGATGAGACCAAATTTCAGTTTTTTTTCTTGGTATTTCATCATCACTTGTTGAATTAACACGAAAGAGATCAGAGCCTTCTTTTTTCATTTTGACTTCTATTCTAAGGCTGCTGTCATAAATCTTTAATTCTTCAGGTGTACTGGTGTCACTGCTGCTTCTTCCAAGAAAATCATGGCATAACATAGTGCTGCATTTAGAAATCCCTCTCTCATTGGATCCTTCATCATCTTGAGAGCCTCCAGCATCATAATCTTCTGATCTTGGTTTTATATCATCAGAGGATGTGGTTGCACTGCCAGTATCTGATTCAGGACTCTCTTTTGGATCTAGTGCACCAGTATTCCAGTGGTTCACAAAGGGAATTTCTGCATTTTCATGGTTTTCTGGCATTTCTGTGGGATCAATAGACTCTGTGTAATTATGTGAACGTTTGTCTCTTGTTTGTTCTGTGGAATGTTTTGAAACATCTAAATCTACTGTAACTGATTTGTATTCAGGCAAGGCTGATGCGCCACGTGGCTCATCAGCTGGATGAAATCTCTCCATGTGAGTAGGTGATGTTATATCCTCTTTATTAGTTATCCCTTTGGAAAAGCTTGGTAAAATATTTTCACCATGGTTAAGACCCATATCAGTGCTTAATTGATCACTTTGTTCCATACAGACTTTTTTTGCTTTTGACTGTTCTACCAACTCTTCTGAAGTAGCAGCATTTTGATTTGTTTCCTTGGAAAAGTCTGAGTTTCCATCACTGGTAGACTGTGCACGACGGCAAAACTCAGCAGTATTATCAGCTAAATTTCTGTCTTTATTCTTATTAATTTCAGCCTGATCCCCACAGATTTCTCTTGCTTCCATTTCATTTTGCAGTGAAAAATGCAATTTAGAAACCGTTTCTCCTATAACTAAAGGAGATTTTGATTGTATTTTGTATTCTCCATCTTCAGGATCTAATAATTTTTGTTTATCAGGTTGACAAGATGCCAAGAGCTCATCATCTCTGCTACCTCCCATCACAGATTTCAGACATTCGCTTTGCTTTGCAGAACTGCATTCATTGTTGCCATGAGGCTGAACAGTTGCCACATCAGCTGCGTTTTTTCCAAGTTTCTGTCCTGGACTTTTGTGATCAGAGGTGTGCGTATTCTTCTGGACAACAGGAGATTCACTCCTTGAATGTTTTGGGGTAGAGGACTGAGATTTTAATACAGATTGCCCAGCTGTTTTTGGTTTTGGGTCCTTATTGTTTGTTATCTCACCATGCTTTGACAGAGCTTGAGCTTTGGGTGTTACGATTTTTGCAGTGGCTTTTGCTACAGGTGTTTGTGATGGCTTAATACTCTTCTTCTTGGCCGAAGGATGTTTTTCTGGGGGTGTTGTCTGAGCCAGATGTTGTGCCATATTTCTTTCTTCATTATGTTTTGGAGACACTCCTGATTTCAGTGAGTTTGGTGACTCCCCCATAGTTCCTAGCAAACAGTAAAATAAATTAATAAATAAAGATTGTACATTTTAGTCAACATTTATGCACTGAATTTATATTTGTGTGTATTTGTGTTGAGAAGCAGGCTATTCAGGTTTTTGTGCAACTAGAGAATCGCAAGCTTGTTAAAGCATTGAGAGTAGAGATCTTAAATATAAACACCAGATGAAAATAGCATCTTGTATTTAACATACCATCTTTAGAACTAAAGAACTTTGTAGACAAAAAGGAATTTGACCTGTCGCTGAAGAAGCCATCACTGGAACAGAAAGCAGCGGCTATCTGATAGGGATAAAAACACTGCACAGGCACAGCATTTTAGCACAGGAAGTGATGAGTACTGTATTTAATTTAAATTGTAGAGGAAATGAAAGAAGGCAGAAAATAATTACATTAGTTATAATGTGATTAGAATACCAGAATTAATATCCCTTCTCTGCCTGACAATACAGCAAGATCTCTAATGACCATAAACTGACAGGATCTATGTTTTCTGTATCATAATGCATATAAAATAATGTAACTTGAACACACTTTCCTGTCCCTGTTGGTGAGTGCCAGCTTCAAATGAGATTAAGAGCAGCTCCATCCTGAATGCTTTGTATCTCTGTAATGCTGAGTTTCCTCTCTGCTCTATAAAGTCATTTCCCACACTTGTGGTGGAAATTAGTTTGGGGCAGGTCAGCATCAGTAGAGTGATTTCTGGAGGGGCATCAACAAAAAAGGGTGGCATAAACTGATGCTTCATGAAGCTGTCTGCAGTCCTAATCTTCTGTGCTTATTATAAATGCTTGACCTACAGATTTCGGTTGAACATAATGCTAGTTGTAAGTGCAGTGGCACAAAGTAACTGCAAGTCAAAGACTCTGCAAAGCAGATTAAATAAGCTGAAGACGACAACAAGTGAAACTGAAGGCCATCACTTTAAATATTTTAAAATTGACACTTGGATATATTTCACTGGGCTGTCACCAAAAGTGAAATATGGAAAACAGAATTGCTCACAAGATTTTGTCAATGCTTGCACTAAAAATGAAAAAACACAAACAGAGGGCTGTTTCATTGCAATATGAAACTATACCTTGGTTCTTGGGAGAATGGGTAGGTGTGTCCTGAGCCTTCTGCTGTGCTGCAGCATTGCTGCTCCCATTTCCTTTCTTCTTTAGAACAGCTTGTGCATTTTGTTCACTGGACAATTTTCCAGCTGTTTTTTTTGTTAGACTGCAAATGAATCATTTGCTTTATTTTCAAGCTAAAGATTAGCAATGTTAGATTATATTTAAACAAGCAGTATCTGTGTTTAAATCTATACACATACATAAAACATTGAAAATACAACCTGAAAGGTGTACTTTTTTTTGAAAGAAAATGTACATTCACCTATATATGTGCATATATGCATATAGACACACGTACACACTGATATATCAAAATACAAATGACTAGTGTAATATTTCAGTGTTTGAACTTCTTCCTCTCCAGTGTTTTTGCAGCTCAGTCTAAGCTATCCCCAAAATAATTTTACAACACCTTGTGTAGTCATTAAATGTTTCAGTATGCAGAATTCTGAATGACCTATAACAACAGCCAAACAACTAGCATGAAAAAAAAAAAAAACAATAGAAAAACTAAGCCAATTTTTCATTTGCAAAATAGCTCCAATCACTAACTCAATATTTAGTTAATAACATGTGATAGACAGTCATTCTGAAATATCCTCAGGTTAAAAAGAACAGGTTGACTTTTAATAGCAAGTGTAACCGTTCCACTGAAAAAACACCATTTCACAAGCATGCACCAACAAAACCCACCGTGCTGATTTGTTACAAACCTGCTTGTTGTGACATTAACTTCAAGATCAGCCTTTTT
Source organism: Tragopan temminckii (assembly GCA_028571105.1). Classification (NCBI taxonomy): domain Eukaryota; kingdom Metazoa; phylum Chordata; class Aves; order Galliformes; family Phasianidae; genus Tragopan; species Tragopan temminckii. Next base: position 2,796,874 of record JAOWBP010004015.1, read on the forward strand.
TTTTTTGTTGGCAACTCCATTTGATGTCTTCAAAGAAGACTTCGTTATCACTGTTGTAAAGTAAATTCCAACTTAATTATCAGATAAAATGCAGTGCATATCACTGAAAAAAATATCTAGTATATGAAAGTCAGCAATTGAAAATCAGATTGATGCTAAACCTGTAAAACTTACAACATTTCATATGGATATCAGTTAAGGACTGACTTTTTAAAAAACAAGGTCTATCAATTTAATACTCTACTAGCATACTAATAATATACTAATTAGTAAACTATATAATAGTATGCTGTTTTCTGGAGTTAATAGTCACGTACAGGGAAAGAAGGGGACTTTATCAATCTATAGTTTTCTTCTAAGGCTTCCCTAGGGAGTTTGTCAGTGCCTGGCTGGCCTGGAACAACTCAGAAGACTTTTTTGGGTTATAAATAAATTTTAAAAATTACCAGTATGTTTTTTTCCTTCTTCTGCCAATTTTTCATCTTTGGATTCTTCTCTTTGTTCACTGGCAGCCTGGATATCCAAGCTGAAGTTTGTTAACTTGGTGGATGCTCCTGCTGCAGTTGCGGTGGATGGAGATTCCTTCCCAGTGTTTTTTTTTAATGGCTTTGTTTTGCTGGGCACACTTGAGGTTACCGTCAGCACTTTAGGTCTGGCACCTGCTGTTTTTCCTTCATGGTTCTTTAATCCTTTGACGCTTCCTGAATTTTTTTGTCCACTTGAAGTGGATGTCTTTTCAGCATCTTGCTTGGCAAGCATGCTTTCAGCCTTTGCATTTCCATTATTTTCTATTTTTGTTTTTATAACAGCTCTAGCCTTTGGTGAAGCAGCTTTTTCCCCAGGTTTTAAATCTTTATTAAGCTTGGAAACTGTTTTTTTGCCATCTTTTCCCTTTACGTCCTCATGCTTTGAAGTCTTATTAGTAGCGTTTCTATTGGTGCTTGATGCATGTCCAGATGCTCCTAATCCATCAGATTTCATTTTATCCCGATTAGTGGGAGAATCTCCCCAGCAATCTTTCTTGCTGTGTTCTGTCCAAGAAGTATTCCTTTTACCAGCAACTTCAGTGATGGATTTATTTAGCTAGAAAAACATCCGAAAGGAAACAGAAGAAATTTACCGCACTAAGCAATGGTAATCTTTAATTTCTGAAACAGCTATTTCATAAGTTGTACAGGAATCTAAAACAAGCTTCAAAAGTGAAATGATTTTTAATATCTATATTTTCAGATCAGGTTGCTGCCTTTCAGAGGTTAAAAAAAAAGTCTTGCTTCAGACAAATTTGTCTGTTTTATATCTATTACTAGTGCCTGATGATGGAAGAAAACTTTTTTTTGAGCTACATATTTTCCAAAGAGGAATAAAGGCTATACATTATTACAGACATAAGAATTAACTTAAAATTCATGTGATTCTTTCCTAGCCATTACCAAACAGTGTATCCACCAGAGAAGTGACAGTAATTATCTTCACTCTCAGGTAAAGCCATTCTGAAAGATGGGAGAATTAAGAACATGAGATGGAATCTTCACGTAATTACACTGTAGCCATGACCATCAAATCATACAAAACCCACACTAGTTTTCTACTAAACAGTAATGTAACTTTGAGTGTGAATCTCAACAGAAGCGTTGTTGAGACCAGAGGAACATTTTTTGAAGGCAGGGAGTAAACAGACACGGTGCTGCCATGGCTGTGACAACAGCAGAGATTCATTAGCGCAGGAGCGAACCATTTGGCCTGGGAAACAGATCAGTTTCATTACGTAGCAACAGGGGAATGCGAGATTCTGAACACAAATTCCTATCTTTTATTTGAGCTTATCTGCATAAAGCCAAGTCCTGAAAGGTTTCAAAATAATGGACGTTACTGATTGTGCAGAAACTGAAGTTCACCAATGGAATACAAATTCTGCAAGAGGAAAGTCTGCTAATTAAATTAGACAAATTAATACTGAATATAAAACAACGAAAATAATTATGTTTTCAGGCTTCTGAGTACTTCTGATGTTTGAAGATGTTCTTTACCTGAGAACTAGTGAATACAGGTTTTTTGCCAAGTCTTCTGTCATCACCCTTGTCAAATGCGGCTGTAAGAAGGAAAAGCCCCTTATTGACCATTTAGCAGAAAAGAAAACAGAACAATTCAGCCTACTCTCATTTGAAATCAGAGAGCAATTCATCCTTATTTTATGAAGGCTAATTTTGGTGACATGGGAAATGTTAAATGGAAAAATATGGTTTTCTGTTTGGAACGAGAAATGTGATCTCTATAACATCACATGGCCACAAGCAACTTGTTTAACCCTTACTGTGGAGATAGAGGAACAGAAAACACACTTTTGTTGATCCAATCTGACCTCACTGTAGTGAGCTTGTAGTGTACTGAGGCTTTTCAAAATGTGTACAAAAATTTACAAAAAAGAGAGACTGTCAGAATTAGAGTGACTTTTAAGTGATATACTGTCAATTATAAATTATACTATTTAAATAGGAAATTGATTACAGTAAGCTAAATTATATTAATTTTCAACAGTGGCAAAGCCAAATTATCTGAATGTACACAGTAAGGTCACAGTGCCTCTCTAAATAGCATATAGCTGCATGTCATGAGAGCTATCCCTGTGATTGTCATGTGAAATTTGCAGGCATTGAATGCCTTTTTTTTTTTTTTTTTTTGACTGTTCTACTCTGGGAGAGAAGCGCTTTTCAATAAAGCTTTTAAATCAATTGAGTTTACAGAATAGAAAAGGATATTTATAGTCAGTGTACGCACCCAGAATCGATAAGGTTTCCTTTTTTTTTTTTTTTCCAAATGTTTCAGCTGAAAAAGAGCTTTTAAGTAATGCTACTAAAAATTAATCATTCAGTCCCTCGTGCTCTGATGTCGTATTTGTGCATACACAAAAATGTATCCGTGTGTAACAATGAAACAAAAATGCTGTTGAATTCTTATTTAAGGTAACAAAAATATTTTTAACTGTAGCACTGTAAAAATCATAGAAGAAAAGATATGCTGAAAATGGCACCCCAGGGACCTAATCCTTCTCCAGCAATGACTCTGCACTTTAATACATACTAATACATTAAGATAAAACCCCTGCAAACCTGTACCTAAGAAAACACAAGACATGTTGTGAATGATAAACCCACAATATCGTCTGTCTTCTTGTGGCATTTTTCCTCCTGTTACAGTGTTCCCACCCATTCTATATAGGTTAAAATCCTAAAAGACACACCTCCATTGCCAGAAATCTGTAAGACAGAAGTTGATTTAAATTATCTGAGCCCAATTTCACTTGAAGATTAAAATTTGTCTACCAGTATTATGTGATTTTATTTTATTTTTTTGCCTGTAATTAAAACCAGATAATTCATGCAGCCTTGCTGTTTACAAATAACATGTATGCTAGCTCTGGGTTACAGTTTAATTTAGAAGAAAACAAAACAGTATCTGGCAAGATGGAGTTTGGACAACTAAGGCACACCTCAGTCTTAAGTATTCTGTTTTCTACTGAAAGCTCTAGCATAAAACAGTTTGAACATTATTTGCAATAAGGGAACAATCGTATGAACAAAGCAAACAGACCCTTCTTTTCTGAAGCCAGCTCCTTAGCTTCTGAAGAACTTCACGATCCAGAAAAAAACAATCACAAATCTGTTTTCTCCAGTAACAGTGAGATCTTATTTGACTACACCCCAAAATCACGCTCCAAGACTGACGCTGCATCTTTCTCTCAGCATGTTGTAATTCTGGAATAAAATTTTCATCAGCCTGTCGGCACAGACAGCTCTGTAGCTCCCACAGCCTAGCTCCTGAAGTCTTTAACAAAAAGAACACTGAAATGTTTACCTTCTTTGAATCAAAAGTGCTTTGATTTTAAAGAGGTCTTAAACATTCTTTCCTGTTACAGCATTGTACCGTTAAAGCTAATATTCAGCCGCAGCCCAAACTCGATGGTTGGTTCCGCACCCTCAGGAACTTGTGGGCTTCAAAACAAAGAAACGCACAGAACAAAAACTCCTTTTTGTTGGGAGCGCTGCCTGCTACAATTTTTAGTGAACACTGTGCAGCTCCTTAGGGGCTCTCTGCAGTAGCACACACAATGTCACAATACCAATCAACTGTGAAGGCAAGCTGGCTGCGTTTACTCCCGGAGCCTGAGAGAAGCATTATGCAAGAGACAAGCAAAATTTATGCATTATGTAGAATAAGATAAAGGACAGAAACAGAATTCATAGAACGGATCATCTGTTTTGTGTACATTTAATATTTCCACGGTGCTTATCTCCTTAAAAATGAGACAGATAAGGCTTTTAATCCCACTGCAGTATTTTAAATGATTTAGAGCAGCTGTAAACAAGAGTAGAATCAATCTAGGTATTTCTGCTTCCTAGTATATACTCTCCTGAAAATAAATGCAGGGAAGACTTACTGATTTTTACATCTGAAACTACCTAAGCACGCTATTATGCATCTATTCTAAAATAACATTTCAGAAACCCACAGTATGACAAATTGTGCTTTGATTTGTATCTGGCTCCACAGTACCACCTACATTTTATCTGCTAAACAGATCACTAAAAAAATTCTAATGCCAGTTGATGCCAGACATACCTGCTTGTATTTTCTGTTGATGCTCTGGCCTCATCAGCTTCCAGCCTTCTGTGTGACGAACAGCATAAAAAGACTGAACCAGGAAGACCCAGAGCTTATCACGCAGAGCCTGGATCTTGCACGTAAAACCCTGTGTTCAAGTAACAAATCAGCAGCTGGCGAGAGGCATATTGTCATAGCAACCAGTCATTATTCCTTTCAGAATCTACTTACTCCCTAAGCTAGATCAATGATGTCATCACTTTTATTTTATAATGGCCTGGTAGATGGAGATGCTGTTTTTGAAGGGTTATTGCCCACCATGGTAATTTTTACAATACTTTGACATCAAATCTCTTCAAGGCAGACTAAAGCACTAGAAAACACTACATTCTATTTTTTTCTTCTTCCTTTTCCTATTTTTTTTTTTAATGAACCTCTTAATAGCTCTTTACTGTCAGCTGTGTCACAACAAGGTCAAATACTCCAGGGAAAAATAATGTATCTGATTAAATTTTCATTGCTTTTACCAAGATCTACAATAGCACCAGATTGCAGTAATTCACTTTGCATTTATTCTTTGCTTGTAGCATCATTCTGGATTTTAATCAGTATGTCATATTATTCATGAATTATCCCCAGCCAACCGCAGCTTAAATATCTTTATTCGTTATTTAGATTGTGGAAATATACATGACATGTTAGACAGAGACTGACAGCTCCCCCCAGTCCAAAAAACACACACTTGACTGGCAGTCCTTGCTTCAGAAGTCTGAAACAAAAAAGTCATAGCTGTGACTTTTACAAAAAGAGGGGAAAAAGATGCATAGTCAAATGATGCTCCCTTACTCTGTAAGTTTCACATAATGCAACATTTTCATAAGATTTTCCTCATGACAAATTTAAGGCGACAGTAAAAATCGGCAGAGCAGTAGCGCCCACGGGACTTACGTTCTCAGTAATACACATTGTTATTGCCATATATAGTATTTCTCCTTAAAAGAAAAAAGTGCTAATGTCCAGTAAATAAATGCCAATATCTTAGGCAGATGACCAGCAGGTCTTTGCATTTATGCAGATGCTTTTCTGCCCAACTGCAGGACTGTGCCACCTGAACTCAAACTACATCATGCAACTGGAACTCCAAAGTGTAAATACTTGAGTACTTTGTCCTATGGACACTGCACGTTGCAAAACCTACCAACTCCTTCACGTCTGCAGAGTCCAACAACACATCCACAGCTACAAGAAGAAAGCAGCTATTTTCATTATTTGTATTTTTCTCAATTGCATTAAAAATTAGTTCTAGGAGGTCAGGTTCGCTGCTCATTGCCTGTGCCTGAGGAAACAACAGAAGTCAGACGTTTAAAACAAAAGAATGTACTTTGCATCCACAAAAGAATGTACTTTGCATCCACAAAAGCATTACTTAGCAGAGAGAATCTGCTGCTGTGTCAGTGCAGGAAGCATTCCAAAAGTTGAGCATTTTCCTGTGTATCCATTACATACATGCTGCACTCTGGGCATCTAATGAATAGTCTTGAGAACTCCTGCTAACCCAAAGTTTAGGAACAAACATGCTGTGATGAATTTGTTGCCACAGAAAACTCTAAATTCAAAGACAAAATGTTTTAACATCTCCATATTTATTTTTTAATCCTCTACACATTTTTATTTTTTTTCCATTGGAGAAATTTACCTGCTATGAACAGGTATTTTCTAACTAGAATCTGTGGCATTGCCAACTTCTCACGACAAAAAAATCAGTGGAAGTTTGGGTGTGCTGCCAATAGTTATTCCTATAAGTACAAGCTGTCAGTCTGGGAATCCGAAGTTTGGGAAGGTTGTGTACATACTTATCTCCATGCAATACAGAGATTGTTCCGCTGAATTCTTTGTGAACACTTATTCTAACTGAGGCACATACTCAAAAAAGGTATTAACCCTTAATATGGGTTAATATTAAACAACACTTAAACTTAGCATTGCCTATGTTTTTTCCCCATATAATTGTATGTTGAAGCAAAAGTTGAACCTATTCTGATTATTTAACAGCCTGACCTAGTGTGATGTAATTCAATTTATTTGGAAACAGAGCAACTTGAGGGCACTTTTACCTGCAACAGAATATAGAAGCCTTCACTTTGTACTACATGTAGAAAGTTTGCCACAATAAAAGTTAAGCATTCTTCTTGTAGCCTAGATGCCACGGCCACAGCTCTCTCGGTCCACTTCACTTGGGGAAGGCTATTGATCAGCCGGTCACTTTCCATCAAAAGTGAAGCAACATTCTTGTGGTTCTTAAAATAAAAGCAAAAATTAGCCTGTTGCTCAAAGAATTGCTGCTTGTAAAAGAACAACTGTTCAGTTACTGAATGCTGTACAAGAATCCAGTGATGTGTTCATTTCTTTTTTGAAAACAAATTTGGATTTTGATAATTCTGAACATGATAGCTACCTCTGAAACTAAAGGAGAAAAAACAAGTCTGTTGCTTGCTTTGTTTTACTTACTGATGTTAGGCAGTAACCGAATGTCATTATGCACTACAGAACAAAATCTCATCTGAATTACTGAATAGATCAAATTTTTTTTAGGTCACTGAAAGACATAATAAATTTTTTAATGAAATAAGTGAATATTTTAAGTAAGTGTGGATGGCGTGGATGGCTCAACATTCAGAATATATAAATACCCAAGCATTTTTATAGGCATGAATCATTTTCCCTTATTTAATGGAGTCAGACATCAAATATCAGTCTTCCCAGTTGGAGTTTTAACTGAATTTACCTTCTTCGTTGTCTAACGTTTCTCTAAGAAACATAATTGTTGTGCTTATAGATACATGTAAAATACGAAAATTAATTTCCTAATATCTATTCCTGGTTAGTGCTTTTGTTTCGTTCATACTTGTATTAAGTATTTATCCACACAGTAACTGAAGGCAGCTTCCACTGGCTAACACATGGCTTAAAAGGAATGTGCAATTTATCATGTGCACATCAGCACGGATTGACAGCTGTACTCAACATCACCTAGCAGGTCACTGATAAGTTATGCAGGAAGATTGGTAACAGTGGAGAAAATAACAATTCGGATAAATAATTGACACAAAAACCTCCGCTGTAAATTCAGATTATAACCACGTTTGGCTTGTGCAATTAATAAGCAGCGAGGATTTTCTTCATGCATATCGTAGTTAAAATATCTGGCCAGCCACTGTTCAGCTGTGCTTTTTATTATTTTACTCAGCTGTGAATAAAGGCAGTTTGCTTATATGCATACAAGGTAAATTAAGGATTAAGTGTGGTTATAGTTTGATTTTGCTCCCTTTGGATTCAATTACAAGCTTCCTGAATTGTCCAGAATTCAGCCCCTGCTCACAAGACACTCCCATTAGATACTTCCAGCGAAATATAAAATGCCTTCATCGACATCTAATCAAATCAGTGCTTTTCAGGAAGGGCTCCAGCTGAATTTTACTTCTGTCATCATCGTTTTTCTAACCATTCTAAAATCAAATTCACTTTACTTACCTAAAAAGTATTGGTAATTTTCTTACATCTAGTTGAAACCCTATTTTAACATTTCTGTGCTTATTGCAGTGCCTTCCCAGAGATTTTCTACTCACTCTCCTTTTCTTTGCCCCTTTCTGTCCTCTAAGAGCTGCCCCGTATTTATAAGGTTTTATGTTCACAAAATTGATAAAGAATAAAAAGAGTGATACTGTTTAACTGGGTTTAACTGTTAAGAAGTTCTACAGCAGAGCACTGTGAGGATTGCAAAACTGAGGATAGTCCCTGCAAAATTCATGTTAGATTTCTTTCTCCTTTAAGCAACTTGAAGCATTTTAGTAGATTTTGAGTTCTTAAATACTCCAGAGCGAGGTCCACAAGTTTTTGGATGGGGTCTTAATTGCTCAGAATTAAATGATCACTCAGCAGAACTGTTCTGCAGGCAGATGAGGTTTATGCTTTGTTTTTTCTGTTTGTGATTACAGAAGTTTTATAGGCTTCAGTTTATAAAACATTGGTGAGTCTTACAAAGACTGACCAAAATTTAACTCTCTAGAACAGGAACCAAAATACACTTTAGTCCAGACTCCAAAATCTTCTGGAGGAGCCGGGTACACTGCTGGAGTGGTACCCAGTACCACAGTCTATGATTGTTGTGCAAAAGCTGATAGATAAAGAAAAATCACGTATTTCAGCACAAACTGCATCCACAGCATCTTGACTTATTGTAATAGGCACAGAAGGGAAGAAGAACCTGAAGTGGTGTGGGTTTACTTTCATGCTGTCCTGTTACTGTCTCACTGCCTGGAAGGGAGCCTAGAGCTGTGTCCACTGTACACTCTTGTCTATGCAATACACTTAAGCTAGTTTGGAGAAGGGTGCAGATCACAATGCACTGATCTACAATCCAGAAAGCTATACTCAAAGCTTCTCAGATACTTATACATTGTATGACATACCACAAAGCCACCTAAATATTCCAGGAAGAACTGAGTGTACTGATTTAATACAGTGGCAAAACACACATACTATCTTAAAAGCTATAGCTACTATCTTCATTCTGTTTAAAATTAAAGCATGCTGGTAGAACAACTGCTTTTTATAGCTGTGGATACTCACAGTCTTCTTCTAGTACAGCCATATAGCTTCGAAATCTCTTGTTTTTCAGACTTTCACCTGAATATGCAGTAGCAGCCACCACTTATAGTTGATCTACTGGCCTCAGCGCTTGAAGAGGTAAGTTTTCTCTTGCTAAATCATCCAAAAAGGTCCTGGGAAGCCTTTCATTGAGGGGCAGTTCTCGGCCAGAATTATTTGACATACATCTCTTGAATTAGGGAGTACGTTTGGCAGCGTGGGTAGCCATACCTAAGCTAGTTACCTTGGACAACAACAGTCCAATGACATGAGAATAAAGTCTTCAGCATGAGATAAAAAAGCATTCTGAAGACCTCACATACTCAGCTGTCAAGTACAAACACAAAACAAAATCATGCTGTGATTGTTACCTGAGCTACCTAGATTAAACTTTGCTAGTTCATATTAGTTATATACAGTCATACTGGGCAACAGCAGTACAAATTTAGCCTTAGCTCATCTACCTACTCTTCATATTTCTATTACAATTCAGTGTATTTATAGGCTAATAACTGGGCCAAATTCCTACTAAAATAACAGCTCTATTTCAAATAAGTCAGCTCTGAGGGGTAGTTTTATACACAAACAATTATAAAATATGTAAGCTTAGGCAGATCAAGATTGGAACAATGTAAATATATGACAAACAATGAATGCTGAGCTGAGGAGACCAATTCTGTACTGTCACCTGTGAAGGTAGGTATACTGTACTGCTACTGTACTTCTGAAAAATCAGTGATTACCTGAAGTCTGTGGGGGAAAAAAAAAAAAGGTACAGTTTTCCAAACTAGAATATAGGCAAAGAGGAGAAGGCAATCACAGACAGTGCATGCCGTCACCTAACATAATCTTTGATTCAGCAATTTGCTGTTGCTCACCCTCTGAATACACAGCATTGTGCTGAAGTCACAGCGGTGTTTCACAGACTTCTTTCTTATTATTATGCTGGGTGCGTGTGATTTTCTCTAGATTGTGTTCACAACCTCCAGATTGTGTTCCGTGAAACACAGCAGCTACATCTGCAGATTAAGATCTGTTTCCTACACTGCGGTCTTAATGGTAACTTCTACTCTGTATAACTATACTATAGGTCTAAAATACTACTGAAATTCTCTCTTAAATTACATTGTAAAGCTAAATACACTTTAAAAAGTAGTATTATTTTTATATAAAACACACTATACACTACTTACCAAAGACTTAATCAACATAACTAGACAGTTGTTCTGCAGTTCAGTAGGTAGACTGGCAAAACTTCGTTCTGACAAACATTTTGCAAAATGTCTTCCTACCCATCTGTTAAAAAAAAAAAACAACTGTCTTTTTTAGGTAAGCATGACAATAAGTGTTCTAATGCAAGTGATTCCACTAAAGTACTGTGAGAAAAAGTGTTCAAAATGTGAACTTCTATAAGTCAAAATAAACCCAGTCTCTCAAAGTAAAATTTCAATAGAAAGCAGAGAAACAAACAAACAAAAAAAACCCATAAACCATAATTTATTCTATTTTAACTTACTTCATGCAGGCAGCATATAGGTGTTCCACTCCCAGTGAATGAGCAATAGCCATGCATTCTAGTACGGGTTGCTGTTTTCCGGGAATAGGCTGAAGTTAAAGAATTATCACAGTTATTGTAGAGAAACTGTATAGAACTACAAATTCAAATGGAACTAGTGTTAGTTGCGGCAGGATTTAGGTTTGGTTGCCTTAATGCAGAACAGGGAAGTCATCTGTTCCCACACAGGTTAATAAAGTAGCACTCAGCTTAATGAGCCTAATGCATGAAAATGCTCGACTCTAAGCAGTTGTTTGTTTTTAAACTACTTTCGTTGAACAGGAATATATTTTAACTATACGTCCATGAAATCTGATATGCAAGTATGTAGTATTTACATATTCCTACTCCTATTAGGGACAATTACATAGACAGTGGAATGTTTTACATTTTATTCCGTGTAATTTAATGTATCTAGTTTGTGGAGTAGAAAACTGCTTTTTATCGGCAGTTTCTATAAATAGGTGGATGATAACACAGGCCTTTCTGCCTTCATCAATCCCTCTGAGTTTAACAGATTCACACATAGGAACAGGTTCTGCTGACTTCAGCCAAAACACAAACCACATGGCTGTTAAGTATCTCATCAATATGGTCTGTAAGTAATGGAATCAAAATTCTTCCTTTAGGCTTTATGGTTCACAAAGTAGCATGAGGACTGACATACCTTTTGGAAAAAATTGCAGTAATCTCTCTTCAAAATGTAGATAGCTACTTCTTTCAACCCATCTAGCCCATACATATCTGCAATGCCCAACATGCGACTAAAGAGAAAGTAAAAACAATAGGAATCAAACAATCATTGGAATATATGCATTCTGCTTACAAGACAATTTACATACTAATTTCACCTCTTTGCTCAGTCAGAATTTCTCAGTTCCTGGCTGAGAACAGTTTATAAGAACTCTCAGTTTCTCTGCCTTAAGTGTAACAAGTGAAGAAGGTACTTGTGCCAGTGGAGTTCTGGCATTTTGTAATTTTCCCAAGCACTACATAATGTTAGTGATTACACAGTATCTGAAAACTGTGTCCCTTCCAAATAGTAAAAAGCATAGTGACCACAAAATTAATAGTTTCATATAATAATCAATACCTTCACTTTATTTTCAATAATCAATTAATTATCTAAACTTTGACATCACAGGGCATATTATTTTGGGGTTTTTTAAAAATGTTTAGTGTCAGAGTTCCAAAGCTGACATACAAATCATTTCAGAAACTAATTCATACATTTCAGAATTTATTTCACTAGAACAGGATTATCATATAATAGCAACATGAAACTGGGTTTAAAAACTATACAAAAAAAAAAAAAAAGCCAACAGTTATACTGGTATTTAAGACTACATAGCCTTTACATCAAGTGATTGTTTCAGAATACATTCCAAATATTTGCTATTATATATTACCATGTTGTAGGTATTGTTCTGAAAGCTAAAAGGAATACAAGCAAACATACATTATTCAGCTACAGATCTTCCTGTTTTTCACTGTCTTTACATAAGATTACAAAAACATCTGGTTCACCTTTTCCAGTAGTTGCTGAATAAATAACATTTGTTCAACAGCTGTTTTATAGGAATTTCCTTAAATATGTTTAGGTGTAGTAATCATTACCCTTGACATCTTTGTCTTATTTACAAGATATTTACATCTTTGTATTTATTCTACAAGAGGAAATTTCCTTTAGACTCTTAATTGAGAAATTATGGAACAAGCACATAACACAGTTAGAAGTAATAAAGGTTGACATATACCCAACATCAACTTCATCCGGGAAGTCCAGAATAGCTCCGTATATAAAATGCAAGATGACACTCATTTCTATATGGCTTAAGCTGCAAAGAAAAAACAAAAAGAAAGAACCCAAACACAGATAGAGATGAAAACCAAGTATAGGTGAAACTACCACATTTCTTCACATTAAAAAAAAAAATTATCAAAAGGGTGATACATCATCCAGCCATTCTGTGAATGGAAGGTAATGGAATTATCAGGAATGACCTGATAATATTACATATATTTTCCAGATCACTGCAGTGTATCTATATGGACGATATTTTGGTTGAACTCATATTCAGTAGTTTTTTTAATTAGTCATAAACAGACTGTCTACAAGTAAGATTTGACAATTATCTAAATATTGAGATTATTTATGCTGACAATATGCAGAAAGGATTTTTTTTTTAAATCTTTTCTAAGTCCTCTTCTAGTGGTAATAAGTCAATTTTTAAGTAGGCATATATTTCACAATTGTTTTGTAATATTTTAAATTCATTACTTTTACAAATATATTTAAGCTTTTCCTGCAGTAAAAATAGATTCAGTAGTTTTATTACAACATGAGGTAGTAATGTTGTATTTCAAAATATTTAGACAAAGTCTTTACAGCTGGATTCAGATTAAGAAATCTGGAAGTCCTTCACAGAGTTGTGTGTGCAATTTTCAAAACCTGTAAGCACTGTGTACGTTACTGTAAGTGGAACTTTGACATGCAGACTGAGTTAAGATCCCTTAAAATGTTAGACATGTTTAAGCAACAGATATTGACTAAAAAGAAAAGATAATGGTTGCAACACACTAGGAAGCAAAAATCGACACACATGGCCGCACACATGGTGGCCATAAAATCATAGAACAGATTGGGTTGGAGAGGACCTTAAGGATCGTCTAGTTCCAGTCCCCTGCCACGAGCAGTGTTGCTACCCCTTAGATCGTCCCATCAAGGCCCCATCCAGCCTGGCCTTGAATAATTTCAGGGTTGGGGCACCCACAACTTCTCTCCGTAACCTGTGCCTCACCACCCTCTGAGAAAAAAATTTCTTCCTAACTTCTAACCTCTATCTTCCCCCGTTTTAGTTTAAAACCGTTCCCCCTTGTCCTATCATTATCTGCCCATGTAAAAAGTTGGTCTCCCTCCTGGAAATAAGCTTTAAGTACTGGAAGGCCACAGTGAGGTCTCCCTGGAGTCTTCTCCAAGCTAAACAAGCACAGATCTCTCAACCTTTCTTCATAGGAACATAACTAATGTGGCAGCCCTCAGTTTGTAGATACAAAGTCTGAAGTATTTGTCCTGCACTGACAGCTCAGTTATTTTCAGCTCTTACACATAATGAACAAGCACACTAGTCAAAATTGTGTATGATATCATTAATAAACAAATAAACACTGATTAAGAAATAGATATTTTTTGTTTTTACATCGTAAATATACTTGTACAAATAGCTATGAAGATACACTGTTCATCCTGCTGTGATGCTTTTCATGACATGTACTACATGGAGTAAAAGCATTAAATATTCTGAATACTAAAATAGACTACAGAAAAAAAAAAGTATTAGTACCCTTTTGTTGACAAAAAAGACTTCCCCTGAGCCATCTGACATTTTAAATATACATACACCATTTCATACTTAAGTCAAAACAGTAGTCAGGAAATGTATCAGGTTGAACAAAAATGTCAAGGCAGATTAACTTTCAGTACACACCACACTTGCTATATATTTGCAGTGATTTTAAATTGCATACCTTTGCTCTCACACGGCTTGCAAAGACAACACTTACCCTTGAAGAGTGATGTGCTCTTGGGAGCTTTCAGCCCAACTTCCACTCAGCATAGCAGCAAAGTAACTAGATCTGGCACATAAAATGGCCCTGAGAGAGAAAAAAATAAGCATTATTTCACTAGATACAAATACTTATTATGAGACTCTTTGATAACACTGATTTTAATCTTTGCCCTTTATGTATTAAGGTGTCATCTGTACACTGCATGCCTTATCCCTCAGTATATTTAGAATTTTAAAATATACTGAAGAATAAAACAAAAGCACTCTAAATTTCTCTGCTACAGCTTCCTTCTAGTGTGATTGACATCCACTAAAAGGAAATCTATTGTCACAGATATTTTCCTTTTATGTAATACAAAGCCGCACATTTACTTCTTCTGTTTTATTGGCCAAATAAAGTAAATTATCTTGTTCGTACGGCATCATTTTGACCAAATAATTATATCCTGAACCTCTGCATCAAATTCTCTTTATACTACAACACGCCTCTCTACTTAAATGAAAAGCATATGATTTTTTACTCAAAATTGTCTGGCCACTTACCAACACATTCTAGAAGTAAAAAAAAAACAACAATAACAACATAATCCAACAAGATGCTGTGTGCTTCTAGCACTATTTGTGAAGAGCTATCCATTCTGTTTAGACTTACTACCTCATATTGCATATTCAAAAGGCTATAAAAGGGCTCATCCAATTTACTACTACTTCAAAGGCAATAAAGAAACCCCAGGCCAGCAGTATTTCTCCCTGTATCGGTGTTCAGAGAACAGATGAGGAAACATTTGCAACAGCAGCCTCTTATGGTGGAAGTGAAAGGGTAGAAAACAAGAGAAGATAGTAGATGAGAACTGCTTTATGATTTCAGCCTTCCAGATTTATACTAGTTATAGCGCTGGCCTCTATGCATCTTATCTGGATTATGGTATCAGTAGATGATATTCTCGTGCGTATGGGTTTTTTTTTTTCCCCCCAACACCTACTAAGATTCCTGTTATTTATAAAACTATTTGTCATATATTTCCTGTGGCAGAAAAACCAAGTGTTATGTCTGGCATGAGAATACTCATATTTTTTTTTTCTTTTAACAAATATTTGTTGGCTCTTCAAAGGTTTCATAGCACTTTCATTTTTGCATAGGAAGTAGTAAGAAGAATGCTATTTATGCTTTCTTTTCTAGTCAGATATTCTGCAGTCGCTCGTAACTCTCTCTTCTTCCTTCTTTGGGAGCCTCCATATTTAAAATTAGGAACTTCTTGGACATTCCTCCAATGATATACTGAGCAATAACAAAAATTAAGCTTTTACAGAATGTACTACATTACAGTTTAATTCATCCGCACATAAATGGGTATCATATCACAGCTCTGAGCACGCTATCTTGTTTTTGCAAGACACTTCACAGCATCATAGAGATGAAATGCTGTATGTCTAATTTTGTCATTCTACTTCAGATGAATTTTAGTCATTAGCAGACTACAGACAAGTACCTATTACCTAAACATACAGCATCGATAAAAGTGTATCTTATGAAATATATCAATATACCATATAAACTTGATATAAATGTGTCTGTTTTTCTGTTGTGGTTTGTGCCACAAGTTCATTACTGGTCACACTGTGTTGCTGCATAGAACTCTAGTAATATAACAGCATCAGTAAGATATAGCTTGTCAACTCTCTCAGAGTGCTGCTGAAAGTTCATCAGACTTTGTGAGAAATTAAGGAGTACTGAGATGATTCAACTATCTTTAGTCTTAGAATTTAAAAACAAACAAAAAAATCAGTTTAAATCGTACTGGTACTTTCATTATGATTGTACTCAAAGTTAGCTTTCTTTTATTTATTCCTGCTGTTCATATGATGTGGTGTTAAAACAAGCAACTATTGTGCCTATTTCCTTGCTTTCTCTATGATTTACTGCCACATTTTTTAAATGCTGGTTAGACTAGATCCATTGCTTCGGGCAGTGAATGGCCTAAATTAAAGAATCTCAGATGATGGAATACTTTTGTACAGTTTCTTTTTGCAATAAAGTACTCATTTCTCAAAAGTTGCCACTCTGAGAACATGCCTGCTTATAGTGTAGAGCAGAGTTAAAAAACACGCCTAACCACAGTCCATTCTGGAAATCTAATATATATCCTAATTCTGCTTTAACAAAAAAACCAAATGGAAAACCTCAAACAAGCAAACAACCCACCACCACTAATATGACACATCTTCTTTAAAATATTTCCAATGTCAGTAATATAACACAGTACACCAGTTTTGTGTTGAGAAAATTCTGAAAGTAGGGGAGGTTTTTGAGCATCTCCCCGTTATTTACTTGTACATAAAGCAAACAAAACACAAGCTCTCCAATTTCCTACTCCAGATCCAAAGACTGCATGCAAACAGACTGATCAAACGTACAAGATAAGAATAGTACTGCCCCTTTAATTTACTTTCCCAAGCTACAGAAGTCAAGTGGGCCAAAGTTCTTAAATGGTCTTGGACTTTTGATCTAGTAAAGGCCACTGACTTCCTGAATGCAGATTAGCAGTCAGTACATAGGCATGACCGATGTAATCACCATAACATCCAATTTTGTATGCACAGATTCTGAAGAGTAGAAAAAAGAACTCTTTTTTTTTTTTTTTTTTAAATCTGTATGGTAATTTTATTCAGTAGCAATAGCTGAATAGTTTATTAATAGATTTTTCTTATCTTATAGAGAGTACAGGTTAATTTTGAAAGATCAGCAGAGAAAACTTACACAGTATTTATACATGAGGATATAGTCATTATATGGGTTTACAATGGTAAACTTAGAAGAAACTCATCATTTATATACCTGTGAGCTTGAAAATCTTTTCCTTCTATGCAAATATTAATATCTGGACAGCAACGTTTCTTGTAGAGCCTCAATAAGTCATCTCCTAATGCAGATGCTGTTTCTAGCTTGGAATTACCTGCAGGTGGGGAGAAGTAGCCATTTTCACTTTGTCTAGTGTACACTGGAGTATTTTCAGGATACAATTTGAAATATTTGAAAGAAAAAAAATTTTCACAATGTCAGATTCTAACACTGCATACTCAAGGTAGAATTCTCCTTGAAAGGTTTTTCAGAGCCAGCAGTAGGACATGCGTTTTACTTGGCATCATGAGCAGAGGTACTGGAAAATGACCAGTGCTTCTTGTTAGGTATCTGTACAAGCAGAGTGCTACAGTTACTCTTTTGTAAGATCATGCAGCCAGTTCATTTCTTTTACAGAGCTCTTGTACCTCAGTACTCAAGAAAAGCAGACTTTGAAGAAGTTCAGGGTTATGTAGAGCTACTTGCTTCTGTCTGAACAGATTTGTTGCTTGACCCTACCCCTACTGACACAGCAACCACCTCCAGCATGAATGCAGTTACAACTGCAGTAGGGAAAGCTCTGAAAGATTCCAAAGCCCTCATAAAATAAGACACATGGAACTAGTATGATTACAAAAAAAAGAAAAGGCAGGGGGTGGGGGGGAGAGATGTTCTGTGCTCAGGACTGAAGTTTGCTGCACTACAGAGAAAAAGCAGGATACAGTGATGATGTACATGAGCAGTGCTTAGCACATTCTTTCAGATTTCCACTGCAGACTGGTAGGGAACTGTTCCTGCCAAATTTCTCCAGCAATTCATTTTTTCAGTGAAAATGAGGTAGACCATAGCAAAGAATATCCAAGTAGGTTGCGTTACAATAAAAACTTTAATCTTTTCCCTCAGTTTTACATATATATAAACCTTTGGATAATCAAGAAAAAAAAAAAAAAAAACAAAACCAAGGAAAATATAGTAGCAAACCTACCTGCCACGGCTTTGTTACTTTTTGCATCAATGACTTCAGGAATTTCCCCTTCACTGCTAGGTGAAGAAGCAGTTTCTTTCTGAACAACTCTGCTTAGAGCATTCTGATCAGCTGCTGCACTTTTGTCATCTCCAAGACAACTTACATCTGTTGGAGTGTTCTGCAGAGCAGCATTGTTGTTTTCTTGTATTAATTTGGGCTCCAGAACTTTCTTCATCATAGCCAGTTCCTCAGATTCTTGAAGATTTTTATCAGATGAATATACAAGCCTAAAAGATGATACTGGATTTCATTCCTGCAATTTTTTAATTTACCAACCAAAAAAAAAAAAAAAAATCTAGAATGACATTTTTTGCCTAACAAAGTTCACGAACAGAAAGAAAAAAAAGGCTGGACTGTACAGCAATTAATAAGAAAACTTTTTAAAACTCCGAAAACAAATGCATTTCTTTAATGCTCCCCCCCCCAAAAAAAGAACCAAAATAACATTACTAATAAAATGTATTGGCAAATTACAAGGAAAAAAGGCATTTCTTCCTACTCTTTGTAGCTCATATGCCATCATCATGTGCTGCCAAAAGTAGAAGCAAAGTGCATTCATAATGATAGATCAGAGGTTTATAAATCTTAGTATGACCAAGACTTCCTTTTTTAAATTTGATTTAAAAGATAATAAGACCTAACATCAAGAACCCCAGAAGCATGTGAAACTTTTAGAGAGAAAAAAAATAATTTCAAAAGGAATTCTTGAAAGCATGTAAGTTTTCAGTTAAAATTAGTCTGAAGTTTTCATTTTTCTCATATAGTAATTCCAGCTTCCTGCTTTCCCATCTGTTTCACCAACTTATTTTTGGCTCAAGATCTGGAAAGAGGCTAACAAAGCCTGCAGTCTGTGACTGCAGAGCTCTCATATTTAAAGAAAGATGCTGCTCTTCCAACAACTTAATAGAGCCTTAAATAGTCAGTGTGAACAGATAAGATGTTTTATCTGCAGTTTCATACCAGATAGATGAAGTTAACACAGTTTAACAGAAGAGCTACAGTTGCCTAGGATTCCATGGATAGATACTTGCAGATCTGCATTTAATCACTCATTCCGTGGTGAAGAGGACTTATTGTTAATGCTGCGAAAACAGTAATTTGAATATGCTACTCCAACACTACGCTGTTAAAGGGGCAGAGAAAAGATATAAAGAAATCACCTTCCTGTATTCAAAAGACTTGAGTCCTCCTTCTTAACTCTCAACATGCTGAGTTAATGTTTCAGCACAAATGTATGTACTCACCATTCTGTTGCCGCTGCATATTCAGCATGTAAAGACAATACAACTTGAATGAGGGAGAACTGGTTCTAACAGATGTACTGCTTTGTCATAAAAATAATTGTTTTATTATTCTTGCTTTCTGCCAGTAACTGGAAAACATAACCATAGACAATCTGCTAAACTAGGCAAAAGGGAATCCTTAGAGTATTTTCAGATAATTTACATAGGAAACCTCAGGAATATGGTTCTATTACCAGTAACCTTACGTCAATAAAAATGGCACCAGTTACTACAACTAGGAAGTCTACAAATAAAACAAGTAAACAGACATGCTGTTAAGCCGGAACCAAACGACTGGTTTCTAGATCTGAGAAGTTACTCTATTATTTTGTCTCTACTAAGTTACTCTACTTATTTTGTCCTTTGAGTTAGGAAGAATGTCTCCTTAATGCAAACCACAGCCACTGTCCACAAGACAAAAATCCCAAAGTGACATGGTCCAAACCATTAAAAGCCATGGGAATAACACAACTAAGCGAAAAGGTGAAAAAAGACTTGATTTAAAACAAACAGTCCATATTTAAAATTAGGCAGAACTCATTTTTGTTATTTCTAAGAATACCTAAAGTCACCAGAACACCAAGCTTTACTGAAACCTATTAGGACAGCCGCTCTTACTGTCCCAAAGCAGCTGTAAACCTGCATGAAAGAACACTGGATTTAAATATTAACCAAATCTAAAACCACATTCTCAGCTACTTAGGAAGCAGCCTTTTAAATCCTGCCTACAACAGATTCTCTCTGAGAGAGTTCTTCACTGAAAGCCCTTCTGGAGAAAACAGCTACCAGCGTCCGTCTCCTTAAACCAAGTTATTTTTATATACACATACACCTATGTATATGTTTATATATATGTAAATATGTATACAGGTATATATATAGATCTACAGACATGTATACACACACGCATACTTATATGTACACATACATAAATCTCACTAGATAAGTGCTTTTGAGTTTTTAAATGCTTAGTGTTTAAACAGACAAGCTCTGGTACATGTTGTTGTAGATATGTTATACATATGTCCAGACTTGCAGAACATCAGTTAAAAGATTACAGAACAGGTTTGAACAAGTCATTAATGCTAGGAGAGAGGGTCATTTCTCTATTTTGATTTTTTTTGTTTCCCTCCCAAGTTCAGTTAGCAACACAAAACAGATGTTAATGCTAAAATCCATCAGAAAACTCTCCATCATAAATACCACAGTAAGCATGAAGCACAAGAGTCAGACCTGTATGAAACGGATTAAGTCTACTTTTTTGGCATCACATCATCAGTTTAATGTAATGTTAACTTTATAATAGAGGGACAAGTGTAGATGCCAAAACAGGGTACTTGGTATTGTGAGGGATAATGCAATCAGCAGACACAGACACAAGTTATTTTTTTCTTTTATTTACAACTTGTACACAACTGTGTGTTGTTTTCAATAGGAACTTTGTATAACACATGCTAGAACTTCAAGCAGTAACCACATTTGCCTCAAATATCCTCTGCAGATGTCTAAAATACTGTATCATACAGTTTTACTCAAACAGTAGACCTATGTATTATCACAATGAAATGCCAAAATAATCAAGTTCTATTAACTTTAGCTGATAAAATAACAGTGAGAATGTAGAAAACATGAACAATTTCCCACCCACAGTTTTTACAAAGTCTTCAGTGAATTTAACTGCAGCAAATAGTTTTGTGCATTGCGCTTAACAGTTGGAGACTTGCTAAGATATTTCAGCAGTACATCTATAGTAGTGAGTCTTTGTTAATGCAAGTTAGACATGTCACACATGCAACCTCAATTTACCTCCTAAGATTCTTCCATTTCCCTTTAGATTTCCTAGAAGAATTATCTGCTTGATAGTGCTTAGCTTTTTGTAGCTGAGATGGTTATTTTAAATTAAATTAATTTTTCGTGACCAGTATTTCTGTAAATTTCTTCTCATTAGATGCAACATCAGCTGCCTCACTGCAACCAGATTCAATTTTACAATTCACGTGAAAGCTAATTCTGTCAGCAGAAGAACAGTCTGTCCTGTTAAGCAATCATTGTCCAAGTGAAAGGTTTTTGCCTATTTCTTATGAATTACGTTTTACTTCTGTGTTGAGGATACATAAATTCATGGCATAAAATCTACGTGTAGTATCTGACCTATTTCCTTCCATTCCACATTCCCTGCTTAGCAAATTCTGAATATTCTCACTCACTAGCCAAGCTCATGTGCTGTAGTAACAAACTCAGATCACAGAACATGGTTATATAGACAGATGTCTTTAGAAGAGCCAGTCAGAGGAGCAAAACCCTTAATCCCTTAATTTGGGTGAAAAACACTTCGGTTTACAAGCGTTTGTTCCCAATTTTCTCAGCATTTACTGATCACTGAAGTTGAGACTTCATGGAATGTTTTAACTTCCACAATGGAAAATCTAGTTGCTTGATCAAGTTAAAGATAGTTGCATCAGCTTTCTCACATTCCCCATATTTAGAAGGCAGTATTTGTTAATTTCATTTGTTTCGGGAAGGATGATTTTTTTCCAGCTGTTTCTCAAAGCATGATATAAATACAAACAATTAATTTGTATTTTTAACATGTACCAGCACAGTTATCAAGATTTTCAGGATTTCATGTTATTTACTAAGTATCATTTTCTCATTTAGAAACATTTCCTGATAGTTCAGTTTGCATAAATACCATAGAATCACAGGATGGCTTGGGTTGGGAGGGACCTTAAAGATCATCTGGTTCCAACCCCCTCCAACTTCCCACTAGATCAGGTTGCCTAGGCTCCATTCCTGGAGGAGTTCGAGACCAGGCTGTATGGGGCCATCCAAGAAAGAATTTTCCTCACACCTTAATGATACAAAGCAACAAAATTCACTTAACATCTTCAATTACAACAGCCCATCCTTACTGGAGGAACTAGTCAAATTCAGTATGGATTCTATGAAACTTCATATACTTTCTGACCCTATGTGGGAAAAAGGGTAAAAAGCAGCTTCCCTCTCAGAGGGTAAGACACTAATGATCTAATTACCTGCAACAAATTGTTGTCCTTCTGGGATGCTCAGTTTCTCACTTCTCAAGGCAGACTGCAGAACCCTGCGTGAGCAGTAATCTCCTGACACTGACATGCTTGCAACTGTTGACCATTTCTAGTTGTGTTTTTAAGAGTTAATGTATAGGGTGATCAGCATCTGCAATATGGATGCTGCACTTCCTTGTGACCAGTAGTTTCTTCATGGTGTCCTCAGACATTGAAGTATAAAGGGGAAAACAAAGCAGGGCTCACCTATTTCACACTGAGGCTGTGCAGAGAGACCAGCATAAAGCTCACCACGTCCTCCAACCTGCTCAAAAACAGAAGTTTGGCAATGGGAGCTGCACAGGCTGCAGTCCACAAGTAACACGTGGCCTATGTCCCTCTTGCACAAGAAAGGCAGAGGCTCAAAGGAAGTCTCACCCAGATGGAAGCCAAATATAGCTTATGAGAAAAAGAAATCCTAAATCCCCAAGGAAAGCTAAAAAACAAGCTAAATGCAAACAGGAAAAGGGAATGAAATGTTCTTATAGCTTTGATGAAGGCTTCAGTACTGTATTAGCATTCTGCTTCCCTTCTATTGAGGAACAGTGTTTATAACCAGAAAATCTAGAACTTTTATTAAAAATAACTTTCTCTCAGGAGCTCAATTGCAGCACCAGGTCTTTGGTAAGGTCTAGGATGCAACTCCTCACAGTGATTCATGTGCTCCAAGAACTACTAAAAGTTTGTAACTAAAGTTTGTAACTTTGAGTTACAAACTGTAACTCAAAGCACTGCTTTGGATATGCTAAGACCCAAGTCATTTGTATCTTAGCTGTAAGAATCACAGATACTAGCAGAAGTCACCAGTCCAACAATGAAGCTAAGTTCTTCTTAGCCAGAGCTACTTCCTTTCCTTGGTCCAAAGCCTTTCATTGTCACTAAACCTCAGTGCATTCTGTGGCATTTGCTTCTACAGAACTTGCTAGGTGACTAGTTTGAATTTCAAATGCTGAAGTATCAAACAGCATTGAAGATTGCTGTTTTTTCTCAAATTAATCTTGCAAAATGCAACTTTGCACGCTGTTCAGAACACATGTGGAAGTTCACCTAAGAATTGAAAAGAGCTTGAGGACTCTTCTCAAAAATAAGAGTTTTTAAGAATGGAAAAAGGTTTTATTTAGATGAGTTGATTTATCTTTTTCACGACTAAGACCGTACTTCTTGGAGAGCCTGCAGGACTCCAGAGGTCATTATTTGCCCTGCTGCAAACAGACCAAAGCGAAAGCAAATATTTATGAGCTCTAGACATGTTAAGTGCATCCCACTAAGACAGTAAAGTTATACTGTAGCAGTTTATACACAATTAAGATAATTATTCCCAATAACTTACTAATTCACAAGTTAAAATAATTTGGAATTTTTTTAATCTGCAGTATCATGTTTCTGCATGAAAGTCTTTTGCACTGCCACTTATATGACAGGTAAAGTAATGAAATCACATTAATGTACGTAAGACAAAAATAAGACAAAAACTGCATCCTGTTTCTCACTGTTTCACTGATGCTTGGTTGAGACCAACAGAAAACTGACCAACACCAGTTATCAGCCTGCTCAGCCACACTGATTACATGGCTTTAGATATTAATCTCAATACAAAAAACATCATTTCATACTTAAAATTTTTGTACCCTGAATAAATATTTCAGCCATACACTGCCTTATTACAAATTTATGGAAAGAATGGGTGAAACCAACAACAAAAGGCCTGCTTATATTACTTTAAGGCATTTAACTCTAGAATAGCGACACCTTCTCCTTTCTCTCATTGTATGGGAATTGCTGAATCACGGCCTGAACCTCTGATTGATCACCTGGGCAGTGAGCAGTGAGTCAGCCATGGGAGCACAGGTGAAGGCAATTCACCTGTGCTGCGGGAAGGGGTGGAGCCTGACTCC
>JAOWBP010004015.1:2827428-2854303 GCA_028571105.1 Tragopan temminckii
GTTTGCAGGAAAAATGCTCCAAATTGATACAGGAAATAGGAATATTCACAATATCTTCATTTGAAATTGTTAAAAAAAAAAAAATAGGCTATTAAGTTATAGTGATCTAAGATAATGGAGTCCAAAGATTTCTGGAAACACTAAGAACTGTTACTGAAAAGATTCTGAAGGATTTCTTTCGAAATTTCTAGCTTCTGTTCTGCTTCATTTCAGTTATAAGATAGCATCACAATGCTAATTACTTTATTCAACACTGAATATTGAAATCTGCACCTGCCTTATGAATGACGGAGAATGTTTTAAGCATGCCCTGAATATAAGTCAATGAAATAACACAGTAAGCTCAGACAGTATATATAAAAAAAAAAAATCAATACAATAGATTTAAAAGGATGACAGCTGCACTTTTTACATAAATGAACTGAGTCTGGAAAGTAAAGGGGATAAGATTGTGATTTAAACTACTCACCACATAATTACTCTTTTAAGTTTTAAATGGACGTTTTTAGCCTTCCTATGCAAATAGATGTTACTAACCATGCACTGCTTGTTGTTTGTTTGTTGGTTTGTTTTGGAAAATATACCCACCCCAGCATAAATAATTAACCATGTCAAACATATCAGAACTCTGCTCTTTATGTTAACAAAAAGATATTAAAAATAGTTTCTTTAGAGAGAGCAAAACAATACCATGAAAACACTGGTAAGCTTAATTAACTGTTTTACAGTTTTACCTAATTCTTCAGATCAGACTATTCTAAGCCTCTTCTCTCACTAACCCATATTTCATACAACTCCTCCCACTGTGAAACTGAGCTCACATATAATTTCAGATTGTTTATTCTGTTGAAAGCAAGGGTACCTGCTTGGACAATGAAAATTGAATAAATGAGCTGAACCTTCTCTAGGCAAGCATTTACTGTTGAGCAGTGACACCCAGTGGCTTGATTCATTGTTTGCACACCTTTGTTTCTTAACTTTTAATATATTAAAGCACGGACTATGTAACACTTCCAAAATGTGTGTTGCAGTAATAACAGAAAATAGGCAATCTGAAATGACAGTTTTATGCAGGATAAGGAACTTCTTCATTTTACAGACTTTCAGTCTAACCTTAAGCCCAATGCAAGTGCTCTGTTAAAATGAGGAAATCTCTTGTAACAGAGTAAAGTGAATTATTCCTTTATCTTACGTGGCTTGTAAAAATCCAATCACAATAAATACATTTTAAAATCAATAGGAGTATATTATTTATGACTAGTCTGCCATCTAAACTAACAAGTCTGAGTAGTCGTTACTAGAACTGGGCCATGTCAATTACAGTAATCCGTATAGCAGCAACTCTTAACATGAACACCATGCTAAGTTAACATCAATTGCCTCTGCTTCAGCCTAATCATTTGGATGTACTGCAACTAATTAATTAGCATTGCTGCTTGAACAGAGAAAACAATATCCTTGAAATGAGCTACAAATATATAAGGTCACACTTACATTTCTTCTTCTCGCATCCATACTGGACTCTTAGAAATTTGAGCTTCAAAATATTTAGATGCTTTATAGCAAAAGTTGCTGCAAAAGCACTGGAAATACAGTATGAAAAATATGATTAAAGACATCATTAGTAATAATAATAACTTAAAAAAAAAAAACACCAAAACACTCAAGAGCAATCCTGAACCCTGTAAAATGTCCATACAGTTTAAAAGATGTGCAGTAATATTCAGGTGTTTAACAATGTAAATTCTGGTCTGCAACAGAACTTTTTTTTTTGTAGTTTTCAATATGACTCCTAAAATTTTGGAGCATCCTAAAAAAAAAAAAGAAAATTGTCTTGCACAGTTGTGTCAGATAAGAAGACAAACATCCCAGAACTTCTCAGAGTCAAGCTTGGTAGCTTGGAGATGGAAATACACTACTTAGGAACTTCATAATCTAATAGTTTATGGAAATGATTGTCATGAGATCCAGATGCATTGGTTCTGATTCAATCCACTATATGAACGCTGTTACAAAATCCATTTGTAATGTTGAGACAATATTAAATACATTTAAAAAATAGCTTGTTACCATACCTTTCTTTCAGTAATATCATAAACTCTGTTAGTTTTTGTTGAAATCCTGTACTTCTGTTTTGGCACCTAAAATGATATGCTTTCATCAGCAAGATTGTCACATTGTTACATAAAACTTTCCTCCTAATTCACATTTTCAGTATGTGTAATGCACTCAGTTAATTGAATTACATACTACAACCACCTTTTCTCTCAACTCTCTTGGTATTTTATCTCCTTAGACGTAAGAACTGCAATTTCTCATTATTTACATCTTAGTAGACAACTTCAGGTCTACAAGAAAGCCTCTGCTGGGAGTGAATCAATTGAGCTGCCTTAGGAGAAACCTGATTCATGTGTGACTCCACCACTGTTCAGACAAATCCAGAGGGGAGCTTATATCAAATGCAATAGTTTCCAAGTTCTGTTGGGACGTGTGAAGTCCAAAATGGTACATATTTTTTCTTTCATGGTTTTTTTTTTTCCCCAGATAACTTGTATTACAACTGGTATTACACCATAGGTTATCTAACTGAACTCATAGTTCCACTTAAGCTCTGATATATTGTATTTAAGTGTGACTGATTTTGACACAAGTAACATCTGCTTTTGGAGGGGATGTATTTGCAGTCAGAAAGTAATATCCATGCGTTTTACCTTTTTTCATTTCAGCCCTTCTTACAGAGGTACAGAAGGAACACGATGAGTGTTTCTGCATGCATGAAGGATGGCTATGAAACCATACCTTATTCATCTTCATTAGTGTCAAAATAGATTGTAATTGATTCTCTTATCCAGCAATGGTTGTCAACCAATCAGATTTAACTTTTTACTTCAGAAGCATTGTACTGAAATGATACCTGACCTAGCCTATGATTAACATCCTAAGTTTAAAATGAAAAAAAACAAGCAAGGAAATTATGATAACACTACTCATAAAAAATGCATCTTACATTTTCCAGTTTATTTTGACATACAGGGTAACCACATAGTTTGATGATAGACCGTTCATCAACGATGTCTTTATAGTGAGATGGAGTAATACATTTTCCCTGCAATGACAAGAAAATAGTTCAAAAACAGATACTGGAAGATCTGTCATTTTTCTTACTCAAATGAAAATAAGCAAATACATACTTTCCATTTTATAACAGCAGGTTAATAAACAGCACTGAGAACCTACCCAGTAAAAAATGGTAAAGAGTTTAAAAAAAAAAAAAAAGCACTTACTTTTGCATATACAAGCACCTCATCATATACCTCTAGTGTACCTATTCTCTCAATTTTCCTCTCTTTACATTTTACGTACACCTATTTGCCATCATATTTACTTATTCCTTAACAGGAATAATCCTTGTATCTTCCAAGTAAAACTGCTGCCAGATGAAATGTGGGGTAAAGAGTATCATTGTCTAAATTCACAGAGGGCATGATATGGACCTAACTTTCTGTACTTCCCAGAGGCATAAACAAAGTATGCTAATAGAGAAAAATTCATAGCTATATCACATCCTACGAAAGCATATTTTCACTGCAGAACCCTTGAAAATAAGGCAACTATCAACGGAGCTGACAATGAACTTGTCTACTCTGAACTGCAGCAAATTGTTCTAAGAACTTTAAAAAACAGACATTAAGATATAAAATAATACCAAAAGTTACAACACCTACAGAATTCAGAAGGAACTCTTCAGTAATGTTCTCTTCCAGGAGTTGCTCAACAATATGCAGTGCCTTTTTCTCAAGTTCAATCTTTTTTCTAGTAGAAGCCTCCAGGGCTGCTTTCCTGTAACATAAGAGATGTTGAATGAAACAGAAAGCAGCTCCCATGAGCAATTCCCTAATTGAATATTTATCTTCTTTTCTGAAATACGGTAGCTTGCATTTTCTGCATCTCATCAAGTTGGCCGCACAAGGCAACAAGTGGACTATAAATTGTGTAATAACCACTGAAAAAAAAAAAAGATTCTAACTTTGCTTTGCTTTATTTTCTCCCCAGTCAGGAAAAGTATTGACTTTTATTGCCAAACCACAACAGAATTATTTCAGTTCTGCGTGCACCCATTGCTCATGTATTTTCCTGTATCTTCCGTGTATCTGCAGTGAGGCAAGTTTTAATATGTTAATTAATTACATGATTAATTAACATTAATGTACATAGATTTTAGCCTTTGCTAAATGTTATTCTCATTCTGAAAGACAGGCTGATTAAACTGCAGCAGCCAGGCGACAGAACAGAGACATCCCTTGTAGCTCTGCCTCCCCCAGGAAAGAAGTTCTCCTGCCACCTGTGTCACCACTGCGAGTCTGAACTCCTTTGGGCAGCATTCCCCGACGGGCGGCTGTCTGACGTCTCTGTGGGAAGCAGGTGGCAGAGGTGCCTGTACTACAGCGTTCTGTGCTGGTTGATGGGGATGCAGCTTTCGGCCCTGTTAAGATGTAATGTGCAGCTCTGGCCAAACAGGACGGCTATGCCTATTATAAGCAACGCTAAGCTGATGTTCGGTTAAAAGGCGTGCGGTGTCATGCCAAAAACCTGCAGGAGGTGGATGCTGGTGGTCTCTGGAAGTCAGTTATCTCTGAGAAACCCAAAAACACGGGAGGAAAAGAGTTCCAGTCTCAGAGCGAAGCAAAGCAAAGCGGCCACCATACGTTGTTCGCTAGAAATGGTACCTCTGAGCAGCGTCTTCATTTTTTGGAGCAGCTGACCGTTTATTTCCTAGAAAACAAAAACATGGAAGCATATAAGTGACTTTTTTTCCTTTAACAACGGAAAACGTTGGAACTTTAAAAAAATAGGAAGACTTCTGCAAGCACAGTGCAATGCACAGAACCTCGCTTTTGGTGGCTGTGCCTTCAGCGAGGCAGTAGCACTCAGCAACGTCAGGCACGGCTTTTGTACCGCTGCTGGGGTAAGCGCGGCCTGCCCGGACACGGCGCCGTTACGCCCAGAGCGTGTATTTTTAGGTGACAGCTCTCCGCAACCAGAGACGCAGCGACACCGGACGCTGACAGCCTGACGCGGAGCCGCGGAGCCCGACGGGGCTCGGGCCCGCCTATCCGACCGCTTGCGGCGAGCCCGGCCCCACGCAGCCGCTCTCCGTTCCCAGCCGCGCAGCCTGCCTGGACGAGCCGAGCCGCCCCGACCTCGCGGCATCGTCGCGCACCGCCAGCCGAGGCCGTTCCGCCGCCCGGCACCACGAGGAGCGCGAGCCCGCTATGTCACCTGCGCGCCGACGGCCGGGCCTCCCCTTCGCGCTGCCCTGCGGCTTCCCGTCCGCCATCGTGCCGCTGCCGGCTCCCTCCCTCTGACCTCTCACCGGAGGCGGAGCCGCGTCGGCCCGGGCCGGGAGCGAGGAGGGGCGGGAGAGCGGCGCGGCTGCGGCGGGCGCCGCGAGCGGTGAGCGCTTCTTGCGGGGTTTGTTCTGAATTCAGCCCTGGGTTAAAGCCCTGCGTTAGCAGCCCCTGTGCGGGCGTGCGTGTTGCA
Organism: Tragopan temminckii; assembly: GCA_028571105.1. Classification (NCBI taxonomy): domain Eukaryota; kingdom Metazoa; phylum Chordata; class Aves; order Galliformes; family Phasianidae; genus Tragopan; species Tragopan temminckii. The sequence continues at coordinate 2,832,970 of JAOWBP010004015.1, forward strand.
CCTCGCCCGGGGAAGCGGCCGAGGAACGTATTTGATGGAGGAGGGAGAGCGCCGAGTGTTAGCGGCAGAAAGCTGCGCTGGAACCACCGGAAAGATGTCATTAGAAATTGGGTTAAGTCTTGAGGCCTGAGCGCGTGGGAGCTGGGCGGGCGGCTCCTGCTGCGCCCTGCGTGCCGTCACGTGTCCCACGCGGGGAGGAAAAGCGGCGCCGTGTTTGGGCTGCTGGGAGCGGCGGCAGCGTCCTGACCGACCGGCGGCTCGGGGCGCGGCGTGCGCTGAGGGAGTACGCGGCCGTTGTGAAGCGGAAAGATCCGGCTGGGCACGCTGGCGGATTGCGGGGAGGTACAAATGTTAGAATAGGCGGCTGAGAATAGTTACTGTATTCTTTGAGCGTTAAGATTCGCGCACGTGTGTTTTTGTGCTGCTGTGAGTTGGCTGGGTTTTGTGGATATCCACGGAGGTAATTGCCCGAGTGCTGTGTTGGGTAGCCGAGGTCAAGTTCGAAAGGAAAGATGGAGGGCGGCACGTTGAGGTGTCTGTGAGAATGCAAAGTCTGGGTGTGCTTTGATGAACGGTTTGCTAATTATCCAAGGACAGAGGTGATGGATAGGCACAGTGGTTGTATAACCAGACTTAGGCGGAAGAAATTACTCAAAACTGTACAAACAAACAAACAGAAATCCCCAAACTTGAAGTTTTTAGAGATAAAAGACCTAGAGATAAAAGACTGCTTAATCAGCCAACCCAGACGTTGCAAGGAAGTAAGTGCTGTTGCATATGTAGTCCTGGCAGGACTAAAACGCTGTTGGTGCAAGGCAGCAGGCACCTGCACGCGCTGTGCCTCTCCCAGGCAGCAGGCAGAGTGCTCAGCCAGTGAGGCTACCCCCAGAAAGCACAGCATGGGGATCTGTGGCTGGCGTGCAGTGAGCCCGGATGTGCTCCGTGTTGGCTGTGGTTATCAATGAACGTGGCCATGCAGTAGCTAAAAGATTGTTCTCGTTTCTCTATTCGACGTCTTTTTATTAACATGGTTTTAAAAAATTTCTGTGTTTACTTCATGCGTTTTAATACTGTACCTTTTAATTCATAATAGTTTTCAATGCCTGAAGAACAAACTCAAACTATAATGGCAGTTGATGAACTTCAAGCCATAATAGAAAGATGCGTAAGTACTTCTCATAAAAGTCACAAATGCAAGCAGTGTAAGTTTCACTTTGTGGCTTCAAAACACAAGACACTTGTTAGCAGATCTCCTCACTGTTATCTGGGTTCAGACTCCATGTTTCATTGACTTCTCCTTGGCGCTTATCCCAAGTTCTCCCTCTTGGAGAAAGAAGTGTTCTCGTTTCTCTCACAGAATCACAGAACTGTAGGGGTCGGAAGGGACCTCCAGAGATCATTGAGTCCAGCCCCCCTGCAAGGCTGGCCCCTTACAGTAGGCTGTACAGGTAGGTGTCCAGGAGTAGTCTTGAATATCTCCAGAGAAGGAGAACCTCCCTGGGTAGCCTGCTCCAGTGCTCTGTCACCCTTACCATAAAGAAGTTCCTTTGCATATTGGTGCAGAGCTTCCTGTGCTCTAGGTTATGGCTGTTTCCCCTAGTCCTGTCCCCACAGACTGCTGAAAAGAAGTTGGCCATGTCCCTTTGACTCCCACACTTAAAATATTTATAGACATTAATCAGATCACTTCTGAGTCTTCTTTTCTAAAGGCTGAACAGACCCAGTTTGCTCAGCCTTTCCTCACAGGGGAGATGCTCCAGACCTTTTATCATCTTTGTGTCCCTCCACTGGACTCACTGTCTTTTTTGTACCGGGAAGCCCAGAAGTGGATCCAGTACTCAGAACTGGATACAGTGCTCAAACTGGATACAGTATTCCATATCATGGGCTTCTTCTAGATAGCAAACTGTAGTTTAGACTTAGAAATAGCTACTGAAATACTGCTTTATCTTCTGTGGTAGCTCTTGGTAACCTCTTATGTGTTATCCTTTATGTATTAAAAGAAAAGTTACAGTGGCACTACATCTACTTTTGAAAAGGAAGCTTATGTTTACCTATTTTTGTATTTACCTTTTTTAAAATAAGAAGTTAAACATGCTTATTTTCTTTATAGCAAATTCTGGAAGAAGCTGATTTTAGAGGAGAAGATTATGATCTGTTTCAGGTAGCAGGTCAGAAATGTTTAGAAGATGGATATGCTGCTCAGTTATTAGAAGTGATTCAAAATGTGAAAAATAAGGTGAGTTTAAGTTTGACTTCCATAAATACGATCCTTCTGCGTTTAGAAAACATCCAGTTTTGGTTGATTCTCTGAAAATCTGATTTGTAGGTTATCATCAAGAATATGGGTTGGAATCTCATTTCTCCTCTTGTTAGATGTATTTTAGCATATAAAAAGGAAGATGAGAAGCGAGAACTCTGCCTGAAGATACTAGATCAGTTGGTGCAGGTATGTTTTTGAAATATGTGATTGTAATAAGATACTTTTAAGGAAGGGGCAGAAATTCCTTCTGATTTCAAGAGAAAATAGGACATGAACGCTTCTGAGTTCTTCTGTCCATTCTACATCACTGTTAAACTCATGATCCAATTTTATCTGAAGTAGACACAGCAATAGCATTCTCACAGGTAGTGAACTTTTTAATAAATTTAGACAATTTTAGACAAAACCGAGCTAGACATCATCCAATACAAAGTTCTTCGCAACCAGCTTTTGCAGTTAGTGTAGCCGCAGCAAGGCTACCTCTTATCTATGGCAGGTCATAGAATGATTGGAAGGCACCCACAAGTTTTATTGAGTCCAACTCCTGCCTACACACTGGGCCACCCAAAATTCAAGCCCTGTGTCTGAGAGTGTGCTCCAGACACTTAGTGGACTCTGGCAGGATTTGGGCTGTGACAGTGGGTAGATGATGATTCTGCTGAAGTCATAGGGAAAGAAGATTTAATTTGTAGGAAATTCCCTTTCGGTTCCTTTTCATTTATCTGCTTGGAAAACAATTTGCAAACTAAGCCAAATTCACACTGAAGTTTTTCTTTTCTCTCTACTACTAAGGAATAACTTCTTGCTGAAGTACTGAGGTGCCTATACAACATAGCAAATCTAATGGCACCAAGCTTGATTTCTGTGTTTTCAGCTTATATGAAAGTGTACATGCATATACACTCAGAATACTACATTTACTATAGGGATGTATTTATTGTTTCATATTTGATTCTTTAAAGATAATTTTGAATGTTCTAATCTGTTTTCTTAATGTTCAGGAGTTTCTGTATTCTGGTTTGTTTGTGACGTGTTTCTTTTCTCCTGTTTGTTTGGTTTGTATTTTATAACTATGGTGATTAAAACATGCATATTGTTCATCTCTTGTAGCTGTGCAATCCGAAGGAACTTTTTTTGGGTTTACTTGAGCAGATTGAACAGACATCAGGAGAGCAGGTGTGCCAGACCATCATGTTACTGCTTCAACCTTTGCAGACAGGTAACATTGACTTTCTCATGTGATTTCTGACAGGGAAATTTATTTATTTATTTTTATTATGTATTTATTTATTTATTTATCAGGTTAGTTTAGCCTTCGGTGGAGTAATTTAAGAAGATTTTAAATAAGATTGATAACCTCAGTTGAAAAAGCAACATTTTTCTTCATGCGTGAGATTTGGTTATTTTTTGCAGTTGCAAAATGCTCATATCCTTGTTACAGAAATAGAATCATATGGACTCACAGATTTGGAGAACTCATTATTTAACATTTAAAACTTTAAAATTATAAAACTTCTACTTGTAATTGAAAAAGGTTGAAAAACATGAATTGAAAAACTGCGTTCTTTTTTATATGCAAAAATTAAAAATACAGATTGAGATACTAGTCAAGTAGGTAACAAGTAGTAGTTTCTCTCTTGGTATGTGAAAATGAATCAAACTTCTTCTTATCAAGTTTAAGTCCAATTATAGCAGTCTCTGAGTTCTGTTACTGAATTAAGTTAGAATTTAACAAGAGAAGCACTTTGATAATGAGAAATACGTATTTTGTTGCATAATTGATCTGCAGCTAGTGTGCGCTGAGATCAGTTTAAATGGAAAGTGGCTTGTGTGGCTTCCTCAGGCTGGGAGACCCTGTGTTGTTTTTGCCACAGAGTATAGAACAGCTCTGAGCTGCTTAATGAAGAGCCAGATCCCAGCAGAAAGTTTTGTCAAGCAAGAAAGAGTAAAGCAAGAAAGCCATACTAAAGAGGTTTTCCAGGCCAGATAAATGGATATTATTTTGTTTAGACTGGTTCTAGAAAGACAGATTTTTTAGTCTTCATGATTTTGCAACAAGGAGAAATGTGTGGAAATGCAAGACTGCTTTAATGCATCATTTTCAACTCTATGGTCATGTTAACTACTATGAAATAGATTAACTGATAATGATGATAAGCTGATAAGTCTTGCTGGACTTGTCCATCTGAATTGAGGTATTAGTCCTTCTGCTCCCCTGAAAGTGAAGACTTTCTTATACAGTCCCATCGTAGTTCTTCACACATTCCTCCAGCAAATATTAACTTAATGTCTCAAAATGTTCTCTTTGTTTCAGTGCTTTTGAAGCTTCAGAACAAGAAGGCCTACTCAGTGGGCTTATCTTTGGCCATGATTATGAATCAGCTTACTCCCTTGCCTGTACCTTATACAAAGCAACAAATAGAAGAAGATAAACTTGGTCTCTGTCAATGTTGTAATGCAGTGGTGGACTTTGCTAAGCCTTTTGTGAATGAAGTTGTTAAAAACATGGAAAAGTCATCAGAATACAATGACACGGAGCTGAAAGAAGAATTATTGAAGTTGTGAGCAATTAATATTAGCTTAATATATTCCTGTAAAGAAACAAAATGAACAGTAGACATTTATTATGCGTGTGGTAAATAAATAATCTTATTAAAGGTTTTATAGTGCTGCCAACATCTAAACTAATGCTGTATTTCAAAAAGAAAAAAAATCCTTTGCTTTTTATGAAGTGAAAGAAGAATAGTAAAACTTTTTAGTACAAGGAAATTAAGAAATATAAGTCTCTGCAATATGGAGCTGATTTGGTAGTCCTGGTGCTTCAATTCAAACATGCAAAAGTGAGGATAATCCTATTCTGGAGGTGAATTCTAAGAAATGCTCCGATGGGAGACATGTTTTTTTCTATTCTTGGAATATCAGGAACAGCAGCAGCCAAAATGAATATAGACCTTGTTGTCGGCCATTGATGACGTTGCTGTAGTCTCTATTTGTGAGATTTTATAAGTTTCAATTGTTTTTTTTCAGCTGTATGAAAAGCCTGAAATACCCGTTATTGACAGCTCAGCTTGAACAACTGGAAGGCATAGCAGAACATCCATTTCGGCATTTTGCAGCTGAAATTATAGTAAGTGCAGTCACTGTGAACTGAAGTTTGCCAAAGCAGTTGTGTGGTTCAGAACTGCCAGTAGGAACTGCTTAGCCTGATGGCTGACCAGGCCCCATAACATAAGGCGGGTATGTAAAGGTCTGCAATAGGCTAAGGTTCCATCCTTGGAAATAATAAACCTTACAGATGCAGTTTTGCTCCTTGATAAGCCAGTTTGGACAGTTCTCTGAATCAGCAGCTGCTACTTTAGTTTAGCTCCTTCTTTTTCCCTGATTAAGTATGATTTTTTAAAAAATATCTGACGTATTGTCTTTGCTGCTTAGTGAAGGTGAAATCTAAGTATTAATCCAAATTTTGCACTCAGAAATCTCTTACTTGCGTAAAGTGCAGTGCCAGCTGGCAGTTAAGAAATAAAAATTATTGCTGGACTGCTGTTTCTGCTATAGCTGGATATAGCTCCCAATGTTAAAGATTGTAAAGTCAAGCACGCTATGAAGTTAGCAAAACTTTTGGTTGTTTTCAGCCATAATGAGTTTTTCTATCATGTTCACTTTGTTTTTTTTTCCCCACAGCATGTCTCAGTCAGTGTAGGGTGGAACTGCTGCACGGATTAATTAGAGCTGTGCAATGAAAGCGAAGCTTGCCTGTGAGATCTTTGCTTCTTTTATTGCAGAACTTTTAAGATGTGCAGTGATGGCGGCAGAGATTACCAGAAGATGATATAATGGTTAAGATAGTTAAGGCTGCTCTAAAAAACGGGCTTTTATCCCTGCCTTTCCTGTTGGGCACAGTCTGAAACCGTTTATTATGATGATTATGAATCACTTTTTCTTCATTTTATCAAGAAATCCACTTCTGCTGTTCGTGGAATTGGGTAATGAGCACTGCAGCTAAGGTCAGTAAAGACGCATTTAAGTATGAGACGTCTGATGTAATCCTAATTCTCCAGAATGTCAGGTCTTGGATATTTGGTTTGGACAACACTGGAAGGCTGGATTAACCTCTGCTTCTTTATAATTCATACAGTAGAAATTACACTAACTCTTAATCCACATAGATGTGTTGGGGTAAAGAACACACGTATAATAGTTGTGAAGTTCTCAGGTGTCTTCCTGCTGTGAATCGCTGGAAAGGCCATACAGAACAATTCTAACTTTAAAACAGGGCTTGCCTTTGGCAGGTGAACATTTTGCATAGTGTTTAGTGGTCAGAGAGCAAAATACTGAGTACTCTGTGAAAAACACAAGTCCTGTGCCATAACTTGGTCAGGAAGCCATTATTACTCATAGCATCTGTAGATAATGGAGCCTAACTAGGTTTTGCAGGGTGACTTTTATGAAGTTTTTTGCTAACTTTTGAGTGCTTGACTTTGCTATCTTAGTAGCGTTTTTCTGACAGTATTTATTTTTCCCAGAAGGTTTTTTATTTGTGTATGTATCATGAATATTCACAAAATATTTATAGTAATTTCTACATATCCTACTTAAGATATTTTACTGTAAATGCTGCTTAAGCTTTGTAATTTATTAAGCATACAGATTTTTAAAGGCAATGAAATGAAATCTAACTTTCTTTTTTTTAGGACATTCTGCTGGATATGAGAGAGCTAATGCCACTAGTGTTTTTACATCATAAAAGCAGAAGATCACACTGGGAGAATGAGGAGTTTGAGGATATAGAGCGAAAGAATTCTGCAGATTCTTTGGCATGTCTGTCATACCTGGTGTTTGTTCACCATTTTGGTATCAATTACTTTCCAATGGTATTTAGGTAAGAGCTGTTCTTCCTCACTTACATTAAGTTTGTACTTAGAAAGTTCTAAGCAAAATAAAACTATTTTATTTTTAATAGCTATTAACATTTCACCAGTTTTAGTCTTGTGGCAACTTTATGTAGTTTAACAGTCCTGCAAATTACTCTATTACAGTTCGACTGTAGATGAGCAGACCTTTTAAAGAAACTGATAGGATTAGTCTTATGCTGAAAATTAGTGTGTACTAAAATTATGTAGACAGATGCCACATATGAATTATAAATGGAATTGGATGTAGTGCTTTGCATGTATTTCAGAATTATTAATTTTGTAAATATCTTTCTTCAGATTTTTCCAAAAGGACTAATGCTTTCAAATGTATTAGTTGTGAAAAGGTATGTGGCTTATGCAGTTTAATATAAACCTAATTTTCTTTTTTAGTTCATCATACCTTCTGCAATGCAATATGACACATATTGAAGTGCTACTGAAAAGGTAGGATTGTATGATATTTGGAGCTCCAGATGATAGAGGAAACTTGTCCTATGTTTTATTTCTGGTCTTTTATAATAATTCATAGAATCAAATTCTGATTATGCCAAATAAGTTCCAAGGAGATCCTTAAAGCTGTCAGTTAAAATTGCAAGCTCTATGAGAAGATGATATTCGCTTTTTCTAAGAGCTTTAGCAAATTGTCTAAAACGTTCATCTATTGTTTTTAGAAAATTTATTCAAGAATTCAGAATTAAGGCAGAATAATTAGTGTATATTTATTTGTAATTCTGTATCAGTTTACTTCTAAGAAGGACTATAAGATAGTGCTCAACTGAATGTATTCTGATATGGTACACAAGCTGATCAGAGGTCTGTCTTTCTAGAGGAAACCGGGTTTCTCTGTATGTTTATTTTGCCTTCCATTAGCAGTAGTGTTGACCAAACAGTTTCTAGCATTGCTGTAGAAGGGAGTCTGATTATGACTTCTTATTATTTCCTAGTAAAACAAAACCTCTTGGCCTCTTATTTTTAGTATTTGCTGCATTTTTCTTTGGCTTGTGGAGCTATCTATGCTCATAGAATAGAATAAAAGAATAATTTATTTTCTTTGTTAATTAATATCTTGATACCTGGGATATGAGCTGCTACCTTACAGATACTAAGAGGGGAAAAAAACTAAGCAGTTCTGACCCTAAAGAGAGGAGTCTAGTTTGCAGCTTTTATTTATTGTATAGTGTCGATATATTCTAAAAAAATTTTGGAGAGACATAATGAAGACATCACGTTTAGAAATCAGAATGAAAATTGTTAATGGCCCAGTTCCCTTTTGACATCTACTATTTCATCTGAAACATCATCAAGTGTCTCCTTAATTTACAACGTGATGTCTTTTTCTTTACAGAACAGAAGAATCTGTGTTATCTAAAGGACTTGTAAGTTTACTTTTCCTTTGATCAAATGTTCATTGTTAGAATGCTGATTCTTTTCAATTTTAGCAGTTGTAAAACCTTAGTTTCTCTTTCTTAGAAAGGTATGAATGGTTTGGGTAACTGTTTCAGAAATATTTTGGGGCTTAGTTAGATGTTCTTCAGTCTTACAGACGTTAAAATAAATTTATTGAACATTACACACATTCACATACATTTAAGCTATCATTACTACTTAAATTTACAGCTCCTAGAAGCTCCAAATATGTAAATTATAGTAAAGGTTGTTTTATCCGTGAAATGTTAAGTGTATAGATCAACGTCTTGTATATATGCAAAGTGTTGGCACTTGTTTATTTTTCCTTCCCACCTGCAGGATCTGTTTGAGAGCTGTTTATTGAGAATGGAAGATAATGGCCTTCTCCATCAGTATTTGGAATTCAGAGAATTTATTAATGTGCCTCAGGTAACAAGAAACAGTGTATAGAACTGCCTCTAGTTGATTATAAACCATACCCAGCTGTTTTCTCAGTGTCAGAGGGAGGACATAATACTGAACCTTCATGCAGTTGTGTTGTCAGACTGAAACCTGTGGTGTCATGCTGTACTGAATTGCATGCTATACTGAATTGTTTGTCCTCTGATACGTGCTGCAGCATGAAGTTATAATGACAACTAAAATATACTTTAGATGGCTCTTGCTACTTTGGCTACTTTTTTGTTTGAACACCACTGTTCATGGCCTGGCTTGTTTGTTAATACCTTGAACAGATTTTGTTCAGTATGATGTAATAATGTGTATGTAATTAGAATTTGTTTTCTTTGTCCAACTGCAGGATTTGGTGAAAGTTATGACCCTTTGTCCCATAGAGCATCTGGTATGTAATGTGACCTACAGAATGATTTATGTACTGAGTTTAATTAGAATAAATCAGAGAATGTTTATTTATTAGCATTTAATACATATATGATTGTTTTTTTAGAGAAAGAAGAGTTTGAGTATTTTGCAGTTGTTCATAGATAAATTTGAAGCAGAGGGAAAATATACATTATTCAGGTATGCATTCAAATTACTGTAGATAGTATAACACAAGCCTCACTGTAACTTCATTGCTTGCAAACTGTCAGAAATCATTTTTGTCTATCTGGTAAACCACATTAACTGTACTATGTTAATTGGTGAGTAAATAATGAATGTCAGTTGTCCCTCATACAATTAGCTGTCAGATGTAACCCAGTGTTAAAACTGCCACTTAGTGAATAAGGCATAGTGTTACCCAAGTCTTTAGTTAACGATGTAGGCAGTATTGAAGATATAACATCTATTTTGGTTTGAAGGTGCTTACTGAAGACAAGCAACCATGCTGGTGTAGAAGGATACATTATTAAAAATATAAAAGATCAGATTCACTTGTCATTAACGGTAAGCCTATTACTATTAGAAATAATTTTTCTTCTCAAAATTGTATCTGAATTAAGTTGAGAAAACATGTATAACTTAAGATTTGAGCGACACATTTAAAAAAGAAAAACAAAAGAACCGCATGTTGAATAGAAGCATAAGATTGGGAAATGTTACAGGATTGATTCGGCTTCTTTGTGGCTGTGTATTTTTACATTATGATTCTTCATGTGCACTTTTAAATTACACTATTCTACTGCATTATTTTAATAGCTTATTATTACATTTTCTGTACTTGAAAAACATAGGCCTTAAAGAGGATCTATGCGGTATTTTATTTCATCCTCGTAGTTCCTCATTTTCTGAATATAATTCAAATGCTACAGTCCAGAAGGATCTATTATTTTTTATCTTGTGTTTTATAATGACATTCAGCGTTGTGAGTGTTTCACAAATGCTAAACTCATCAGAAAGAGTTGAGCTAGGTCAAAGCCATTTAGATCTCATATTTTATAATCATGTATGGAAGGAAATTGGAAGACTTAATAAAAAGTAAATTATTAACTTTTTTGTTTTTTCATCTCTTCTGCTTTTTACTGCTTAGGGCCTTTTTCAAAGCAAATCTGATCTCTAAAGTCTTACTTTTTGTCAAATGAGACAATGCAGTAAACTCATGCACATTTCATCTTAACATTTATATATTATAACACCTTTATTCATAATTCATATAATAATTACAATATATAACAGAGAATTAGTTTTATTAGATTGTAGTCTGCCCTGTGCATTGAATCAGCAGGGGATAAACAAGATAATACTGTGAAAACTCTTCCAAAAAGGGCTTGCACTAAAGTTGAATAGGTAAAACATATTCTGGAATTTTTTACTGATGAATTTGTTGACTATGCAGCTTCAGAATTCTATTAATACATGCCCTGTCAAAAAGACAAATAACTTAGAAATTTCATTATATGGACTTGAATATTCTAGATTTGTTGCAAATAATTCGCTGCAGAGAAGATATAAAGAAATGGATAAGAACAGAAAATTGTTACCAACTTATTTCTCTGCCCAGCTATTGTTAGTCTTTCCATATTCCTCATTTGACCTGAGTTAACAGAGATGACCCTTCTTGTTTCCCTTCCTATCCATTTCTGGCTTTGTCCTTTTTCCCTCTTGGATAAGTTTTGTCCTGTATGTGATATTTCTTTATCTGACCTCTGTCTGAGGTACAGACTTCACCAAGGTGGGATCTTTGCAAAATAACTCTGCTCTCAGCTCTGTTGTACTGATGTGGAATACCCTTTTAAAGAGGCCATGAAAATTTCAGAGGTGTACTCACTTGCTCAGTCAGCACTGTGCAGGAAGGCTCAACAGTTTGCACTGAGGAAGGTCTTAGCATAGCTGCAAGTCCTTCACAAGCTTCTGCTAAGCAAGTGCAAGAAGTTATTTGGATTGTTTGCCTTTCTTCCTCTACTCACTTCATAGTTTGGTCTAATATAGCAGAATTTTTGTGAAAATAAGAAGTGGTCTGTCTGTGATTCAGATAGCATCAGGATTATTATGTCTTGTCACTTCAAAAGCTAGAGCTCTCCATCTTATGCTTGAATTATTCTCCTTCCTTTTCTCTCTCCTTTATCCTCTTTCAAAACAAAATAACGATGCTGCTTCCATCTAAGAACCAAAGAAGTGAAGTTGTCCTTCAGCAAACATTGGTAGAAATTGGGGTTTTTAGAAATACACACACAAAAAAACACCTTTAAATACCTTGATATTCTTAAAAAAAAAAAAAAAAAAAAAGTGATGCATCAGCACTATGAAACAAATGCAGTCTCTGGTAAAGGTAGCTAACTGTTCCAAAAGCACAATGCTTAGTTCAGTTTTCTCAGTTTGTGTAAACTAATATTAACTATATTGATGGTGATGTGACAAAGGGGTGGAAAATCTTTTCTACTGAAATCGAGAAGAACAATCTAGGAGGCAGAGGGGAGAACTGTGAAAAAACAAATTTGTGTTCTTTGGTCACATATCATAATTATAATAATGACAAAGTTTCTTTCAGCATTTTTTTTTTTTAAATTTCTGTTTTCCCCAAATTATTCATGTGATTCATAGAGTATCTTGATCTGGAAGATCCACTAGGGTCATGGTCATTAAGTCCAACCTCTTAGCACTGCACAGGACCACCCAAAAATTTCTATTTCTGAGAGCATTGTCCAAGCGCTTCTTGAACTCCAGCAGCTTGGGGCTGTGACCTCTGCTCTGGGCAGCCCGTTCCATGCCCAGCCACCCTCTGGTGAAAAGTCTGTTCTAACCCCAACCTCCCCCGCTCCTGACAGCTCCATGCCATTCCCTCAGGCTCTGTTGCTGTCACCAGAGCTCAGCACTGCTCCTCTGCTTGCTGTGAGGAGCTGCATCTGCCGTAAGGGCTGCCTTCAGCTCCTCTGCTCTGGGCCACGCAAACCCAGGGACCTCATCCACTCCTTTATGTCTTGCCCTCTAGACCCTTCACCATTAAATTATCTATGTTAAATTACTTAAGACTTAATTATCTCAATTTAAGGTTTAAATTATGTACTCAGCTAAACTTTTTGTATCATTTTTCAGAAGGCACACAACAACGTTTGGTTTACAGGGCATCACCTGGTTTCCCTTCTAGATTTAGTGCTTTTGCTTCCTGAAGGTGCTGAGACAGATCTTCTCCAAAACTCAGATAGGTGAGTTGTAATCACAGTTAGAGGTTTCTGATTTTTAATCACTTAGAAGTCTTCAGACCGCCTTACTACAATGAGAGATATACCATCACGTAACTAATTAAGTGAAAACATCAATGTATTTTAGATTTTTTGAAATAGAGATGTAAATGATCACCTATTTAATCTATCACCTACTTCAACTAACTCTGTATAGAAAAATGTTACAGTGCTATTATATTGATTTTGACAGTAAGAGAGGAATTCCTTCTGTGTTCCCCGAGAATATAAGATCTGATGTCAGGTTACAGAACTAATTGGTAAAGCATTCTTTCAGGAATGTATGGTTTGTCAGCTTTCTGCAGAAGCAGAAGAATAACTTTAGCAACATAAGGAACAAAAGAAATGTGGTGTGTCTCTTCAGGGGTATAAAAATTATTCGATGTAACCTACAGCAAATGATGTTTATGTGGAAGAAACAGTAAGGTTTTTGCTAAAAAGTATGGTAAGAGAAAAGGCATATATAAAAAGCATCCAGAAATAAAAATTCAATAAAATAAAAAAAAGGTCCATTGTCATACTAGTTGCAAATCAATTACCAGTGATGAATATTACAATTTTTTTTGTAATGTGATTCTCTCTTAAGAAAACTCCTTTCCTCACAATTTTTGACTTTCCAGTCTGCTGCTAGTTTTAATCCTACTTGCAAAGTATCAGCTCCTCTTGTAACAGGGAAGTTGCTGTGCTCTTGATTAAGCCATACTGCTCAACAGATGAATGGCTTTATTTTGAACAAATGGATATTTTAGGGTGTCTGGCTAAGGGACAATTTAAGTTATCATTCCTGTAATAAATATCTGCGCTTTAAGTGATCAGTAGTATATTTTTATTTCACAGGATTATGGCATCACTAAATCTACTGAGATATTTAGTCATTAAGGATTGTGAAAGTGATAATCAAGTAAGTACTAATTGATGTGAAAGTTATTGATTTTTTTATTAGCTATGGACTGAATTTATGTGAACACTCTTATTCTCTGTTCACAGATATGGTTTTTGCATTATTCTCCAAAATGGTCAGTAATCCAGAAGTGATATTTTAGCTGTTTTTGGAGATGTGTGGTATTTTGTTTTATTCTGATGAAATTTGATTGCACTCATACTGAACTGTTACAGTAAAGAAGCTAATCCTTTTATTAAAGCGCAGTAAAGCATTTCCTGAACTCAGTAAGCAGTGGCATGGTCAAATGGACAAATATTCTAACCAGCATTTAATTATCCTAAGGTAATTTGTTGTTTTTCCCCAGTTTGTTGACTTTATGGTTTGGGCTAATTGACTTTGGCATCTCATTTTCTCCTAAAATACTGGAAAAATTCTGATCCGCTTCTAGAGCACATTGGGTTCTGTGAATATATGTTTTGTAAGTGCTCAATGGCGTTTGAATGGAAAGATAATAATATGATTGGTACTGATTACTAAAAGCATCAGGAAAATGAACTGTAAAAATAGCTTTCAATTTTGCATTTCTTATGTCATTTAATTAATTAGATATAGACTATATCAGTTGCTCAGATGTATGGAGGGATTTTAACTTATGTCCCCATTGTAGTGTGCTGTACTTCATATACTCATATAGCTTTGTAAGCAAAGAAAGAATCCCTCTTTTATTATTAAAACTCTATACATAGTAGCATACGCAGTTGCTGCAACTACCATCTAGTATTTGACATACAGAATATCATTATGATTTGAGGAGAAAATAACATCAATTTTTCTGAAGTTTTTCCTTAAATTTAAGCCATGCCAGTTCTTACAGACTTCCCCTTTGGCACCCTTCAGACAGTGCAAATGGAACACAAAGATAATAATTCCTTTCATCTTAGTTCACATGTTTTGATTGCTGCATAACAAGTGCTTTCACGAATCAAGTAGAAAATCAGATTGTTCTGGATAGTTATTTCTTCGTTTTAGCACCATTAATGTGGAAGTAATTATTGGTCTTATTTGATTAGAATTTCTTGCATTGTGCCTTGTAGTCACCAGTATCATTTAACGTTGAGAATCCTTATTTTCATCATCTTTTACCCTGCCCTTTGGTGATCCTGCCTGAGGAAAGGAGTCATTTAAATGGCTTCTGTATCTAAAGACACAAAGACTGCTTTATGTTTCCTTCTACAGCAGTTTTGTAACTGCAAGCTTATGAGGCACCAGAGCAGTTTTCCTCTCATGCTGTGTAACCTTGAACAGCCTTGCTTTTGAGCTACTTTCCCTCATATCGTTTGCTTCCTGAGCACCATTATTATCAACTCTTTTCAGCCATCCCAAACTGGAGAGTTGGTTCGTGTGTCACTTTGGCTACTGCACCTAAGGGCATAAATGAGTACAGAGCATAACAGTGTAACAGCTTTTTTTATTTTTTTTAATATGATTAATTAGGGATTTCATTAAAATTTTAACTCTAGTAAAATGCTTAATGTGCTTAATGCACAAATTCCAGATTTCTAGTGCAGCAGAAGCAGTGACAAGTCTGAGCTCTTGTTAGTGGGTAGTAGCAACACAGGTACAACTTAAAAAAGAATTAGATTCTGCAGTAAGCAAATATTTAATACTTTTGTGTGTGTTTTAAGGGAGATTGGAATATGGTCCATATTTGGTACATGTTCTAAAAATAATAGGTAAAAAGACCTTAAAAGAAGTACATATAATTCCTACATACTAGTAGAATGTAATTCACTGTGACAGATGAGAATGCAAAGGTGGGCTTAGCAGCATATCTAGTAACATTCTGACAGTGCTTCTTAAACTAACTGCAATATATAGACAAGAGTTTCATATTTGAGGAGTATGACATTTACCACAGCTTTCAGTTGTCATTGCAATGCAGTGTTAATTCAGGAATGTTAATTCAAACATTTTAAAAGTATCACCGTGCTATGTGTGCTTAAATGCATAAGTCTAATTTTTATTTCCTTCCCACTACAGAAGTTGATGTATTAAAGACTGGTAAAAAAAAATTATACTTGAAAACTTAGCATTGTGATACTTCATTAAAAATAATTTGCAACCTTCTTTGTGCTGTTCTCTTTGAATAGACTGGTGTGTGGACTGCACTTGCCAAGATTGAGAAAAATTTTTTAAAACCACTGCATGTTGGACTGAATATGTCAAAAGCACACTATGAGGCAGAAATAAAGAACAAGAAAGAAAACAGAAGAGGTTTGTTGTGTTGGATTTTTTTTCTTCTTAGCGTTGTTTATGTTCAGAAACTTTGGAAATAAGGAATTGGTGAATGCTCTATAGATACATATTTTTATTTAACTATTGATTTTATTCCAGGTTTCACATAATATTTCAGAAGTTGCTATATTTGATACTAACACTTTTCATAACTAGGAAGATCTGAGCTTGTTTATCTCTCATTGCATTTGTAAACCTTACAGAGACCCGACAGGAGTGTCACATGAAGACATCCAAACCTTGTTCTGCATTTATACTTTTGGTTTTAAGGTTAGTCAGGAACATCTAAGTCTCTCTGTGAATATATAGCCTTTAGGTTTCATAGTAGGTGTGGCGAGGCTAACAAGAGAAGAAATAATTCACACAACAAATGCGTAGTGTCTTAAAGCCCAAAAGATTACGTTCTGGATTTTTTTTATCTGACACATAGAATCAAATTCTGCTCAGGGTTAAGCAGATACATTCCAAAGGGAGTGAAAGCTGTAGCTGCTGTAGGCCAACTCTGTGTATGTCAGATCTTCTGTCCCTTTATGGTCTCTAGTATAATTAAGATAGCCCAAGGAAATTACTTCTGCTGCCAGAAATGTCAGTACAGCTTTTTGCTCCTAGTCCTGTCCTTCCATGTTGTTATAAACTATGTAAGTACGAGGCAGAGGGAAGGGATTTTTTCTGAAGATAACCTGTGGATATCTTTCTGAAGGGAGTCCATTTAAAGAAAAAGCTTCCTGGTTCATTTTACTTTCTTACATGTCTCTAGCCTTTGACAAAGCATAGAGATCTGAGTTCAAGAGAAGACACCTACCTCATTAAAAGAAATGGCTTAGTCTTTCTCCCCAGTGTATAATCTTTGTAAGCATTACATTACATTTCAAGTACATAGTCTGAATGTTGAAATTTTCCCCTCAGTTTAAGATTTGTCCTTGTAGTTTTGTCTGCTGTAAGTAGTCTGTCAGGAACAGAGAAACCTGCAGCCATTTTCTGGATAAAGTTAAGACTGTCATCTTAGATACCTCTGGATGTGAAAATATTAAAATTGTATCTAAAAAACCAACCAGATTATATATTTCCTTTTAGGGAGAATTTTAGCAATATAAAACTGTTTTAAGTTTGCAGATACTGCCTGTTTGCTAACGTAGTCATAAATCATATAGAAATGGCAGAGATAGATCCTCAAAGTTCAGTACCTTTCCTTCTCAGTGTTTCTTCAGCCTTTATGCTTCTGATTTAAAAATTACTGTCCATAAATACTAATTTATTGAAAGTTGTTTTGATTCTAAAAATTGGGTGGGACAGCAGCCTGATGTCTGGTTCTTTTCTTCTACAGAGGCAGACAGTTCTAACACAATTTGTTCTTTGACTGTCAGTGGGGAAAAGATGCCTGCCATGACTACTGAAATGGAACTTCAGGTGAGTTTGTAATTCCAGAAGTATTTACATTTTCTTTTTAATCTGGAGGCAAATGTGCACATATAGTCAATAAATCCATTTTTCTAATAAAAATAACAGTATTTCTTTTGTCATTTCAGGTTTTACACTCAGCTCTCTTCACATTTGATTTAATAGAAAGTGTTCTAGCTCGAGTAGAAGAGCTCATTGAAGTGAAAGTAAAAGCCGTAATGGATGAAAATATATAGGTCAACTGAAATATCTGAGTTAACATACTTTTTGCAAGATCATTTTGATCATTAGACTTGAGTTGAAAAGAGGGTTTTACCAACCTTTAGAGAGTAGCTTAGAGTGGCCTCTAGAAAAATTGCAAATCCTGCTCTTCATATGTCTGTTGCTGTTTTTTTGTTGTTGTTGTTTTTTTTAAACAAACTTATTTTGCTATTTTTGTCTGTGATCACAGAGATGGCCTGTCTACTAAAGTGTTCATCTTCAGAACTTGATGGTTTATTCTGAAGTATAGAACGTATATCTACAAGACGTTTTTGTGTTGTGCTGTGGTAAGAATGTATGATGGTGCATTTCTTGTTCTATTCATTTTCAAAGTATTTTAGATAACTCAGATAATCAGACAGCAAGTTATGAAGATTTTTATAAAGTAACCTGGAGAGCTGTGAATTAAAAAGCACTGTTAAAGGAGTAGTTATTTTTATTAGTACTTTTTAATATTGACAAACAAGCTTCTATATTTACAAACAGGTCTGTAAGCTATAGATAATAGATCAAGGCAAACCAAACCAGGTTTAAAGAAAAACACATCAGCCTTGAACCAAGTAAGATATTAAAACTCGGTAAAAGAACAGATAAAACTTGTGTTTAAAAATGCACTGAGCAAGGCTTGATGCACAACTGTTTTAACATGGCAAACCTGTATTTTGAAATTGTTTTGGTCATCATTAATGATAAACTTTTCCTTAGGATTTATTACATAATTTGAGAAATTATTATAAACAGACGAATGCATACATTCAGAATCAAACCAAATATCAGGATGACATCTCTTTAGTGCAGTTAAACTACATTTTTATTTTGTTAGAAAACATATAGGGTATAATGTATACTATTTTTCACTGTAGAGTTATTTAATATAAATTTGTTTCAAATGTGTAAATTGTGTATATAGCTTTTTAAATGCAACAGGATATCTTAAGACCATTCTATATATTGTTTAAAGTATAGCTGCTATAATTAATTTATGAATAAAACTTCTCACTAAATTAATTACTATGCA
Source organism: Tragopan temminckii (assembly GCA_028571105.1). Classification (NCBI taxonomy): domain Eukaryota; kingdom Metazoa; phylum Chordata; class Aves; order Galliformes; family Phasianidae; genus Tragopan; species Tragopan temminckii. Next base: position 2,851,526 of record JAOWBP010004015.1, read on the forward strand.
ACTTCTGGTACTCCTGAAGCATCTTCCAGACTGGACTGTTTTCTATTATGTGGGTTTTTGTCATTGCCATTTTCTGAGAAACATCATCTGCGCGTGGCTTGGAATTCATCTTAGAGGAAAGAAAAATATTACGAGCAGGAAACATTCACTTCCTGAAAAACGAATACTCAATCTCTCTCTATCTGTAAGACCAGTCCTAACATAACTACTCCTATCAGTCTTGCATCTGCTTATCAAATAATATTTCTACAGGACTTGGTGCGGTAGCTTTGGACTAGATGGATGGTATTGGTTCCTTGGCCATGTTCCTTATCCTAGGTCAAAATAAGTTTATTTTCTAGGAGATATATTTAGGGACTCTCTTACAAGAGCTCATTGGATTGACTCTGTACTGTATCAGTAATAACATAAAGGCAACTGAGAGATCTGTGGTATGTACTATCACGACTTCTTATGGGGCTGTCTTGTTGAAATCTGGTGTATTCATTCTGAACAGATTCGACTTTATAGGATCAACAGTAATCTTATAAGTTTTTCGGTTAATGCTGCATTAAGAAACTGGGCCAGACAGCAGCAGAATCCATACAAAGTTAGAAAAATACAATTTTGTAATAAGCATTCATCAACTCTTACCACACAGTAGATGAGATGTAGTTTCTAACATGCTTTCTAACCTGCTGCTTTTATTTTTGGTACGTGGGATGGTCCTAGCATTGTTGTAGATAGTATCTAAGTTAGAATTCTCGTGGAAGATGTTATTTAAAGTAGTTCAGGCTTGAATGAGGATGTTTATACATACAGGGTATGTTGCTGACTTCATACATGAGCAGATAGTGATAGGACAAGGGGGAATGGTTTTAAATTAAAAGAGGGGGGATTTAGGTTAGATATTCAAAGGAAACTTTTAACTCAAAAGGTGGTGAGGCACTGGAACAGGTTCCCCAAAGAAGCTGTGGATCCTACATCTCTGGAGGTGTTCAAGGCCAGGTTGGATGGAGCCCTGGTGCAGTGGGTAGCAACCCTGCCCAGAGCAGGGTGTTAGAACTAGGTCATCTTTAAGGTCCTTTCCAACCCAAATGATTCTATGATTGTAGTCGATATGATGCAGAAAGATCCATTAAGGAAAAACAAATGCTTTCCAAGTTAAAATACCTCTGGAGTTCTGAGGAGTAAATAATTTTAATCATATTTAACTAGACTCACCTTAGCTATAGTTAGCATCAACTTAACAGTTTCAGCAGTATTATGAACTGGTATTATACGTAAATTGCTTCCCAGGAATCTACACATCAAAATAAATTAAGGTTACTTTCAGAGTGCACATTTAATTATGCCGTGAAACTCAAAAAACATTCCCACATAATGTAAACAACTTCTTTGTCTGCACCACAAGTTGCTTTCATCTTCAGTTGAATAAGATTGCTTTTATCTTTGAAGGCAACAGGCAAATTCTGGCTGTTTTTATACCTATCTATCCCATCTCTACACCATTTGTTCAGGTGGGATTTTTGAAGGGCTTTTTTTATTTCTAGGACTCCCTGACAGTCAGTCAGTCATAATTTCTTAAGTGTGCTTATGTTCAGGGAGAACAAAACACGCTGTTGTGTTGTTGAAGACTGTTCTCAAAGTGGCAGTAAAAAATGTTTATTTTTTCCATGAGAAACAAAACACAGGAAAGGATCTAAAAATATTATGCTAAAAATACCTCCGAATTTGAAATACATCTTTGTAGTATGCTGTCTAAATATAACAATCTGTACGGTTAGATAATGGGATAATTCTAACAATTTCATTAGAATGTCCAAGTTTAATCAGAGGATTAAAAAAAAAAAAACAAGCAAATCCAACATACGACTTATGGTTTGAGAATGTAGCACATGTTCCAATCCCACCAGTGCAAAAGCTCAGTCACTGATTTACCTACAAAGCCAGAACTCCTAGCTGCCAGCTAGTAATAAAGCACATGTATCTAAGGTATAACTGTGCCCTGCCGTAATCAAGTTGGTGTGGCCTGCAGTGATAAAACTATTATTTTTATTTAAATAAAATTACTGAGTTGCTAAAGGGAGCATGTTTTCAAAACATCACATTTATTAGTGATCAATGCACGTACAAGATCAGTTGAAATATAGATTGAACGTTATCATTACCAGCAGCTGAAAAATATGTTCTTGCTGAATGATGGCAGAGCTTTTAAGAACTCTCATGAAAGTTTATGGAATTTTTGCAAATGGATAATAGATTTCCTACATTTCATCCCATACACTCAGCTATTCATCTGCATTTGGCAATGTGCCCTGGGTGTAGTGAAACTGGTGTTAGTTTCAAGGAGGTAAAGATCAAAGACTCAACTAAAAGAGTCACTTTGATGTCGGGAGTGAAAATCAGCTGCAGCAAAGATTACTGTACCTACCAGAAAATGGTTTTGAATAGACGTATAGAACAGAGCCTGATACCCATTATAAGCAGGTATATACTGAAAAGTGGAATTTTTCATGCTTTGTTTCCATTGTTTTCGCTCAGTATAACAGACTATTCCAAGTGAAGAGATTTTAAAACCTGGTAAAGAATCTGTCGTTTACACCAAAGCCTTTTCATATGAATAAAATTTACTTGTTCTATTTTGAATCTACCATGAAAACATGCCAGAACTAGGACAAAAAAGTTAAAGAAAATAGCCTCATTTTCCAGTGTGAGAGAAAAACCTGAAAAAGAGTACAAAGGCCTAAAGTGATGGGAGGGAAGGTTTGGTTTGGTTTGGTTTTTTTGGGGGGGAGG
>JAOWBP010004015.1:2854403-2874164 GCA_028571105.1 Tragopan temminckii
TGGCAATTCAGAAAATCTGAATCTATTTTCAAATATTTATTTCAAAATGACTATAAACACAAAATACCATATAGGTCCAGCAAAAACACCTAATTATTTGGGCAGTCCTATACAGGATAGAGCTTCCAGAAGATTTGTTTAACAGTGGATTAGAAAAGCCTCTAGCCAAACAAGACCACTAGGGAAGCACCAACCATCTCAAAGATGTCTTGGTTTCTTATCCTAAGTTCTTCTTAGTTTAGCCAGATCAAAGACTGTTTCATCATTTTTGCTAACAGATATGTCTGCAGGTTGATTTTTAAATACCAACTTCAAGTATATTACCACCTTTACACCACCACATTCCAAGCTATTATGATAATGCCGGTTCACAGACATACAGTATCAGAACTTTCATATTAACGCGTGGCAATTAAAGCACTTACATTCATATAGGGAGTTGTTCCAAACAGTTCCAAATTAGCTCACTTATCTACATAAATCCAAGGCAATAAAAAGTTCACAATGTAAGCCCAGAAGAAATCACTATCAGCTGTTTCCCTCTAGCAAATCTAAGTTTCTTAGGTACACATTTCAAGGACAGGCCTTGTTTAAAGAGCTCAATTTATTTGAAGTCTCTTTCCTGCTATCCAGCTGACAGATCAAAGGTACTTCTCACTCTTAGCATTTGCTCCCACTATACCCTCTTTTTCAACTTAGTAAAAAATTTAAGTTTAGATAGATTTAAGATTTATTTTAAAATTCATCCTTTCGTCTTTTTCAGTCGTCTATTCCTTAGCTTTTTATGTTCTTCAAAGTTTTCCCGTGACACTTCCCAAATACTGGAATCCTTGGGTTACTTAGTTACATGAAATTATGCACAGATAGAAGACGCTGTGAGATGTGACATTTCAGTCTCTGTAATGCTTACTAGTGCTTTGTAAAATATACACTGCTGTATAAATTATTGTAAACACGCAGTGAGACCATTTAATATCTAAAAGATGCAAAGATGCACCTATATTTCAACCACATCATTTTTTGCAGTTGTTTTTGTTGTCAATGTTGTTGTCTTGTTTTTTTTTTTTTTTTGCTGTATTTTGTTTTTTATTTTGATTTTTTTGCATATACTGGCAATCTATTGCTGATAAGTCATTATCTCGATGATATGCAAAAAAGCCCTGACAAAACAAAATAACCACCCCTTCAATAAATATTAAATCAGAACTATACTGTCATACAGGTGGAACAGCTACAATATAATAAGCTTAGGTAAATAATTTGTCAATACTTGACTTTGTAAAATGTACTCACCTGCACTCAAATACTATGGAAACAATGATCATAAAATTGATTATAGTTTAGTTGCAGAACTTTCTAACATTGTAGTTTGATTACCTGCCTTTCACTCTGATATACAGATCAAACACCTGGAATAATGCAGCTGAGTAAAGAGACATGCTAGGAATAGATTTGCTTCAACTGTGTCCAATTTTTTTTTTCCCCAGAAGTTAAACATAAGGACTCCCAAAAGAGGCAGCATTTTCTGATTGTTTTCATGAGTATGAAAGGAACACATTTCAGAAAATACTGAAATTAATTTTTTCCCTTCAGTGTTAACGTCCCATATTAGGATTAGAACTTAATCAATTGTCAGAGTGGATCTGGGCTCTCAGAGTCAAAATGCTTTCATGTCTCAAGAAGTAACATACAAAGGAGAAGTACAGACTTCCTTTGCACTTGATTCCTGCGTTATCAGGAAGTGAAGACAAGTCTCCGGTTCATCAGTTTACTACTCACTATCATTTATCACATCAAAAATTGTTTGTCAGCTTTCTGAATTAATTTTTCATGCTTCTAACTAATTTTCAGTTTATCTCCAGTCACTGTAGGGTATTAGAGAAATGGCAACATTCTCCAGCATAACATTACCTGTATGAAAGCTAATGAAATGCATCTCCGTTTATTTCCCCCTCACACAGATCTTTGTTGCATGGGTCTCTGAGTAGTCCTGTGGACTACTGCTCTCAGTCAAGCAAATTGTAACTTAGCTGAGTTTCATAAAGCCAGGTTTTGAAGATCTTCATGGTTTTTAATAACTCTCAGGATTCTTCCTGACTGCTTAAAAGAAGTTATTTATTTCATAGCAAAAATACTGTCTGTCTTGTCAGGTCTGACACTTTCAACAGGAGTAAGACAAAAGAAAACAGAATCTCCAGAATGAAGTACTGTCTTTTCTAGACGGCCCATCTTATTGTCTGGCATTATCAAGTTTTAAATTTCATAATCTGCGATGAGCACTGGAAAGGACTGATCAGATCTTTAAAAAAAATACTGCACTTTCAGGAATTTCCACAAAATTTATTTCAGAACTGAAAGAACAGAAGTCATCTCTTAGGTTAGTAGTGGTATCATTCTCTCTCTGCACAGAACAAAAAAATTAATCCAGAACCCAAGCTAGAAATTCAACTCGTACAGAATAACAGCAGATCACATTCTAGGAAGCTGTAGTAACCGTTCCAATGATGTATGCCTCTAATTTTTTCTTTTTCTTTTTGTTTTTCTTTTTTTTTAATTCAACTCTGATTCGCATCTTACAATCAAATTTCCTCTAAGTCAAGAACTCTTTCTATGTGTCATGTCCCCAGCAAATGTAGACTGTTCTTCAGAAAGTTTACCAAGATAAAGTTAAAACTTTGAAAATAAAAGACACATTTGTGTGTCAGTCATGTTTTTCTTATAACAGATGGGTTGTGTTTCATGATAAAAAATGTTTGCATTGAATGTATTAAGATTAATTATTAATAAGGAAACAAGTACATTTTCGTAAGGTTAGAGCTTTGAGACTCAGTTGCAAAATTAACAGTTCAGTTTGCTCAGTGGTTGAAGTTAAAATATATTTAAAACTAAGTTTAGGGCAGCTGTTAACAGCATTAACCATGTCTTTGAAGCTTTACTTCAGAACTGTCTATATTACAGTTTGACTGTACAACTTACTCTGTTATGGCATGAATTTGAACAAGCAAAGATGTATGAAGCAATTATAGAAGGAGGGGAAAATATGACTCCAAAAAAAAAGTCTGCTTAATATATACATTTTCAATGAGCATAAATTTAAAAGAGTTCTCTCTCTAATAGTGCTGGACATTTTTTCCATCTGCTTGATCATCACAGATTTGTGGCATGAAGTTCAATAGGACACGAACTGCAATAGCTTCCCAAAGAGTCAACACGATAAAAATGTCTTCCAGAACTGGGTTGAAACAGAATTTGCAACAAAAAACATGTTTACTTATATAGAACAACAACAAAAAAAGAACTGGCAGAGGAAAGTACTTTTTCTACTACCATACTTTCAATTCATAAACGACAAATACATTTGGAATATAAAGTTGACAAGGGCATCTAAAGAAGAAGCTCCAAAACTATACTCTGCATAAAATTATTTCTAGATTTATGTTCCCCCTCTAACAAAGGGATTAGTCAAGAAAACACCGCCATGAATGTCCATTTGCAACTGGTGAGGCGCTCCTGCACAGCATCTTTGCACAGCTGGGGATGACTTCAGTCTTCTGCATGCCTCCACACACATCTGCTAGGAGCACACAGATTTCTGTCTCTTTGAGGGATTGCTAGTACACCTGGCAGAAAGCCATGACCCTGCTCTTCCCTTGTGATGGGCAGCAAAACTGACAGGCACAGAGATGTTATTGCACCCAACACCCTGGCTCCACGCAAAAGAAGTTGAGGAGACAGCATGTGCTAAGATATCACTGCTGCTGATGAGACCAAGGACCAGAACTGTAGAGGGGAACTAATCATCCTATCTGAGAGTTTGTGCTGGGCGTAGCACACCCAAGTATCCCATTCAAAATGCTGTCCACAAGAAGTACCAGAATGGAAAAGGACTGCAGCTGTATAAGCTGCACTAAAGTACAAATTGCCACTTTCTTGTACCAGCAGTAGCAACACAGTGTTTTTTCTTTCTCTTTTCTTTTTTTAATTAGGAGATTCTTTCACACTAAGGTCTAAGGTCTCTTCTTCTTTCTCCTTTACAAATGAACAAGATATTTAACTAATTTTAAAGTTGGCACTGATTTATATCCCAATGAACAACACTGTAATCCTTCAAAATACTGCTCTATGTATTTATATTTCCTAAGTAATACTGGAACATGCTGGGAGGAAGTGAAGTAATACTGATCTCCTGCACATTATGCCAAATAAGCAGATTGCGTTTGCTTAGGAAATGCTGATAAGTAAGAACTGCTTAACAGAAAACACGTTTGAGTTCACACTTACCAAATGACAATCTAAAACTATTAAGAATGAAAAAAGGAAGAACATATACATACATTTTTTAACCATGTTGAAAAACCTTGCCTTTTCTTTATTTCACAAAAAAATACAAGTTGAGAACAAGAGGACAGACAAAGACTCGGCCTTAGTTTCAAATGCTTTTACAAAAAGGAAGGTTTGGGGGCTTTTGGTCCTGCAAACTGTTTCAGAAGGGAAAAAAAAAATTGCATTTCTAGCTTAATTATGAACAACTCTTCTCAGCTGAAACCTACTTTCTGTCATCAGATGTGGAATAAAAGATCATCCCCCTGATTTTTAAGTGGTTTCTTTGGGAAAAAACTGCTATCTTGAGTTCAGGTGCCATTTTTATAGTCACTCTGCAAATCTGCTTCATATCTAATATGTATTTGTACATTTCACACATGTAGACATTTCCAGGCAAGAACAAAGCAGAGATATCACAAACATCTAAATTTGTCTGAAAATATCTTAGGAATTTCAGTGCTGAATAATACAAATGCTCTGTTGTGTAAAAAGTAAAAATGCATACTTGAACATAAGATTCTTCAGTTCCTGAACTGTTATCTCCAAGAGAGTAAACCTCTAGAGTACATCTCCACACGACACATTTATCTGAAGTGGCTGCACACACGTAACGATGGCTTTTGTTTTGTGATCATGGTCATTTTGAGTTTGTTTAAATACTGCAGCCCAATGCCTATACGCTAATCCCAGAACATTCTGAAACGTTTCAAAGCTTTTAGCGGGAGAAACCTCTTGCATAGGCTTTGTAGATGAAGCTGACCACAGTTCACTGGAACCAGCCAGCTCAGATAAATAAGATGAAACCAGACATTTCCTGAAAATATCTTGAAAGCTTTCCATTAGACTGTACCAGGGGTATACAGTAAAAACAGCAAGTGCCCATGCTTATATAGCAACCAATCTTCCCACTGCTCTCTCCATTCTGTCTTGACTACTGTATGTGTATCTATTTATCTGCTTCACTTTAACATCTTGTAAAGTACTTTGGGAGAAAAAGATGCAATTTCTGTTTTCTGGTTTACATTACAAAGTAGCTACTGGTGTAACACAAAATTCTACTTAACATTGGTATTAAATATGACAAGAAGATACAAAAATTTACCACACCTAATGGGCAAATAAATCAGAAATTTGATCTACAGATCATTTTAGAATCAGCCACTCCACAATAGTCATGAATGCAAGCATTCACACAAAATCCTCTGGCTGTCGAAGTGTATTCTAAGAAAGTCAATATAGTCACAAAGACAGGAGTGCCTCAGGCTAGATTTTCAATTTGATTGAATAAATCCAGTTGTTCACTAGAAAGAGGAAATGCTTCACCACTGGGATCTCCAGCATTTTATAATTCTAGAAAGATAGTCAGACCACTTACTGTCAGGTACTTTACTTCAGAACAATGAATTAGAAGTCCAAGTTTCTTTAACAGACAATAAATTTGAGAGCATGTAAGTACTTAGAATAATTTTTGGAGGGCCAGCAGAATAGAAAGGGAGCCCAGGTCTTATCTAAGCACTAAAATTAGGTGTAAGATTAGGTGTTGTGACTATCCTACATGCAGATTCTACAGAGATTTAATCCACAAACTCTTAATGAAGAACAGATAACATCAGAATACAAACTATTAAGCAGTGATGAGTCTTTAGGTCAGTACAGCTGTAATGATAATATTGAATCTCCCAATAGCACAGAAAGTGTCGTTGTACTCTGAAAGTGCACTGTGAACTTAAGCACGCTGTATGTCCCTAGGAGAAGGAAGTGGTGAGCCACAATATCGATGCACAAAGTTGGGTGCAAGTCCAACAGTTGCTACTTTAAACAAAGTTTGCCTCCTTCCAAACAAAACAAAAATACTTGAGGTCTTAGAAGTTTCTTTTCATGTATGCCCTGAAATCCCATGCTCACCCTCCTTCTTTAGTTTTTGTTTTTACACCTCATGCAGCACAGGGTATGTGTAATGTGGTTAGTCTTCCTGCTGGAAAGAGGAAGTTTCAGGGTCTTGCTTATGCTACCGCACTCCTGAGTATTATGACAAAATAGTCATCCTGTGTCTGGGACCAGGTCAAGACACTGGAATACATTACTGGAATAATATTAGAAATAAAATCTACTCTAGTTTTCTATCAAATATAACTCATTTATTTAGGCATGGACCCCTAGAAAGCAAAGGTAAAAAAAATACACTTCGGTTCTCTACTTCTACTGATTGCTACCAAGACTGCCTGCTACTTGTAGAACATTTAAAAGCAATTGTAAAACAACCATTAGCTATGACAACATTTAGACCTCATCATAATGCAGCACAGACCAGATATATATTTTAGCTTCCGTTCAGAAGAGTCACAATTTCCTTAAATGTACAGAAGCTACTTGAAAAATTCATAAGATCTGTTTCACAAATTACCAATTCAACCATAAGAATATATAGTAAAAATGACAAAAGATTTGTTCTTATAGTTGATAAAAAATGTATGCCAAGGCATTCAAGTAAAGTTACTTTCTGTGTTCTGATTTAATGAATCATTTGAGCGGTATCTGGCTGGGTGACAGAGATGCAAGGCTCGCTGAAGCCTACTCTAATGCCTACTGGTATAGCCTTCCTTGGGACAGTAAAGCCAGAACAATGTGTCAGACTGAAGTAATATCAAAGAAAGTAAATGCAGTACTGGGGATGCTATGAGGTTGGCCCACAACATCTCTTGACCTGTGAATATCTGTAAGTACTTCTCTGTCCTATTGGCTCCAGTGACCCAGGAAATGCAAAAGAAGAAGCAGCAGTGCGGTAATAAACGGCCTCTGAAATAAGATTTCTGCAATCTTGTAATTCAAGCTGAAAGACATACAAAGATTGCTTGATGGTTTAACCCTATTGAAAAACAGGGCCTGACACTATGTGAAACCACCAGTGATTTCTTAAAAGATGAACTAATGTTAAATAATGTTTAATGTGAATTTCATAGAGAACTGTCTGTTTTATGCATTGCAAAGTTTATATTCTTAACTTTAAAAGTGTATGTTAATTTGGAAAGTATAAATTGAGGAATTTACTTGATGCATATGACTACAGCTTTTATAATTCATGCCTATGCATAGAATTTTACTGAAAAAGACTTACCTTTAGGGAAATAATTTGACTTTAATTGTGAAAGTGACATTAAAACAAGAAAACAAAATTCAAATAATATATATCATTTTGTCCCACTATTAGAGAAGGGCAGAGTATCTGGCAGTAGTGGATAGAAGAGACTGAAACAATCCCTTCCTTCCATCCTTCTTTAAAAATATCTAAAACTTAATCAGCTCTTAAAAATAATATTGTTTGTCCATTGCTAACATTTTGTTTCAAATATTTTATTTTATTTGCATTAAAAATATTTCTGTTGATTCCTCCAGTCAATTTCAAGAAATCTTTCCTCTGTTTTATCTGAAAATTAAATGGTCTCTTGGCAGGCTAGTTAGGACAATTGTGTATGAGAATAAAAGGGTACTTACACAGATAACAGAACAATAGCAATTAGAGTCCATTCAGGCATTTTGTGAATAATATTTCTGTTTGTTAACCTGAAAAATAGCAATTAAAAAAATCAATTCAATCAAAAAAATTCATTTTATAGTGAAAGTAAACAGATTTTAACTGCTGAATTCAAGTCAGCCCTTTAAAGACTTAGTATGCCACATTACAGTGTGGCATTCACAGTCCAGAGGGAAGTTGGGATGAGGAAGATAGAACAGAAGCCAATTCTTTGAATTCATAGTCTTGGCTGCTATGAATGCTCAACTCTCCCTGACACCCAATAGGAAATTCCAAGATCCGCATATATGCTTTCCGTAAAGATGGGCCTTCTAGGCTCATTTTCTTCCTTACTGGTTTCAGATCTGGATTTGCTGTAAAAGCTAATGTTGCACTGTAGCAGAAATGTTAAGTCACAGCTTGAAACAGTGGTTGAGCACCTGGTGGAAAGCAGGGCCAACCCAGGAGAGCTCAGCTGCATGCAATGCACCTGAGTGACTGGAAGGGGTGGAGCCAGGATCCAGTCCTTCCCAGACCTCATTTAAGAGTTGGCACTGGAGGTGAAGGCATCTTTTGTTGGAGGTTCTTGCCCACCTGAGGCCTTCCAAAGGTAAGCAGTTTTTCTTCTTTTGTTTCTGAATCCACAGCTGCTGCATTTGGGTTTACTCTTATTTGCTGCAGCCTGGGATTGTGCTGCTCTGCTGCTATTGCTATATTTCCCATCACGTTGCAGCAATACATCCATGAACATATGGGACTTTAAGATACTGGAGATAGTCCTCTGATGATTTGTATTATTAAAATGGAAACCTACAATTCTAACTTAAGCAATGGGTGTCAGTGGAGATGTAAGAGCAGGGAAATGAAGTGTGAATGAAGAACCACAAAGATGCTCAACAACAGCATTGCTTTGTCTTATATCCACTGGTCCTTGTGGTTTAATTCAGTAGTAATACAGTTTGACTTAAATGTTAATGTGACTTAACAATTCACATATTAATTGTTTTATGGCTGAACTTAGGCATGACTGGTGCTGTTTGTGGGGAGCAATTTTTTTAGCTGTGGCTTTTCCATAAAGAATGTGTAACTTCATGGGAACCCAAAAAACCCTAGCAGAATTAATTTTATTTGGACAGATGCTGCCATATAACAGAAATGCTGAAGGAGTGAGCGCCTTAATATGTTTGCTTCCTTCTTCCACTCTGCTTCCCTTCTCTGTAGCGTTACATAAATCAGACCCAGAATGAAGCTATTCTGTCAGTCACTACTGGCACTGGAGAAGATGGAAGGTTGCTAATAGGTCTGAAAATAAACCTTTTCTGGAAGCAGATATTTACTAAAAGTAGGAATTTCACCTGCTCCATCAGGGGCTTTACATGCTTCCTCATTAAAAGAGGAGACATTGGAGATAGAGGACATCAACCGTTGCAGAGGTAGAACAAAGGATTACTATACCATGTTCAAGGCTCACTTTAGGAGAAAAGACTTAAATCTGCTTTGGGCATTTCAAAGGAAGGTTTAATACCTGGGAGTTTTTTATAACTGCTAGCCTAGTCATAGAAGCTTTATCACTGAATCCCTTCACCTTATCAGCTCTGATGATTTTATCAAAGTAATACTGACTAAGCATGATTAGGGTAGCATGACAGATGCTTGTAACACAACTGATGGAAGCTCCAAAAAAATCAAAAGCTAACTCTGCCTCTAATTCATTACTGAAACACAGCTGTGTGTAGACATACCCTTTCTCCTGATTGAGTATAATAAATCCAGCTTCAGGATCAGAACAGAACCATGCTCAAGGGATCCCAAAGTGTAACGATCTATGATGATTAACTAAACATTGAAGTTTCCAATAAAGTTGTCTTACTTTTTCTCCTCCAAAGGGCAGTTTTAAAATGAAATACCAATAACAAACTGAATTCCATGGTTTTCTTCACTCAGTAAGGCTTTTAATTTCTTTAGGAAATTAGATAGCAAAAATACCCAAGAACACTGGAAGAGTGTTCGTACTTGCCATTGTTAAAACTCAACTTCTCTTTTCTCACTTTGGGGAAAACTGTACCCAATTCTTTTCAAAATCATTATAAAAAATACAGTTGTAAATAAGACATTTTATAGGATTGCTTCCCTTATTTTAGAAATGCACTCAATTTTTTTTTTAAGGATAGTAATGATTATAACAGTATTATTCTGCTTTCTTCCTCAAGTCTACTATCAAAGTAAGACTTTTTTTGAAGCCATAATTACTGAAGTAGTGTCTCAACAGCCCTAGTTTTGTTAAATGATGAAAGAAAAAGCAACATATAATACTACATGTATAGGAATTATCACGTCAAACTAGAATGATAATGTTGGTAAATACAAATTATTTTTTTAAAAGATGCACATTTACCAACTACTATTAAAATAGCTAATGGTAGTAGCTAAGGCAGCAAAGCTAGTAACTGATAAACTGTTTCATTTTTCTGCTTATAGAAAAAGAAACAAAGCCTGAAGGTCTTGACTCAATACCAATGACAGTGATAAACACTAAGAAATGTCTGATGGAATCATCTTGACAGACAATTCATATGTAACATTCCAGTTAATCTGCTATGATAAGACACAATGGAAGAGACAGATCCAAAACACCTGGGAAAACTCTGTCAAATAGAGAAAGCATCTTTATTTCATTGCTCTACAAGGAGTTGTTATTGATTAGAGCACAGGAAGGTGTCATTCTTGTACACAAACTGAGAGATGCAGTTATTTGTGTCAATTAACTCTTATTCAATGTTAGTATTGATTGGCAAGGTCTCAACACTAGTCATTGCCATCAATATGCTATTTATGAAGGAGGCAGTCATAAAATGTAGATAACCAGCAGGATATGCCAGTATGGATCTGCTGATGTACTACTGTCATTGGACTGGATGAAGTGAGGCTTCCACAACCTTTCAGTACAACATCTGTCCTAAAGCACTTGTGCAACTGAAAAAGAAAACATTTTAGGTTGATCAGACTAAAGCTAGCAACCTACAGGTGTGAAGCCTTAAGTAATATGGAGCAGTGGAAGGGCAGTCACTTTCAAGAACAAGCTGTGTGTCAACACTAAGGCCTCTGAAGAGTAAAGCTTTCAGGAAACAGGGACGTGCAAGTCCTCTGCGAAAATGGTTTATTAATTCTTTGTCTTGCCTTTAGCCATAACTAGTACTTCAGAACAATTCATAAAAGATAGGAGAAAAAGGTCACCAGATTTGTCTCACACATAATATGGAAATGTTTAAACACAGCAAAAGTTTTAGGGTGTGATTGTGGGCAGAGAAATATTTTCTGTTAAAGAGTTTACTTAAACTTTCTCACACCTACCTAAAGAAAGAATATGCAACTTTTCAAAAGTGAGTGTCTCTATTTACTTAGACTGTAAGAATGGATAGGTAAACCATGAATGCTGGATGGGTTTCTTAGTTGCTTGTGAGTATTGTGGTTCATGCCAGCACAGCTTGCAGGAAGGATGTGCTATAGCTGGACTAACTTCTTCCCTAAGCCATTAGACAAAAGGAGCAACAAAGCTCCCACGAAGAAGCTCAGAATGAGTAGATGCATCACAGTGACAGAAATTGACAGGTAAAGGACTAAAAACTAAGATGCAGATGAACTCCATTGCAAACCACCTCCCAGTAACTGACTCAGTCTGCAAAAAAAGTGAACTCTAATATGGAAGTTCTGTGAATACAGAGGAGTCCTAGGTTGAGGTAACCAGTAAATGGAAAACTAAACCCAGGAATGACACAAACAGCACACACAGTTGGTCCTTTTCCTTCAGTTATCTTCCCATTCAGTTACTCTTAGACACTGACTTTATTAGTGGAACTCCATTAGCGAATGCTGGCCTGAATTGTAACCAATGCCTGCTGTGGCAGCAAATTTAAGTACTTCCCTATGAGCCCTGTGCTAGAACTTAAACAGAACATTAATACACTTGAATCAAAGGAAAGAAACTCTCAGTGCTGCAGGTGCTCGCCACCTAAGCACTTTCTGATTTCTAGGAAACAATTTGATACAGGAAAACAGTCCAGCATGAATAGCAGGTAGATAAGACAAAGCTGTAATAGAAAACTTTGAACACATATTTAAGAAACAGCAACATCACATTCATTCTGAGAATCTGTAAATGACGAGTGCCATAAAATTAACTGAAATATATGTAACCTTAAGGTATGGCAGAAATCCTCTTTTCAATGTGCGATACTAAAATTAAAAAATAAAATCATACATTCACAAACATAATAATTTAGCCTCAGTTTCTATATAAATAGCTAATTTTGTTTTCATCTTTTAACAAAATGCCCTTACACACTCTGGAGAATATTTGACATCTCAGTTTTCGTAACAAAAGCTTACAGGTGCTGTGGGACTCTGTTTGGGAAGAGCTTTAACCATTCTAAAATGTCTCTTGAGATGCCTCTAGTGCATTTCCCAGCAGTGGTGATTGAATAATATGTTGCCCAAAGGAGGCTGAACTGCAAGTGTTCCTTTAAAAACCAATGGAGCTGAAAATTGTTGTTGCTTAGTTCACAACATGCTCTTTTACCCTTCTTCAGCTAAGCTCTACTACTGCTATGTATTTTACTTCCTTCTTCAGCAAGTTCTTCGTACTGAAATATTTCTAGCAAGAAAAGTAAGGAAGTTCAGTAGCAGTGCTGCCTCTGTAGTCATTAAGCGTTTTAACCATATTAACAGAGAAAGTAAGATTTAAATTTCTACAAACATAAACACAGGTTATAATTTATCCCAGGGCCCCTGCAAAAGCAATCAACTTATGAGTCAGAGAGACTCAGATTGATTAAATTTAAATATGGCACTAGAGATTCAAACCTGTGCCTTCTGCCAGAGAGCTAGCTTTTCTGTATCAGACAGTTTTATACCAGAAATACAAGAAGAATGTTTTCATTACTTCTCTATTTCCAGTATCTTCATCTTACTTTACTTTCAGCATCACTAACAAGTCTAGCTCTTGCAAGATGCATATAAAACAGTGTGTAGCACTCACAATTGTTATCAACCACTTCTTTCCCAAAATGCTATATTTCTAAGCAATTTATCTTTGCTTTTATGTTTTTAGAAGGCTAGTTTGCCCTCCTACAGCAAAGCTCCTTTGAAGCAAACTGCTTTTGAAACCTGATGTTCAGGCCACATTATCTTTGAATAGCAAAAATAATTTAAAATATAAGTTCTGCTTTTGAGGTTTTTCAGCTAAAGTGACCACTAAGCATTTATACCACAGAGCAACGGAAATGCATTTTTAAGACACAAAGATTTAATTTGAAGAGCAGCCGTATACACATTATATGGATGCTACTTCAGTATAACAAAAAATATCTTCCGTGATTGCAATGTTGTTAAAATCATAATCACAGGTAAATGACTACAGTTGCAGAATGAGGTCCAAACACAAAAATTGTTACATTTAAAAAAGATGCACAGAATCAGCAGAAAGAAAATGTATCTTCCCTAGTTTAAAAAAAAAAAAAAATCTGGCATGTACTGAGATCCATGTTTCAGTGGCATTTCTCTGGCTATCAGACAAATCATAAGGAAACAGGAGGAGTTGGGTTTCTAGTCACCAAAGACTAGACTTCTTGTGTCAAATGCCACAAGAATGAGCTTTGGTAAATCTACATGTAAATATAATGCATGATGGGAGGCGGCGGAGAGGAAACAGTTTCAGGAGTAACAGCCTACACAGTTAGCAGCTCTTGTTGTTCCTTTCCTGACACTATGTCAAGATGCACAGAGTAATCTAGGTCCAAGATAGGAGTGAGTGGTGGCTCCCCCAAAAAGAACAGAAACATTTTGAGAAGTTACTACTGTTCGAATATCTCTCTTCCTTTAGTCCCAGTGTTTTTAAGTATCCTCTTCAGTGCTTCTGTGACTATCTGTGGTGAAGGAACATACCCTAGACCTACTTTCCCTTGAAATTAGAAGCAAGAAAGGTCAAGCTGGACCTTCTTTCCATTTTGAGATATTAGTGATAATAATTATTAATTATATTAAATCCTGTTAACCCAGCTACAGGGAGCCAGAGCAAAAGAAAGTGACAGATGTCAGAAACTTATGCTTAATAGGAGGTGATGAGGTAGCAGAACCTTTAAAAGACTCACCATCACCCTCCAGAGACCACTGGCCTAGTTTTTAAAAATCTACTCCTGGCGACCTAGCCAGTGTCAGGAGCAAGGAAGGGGTTGACTTGTTAGTCCACAGGGAATGTGACATTTCCTACATGAACACACAGCCTCTCTGTGCCCAAATCACAAATATAAATCATGGGATGTTTAATCAATCAAGAATTGCTAAATAAAGACTGATACTTACCGGAAAGTTTTGACAAGATTTTTTAGCTCTGTGTAAACATCCCCTAGCATAATCTGAAGAGGCCCCAAAACTGCAGGTAATCTAGAAGGCAAGAAACACTGGTTACTGTTTTTGTCTCTTAATTTCTCCTCAAATAAGGCTTCCATCAGAGCTCATTAAAGGTGATGAAAAGGGAAAAAAGTTTTTGTGCAGTAGATTTGGCATGCAGTTTACATTTCAAATTCCTCTCAGTGCTTTTTGGGCAATATCTTCACTTTTACAACATTTTGCTTATAAAAATAAGAAGCTCTAATTTAGTGTAAATGTGAAGTAGAAATTGGATATAGTTTTACACAAATATTCTACTAAATTCCATGTCAGTTCTGACATAACATTCTTACAATAAAAACAAATGTTTT
Organism: Tragopan temminckii; assembly: GCA_028571105.1. NCBI lineage: Eukaryota > Metazoa > Chordata > Aves > Galliformes > Phasianidae > Tragopan > Tragopan temminckii. The sequence goes on from JAOWBP010004015.1 coordinate 2,868,993, forward strand.
TCATTATAAGTACTGGAATTTCAGGCTTCATAAATGCTTTAAAAGTTTATATTGGTTAAAAAATAACAATGCAAAAAGAAAACTACGTGCCTAACTCACTCACACGAAGAATATATCTGCTAATCTTAGACTTTGCATGTGATACAAAAAGGATGCAACAGAAATAACACTCCATTGGAAGTCTGATTATTGGAACAAAGATGTTAGCAGGGCAATCAGAAAATTTCAATAACAGATTGCTTTTCTGCTTGAATGTATAAAACTTGATAGATAACACTGCAAACTGTACATGCTGCATAACAAGTTCTTGATATCCCCAAATGCTGGCAATAACATCTACTGCTTTTCACATAATAGATGTAGATTTAAGCTAAAACTTCTGCCTCTATTTGCTTGTTTAATGGTTAACAACTTCTTGCATTTGAATATCCAGTTACTTACACTTAGATATATGTATGGGTACTGTGCTGCTACTGTTGGAATAGTCAATATTTCTAGTTGTCTTTATATCACTGTACCTTTTACTAGAACTGTGTATTCCCTCCAACTTCATCTGAACCAAAAAATCAATTAAAACTACAATTGAAATTACAAGTAGTATATACATGAAGTGCACACAGCTATATATTGTTAATATTAACACATATGTATTTACTGCTGATTTTCTGTTCCTATTTTACATCCCTCAAAACCTGCTTTTAAAGAACTTAATTTAGACGCTTCAGATGTTTCCAGGAATCTGAGGGAAAGGAGGATGATAAATAAAGTGCTTTCTCCAGACCTTTTTGAAGCACACTTTCATTTTAAGCTCCATATGTTATAGCAACATTTAGATCAAGAAAACATAGATATTTTCAGTGTAGTGGCACAGCTGATTTCACAGCTGACGAGCAGGAACATGCTGTCCTGCCTGCCTTGAATGTTATAACTTGTCATCTACAAACTCTGGTGCATGTAAGAATGGACAAGTTTATCTTAGAGACTATCTTAGCAAGATTCTGACACTTATCTCAGCAGGTTGTGCAAACTGATATCTGCTGCTCCATCGTAGCATGATGGTGTCAAAAATAATTTATTTAGGGCAATACTGGTTATGAGTAATGCCACCCAGAAAAAGGTAAAGAATGACCTTGCACAGTGTGTTTATTAGTTAAAATGATGATGAAAGATGAGCAGTGTCAGCTCGATGGTTACTGAAGTAAGGAATACTTACGCTTTTCTCAGTTTTTCGAGGACAATTCGCTTTCTAATCTGCATTTGTGCATTTGAATCAACAAGTGGGAACATGAGGTCTTGCTGTTGATCATCCTGTATTACAATATTAAAACCTTTAATTACAATCTAATATTTAATTGCAGTCAATGCATCAGAACAGTCACAGCTTATCAACTGATGTTTAAACACAAGAAAACTGTCGTCTCTGAACAGAAAGAAACAACCAGTAATGTCTTAATGGAGAGAACTCTGGTTAATTTCACCCAACATAGAGTTTGCAGCTAACCTGCTTTTCCCCTTTCCTTGCAAAGCCATATGCTAGATACTTTAATTCAACTAATGGTAAATTTATTCAAAAATTAAATGTCTATACTTTTTTTTACAAAAAGCAATGTAATAGCTTTATTTTAAAAGAAGCATTATTATGAAAGTTATACCCTCATGCCCATAATACATTTGACCTTTAAAAGCAAAAGCAATTTTACATGCTTGTACAAACTGTACAGCCTACCTAGGATAGTTAATGTACTGTTTTACTATAATGACAAGACGACCTGTTTGCTGTCAGATGGTCTGCCTACCCTGATAAAACTTCAGACCACTCTATATTTCCTTAGTTCTGCAAATCCTCCAGACTCTTTTTTTTCCCCCCCAAATTGTCTACGTTGCAGCAACACATCCAAATAAATCAGCAGGCACCAGCTCAGAGAATTTTAACTGTAAGTAATGCCAGAGATCCAGTCTTCCTCAAAAGAAATAAATCCAATCTCAAGTACTCTGAATTAAAGGCAAAAAAAAAAAAAAGTTAATACAGATACTACATAATGAATAAAAGGTGGAAGAAAAAAAATCCAGTTCCTCTTTCACCCAAGACCTACTCTGTCTAATGGGTTAGTTTCTTCTAAGTAAACCTTATTTACCCTGCAAGGCAGCAGTTTTACAGAAAGCCTTTGTTATAAAGTCCTATCTCTCCAGCTCACAGGAATCACCAGTTTTTCTTGTTAGTAAGCTATTCTCACACAAGGTTCTTTAACAGCTTCATCTCATTGCAATTATGCAATGCTACGGTTGTAGAGATGATGAAAAGGACAGGGCTGGGAAGTGGTGACAGTAGTTGTACTTCATCTTCCTACTAAGATTACAGCAGCAATAGTTCTACCTATTCTCATTTGCTACAAAAACTATATAGGGCCCATATAGATCTTAACTTCTTTCCTATTCCCATTGCCAGTTCTTCCCTCGTGCTTCAGCACAATCTGAACATGGACTGAAACAACCAAGTCATCTTTCATGTTTCACAAACTGCAAGGAACCTACCAGAACTGAATGCTTCCCAAACAGTCAAATTCATTCTTATCTACTTAAAATAACTTTCTTCAATCTTAAGGGATTGTTTTGAATCTATCCAACCTTCCTTTTAGTATTTAACATCAGGAGCTTGATGTTAGCATGGCCATATCCACTTACAAAGGCAGCAACAAAGAGTTTGTAAGGTCTGTTTAAAAGCAGGATTTAAACAGCGTGGACACTGTTCCATTAGGCACTTACTTTGTCTGTACTTGAATGTTCATCTGTTTGTGTATGTGCTAACTCCTCTTCAGCCAAGACGTACTTTCCTTTATAGAATTCTCTTACTCGGAGTTGTAGGAACTCTGTTTCTTCTTTTAACTTTTCATAACTAGGCACAGGCTTAACTGTTTCACCTGAGCCCATAAAAGGTAAGGAATAGTTCAGACTGTTTTCAGACTTCCCTACAGCAGCATTAAGATCTTCGGGTGTATCTAAGTCATCCTCATCGAGTTCTTCATTTTCTTGGTTGGCAGATGATAGGCATTCTGATGAGCATAAAGTGTAGTTTGGACCATACAAAAATTTTAAGGTTTCCTCAGTTCTCCATTCTGTAAGTGTTTGCTTAAGCAGTTCTAATAAACTGCATTTGGCAGCCGAGGAAGGAACTGAATCCCTCAGTTCAGTTTTTTTATGTTGTTTTGAGTTAGCTAGTGTTTTAAGGTATTCTGCTCCTTTTTTGCTCACACCTAGGAAGACTATCTGTGAATTGCTATAAGTACTTTCACCGTTCTCAGAAGCATTTGATTTTTCTGGAGTGGTATTTTTTGAGGGCATTGCAGTTATTTTCTCCTGAACAGTGCAAGCATGCATTTCTTCCTGAGCATTTAAATTACAATTTGAGAGTTGTTCAGTGACTTCTACCACATTTGAGCCTTCAGATTTAGGGCTGGAATAAACTTTCTGAACGTGCTTCTTTTTGAGGATGCTGTTTCTGTGCAATTGCTGTGCAAGACTGGCTGAACTTGACTGACTTCCTGGTAGAACAGAAGAAACAAATTCCTGTTCGGTATCACTACTGCTATCACTGGCTGTGCCATAAGAAGCAGATTCACATGGATTTGGAGATACCCTAGGATTTTCAATGTCAGAAGCTTTAATTGCTTCATCACATAGTTTCACCTCTTCTCCAGATTGACCACTGTAACAGAAAATACAACTCATCAACAAAATAAGAAACGGATGTTACGTGAGATTGGAAAATTATTATATATAAGTAAGAAAGATGGAACCTCGTTTGTCTATAGTAGATGTGTATTTTTTGCCCTAGAAATTATATTTAAACTCGAGTTCTAATGTTTTGCAATTAAGATAGCAAGTTTAAATGCTATTTAGAGAAATTGGTTCCCAAATGCTTATTGGCAGTTAGAACAGCAAACAAGTTGTTATTAAAGACAACAGACTTAAGTTCCAATTTAGTATGAAGAATTTTAAACTACTTCCATTTTTAAAATGAAGATCAGTATCTCAGTATACGTATGAATGTAGTACCTGAAAATCAGTAGGCCAGTAGAGCTTGTTTTTGGCATATATAAGTTTGCCATCTAATGGCTGGATGTTCCAAAGGAAAACAAAGTCACAATACACAGCAAGGTACAGAGAGATGACAGAGTAACGTGACTTCAATTGAGCTGATATTGATGTTTTAGAATAGGAAGTACAGAAGTTTTCATCACCTATAATTGGTACCATTTTCTTTATAAAGAATAGATGGTATAAAATATTTAAAGTACAAACAGTGTTATTTGTTTCAGATTTCAGCAGGCTCAATTATGACACATAGGCCAAGAGCAGCTGTACACTAAATCATACAGGTCAAACATGCTAGTTTAGAATCACAAAAGAGAAGAAATAAGACAAATAATCCTTTGACTAATAAGGTCTCTTCAAAGATTTGCCTTTTACCTAATATAATATTAATATTTCTAACCATAAATGCATATAACAAATTACTGTTCCATGTACCTCTGCCCCTTCTTCAGCAGCTCTATGTCTGATGGTCTGCAAAAGGAATACAAGGAATGAAGACTTCTTTTGCTGCTAAATCAGTGCTCTTGAAATACACAAACACAGAAAATACATAGTTGAGGATGGAAAGAACCTCTAATGATCTTAGTCCAACATCCTTTGTTCAAAGCAGGATTAGCTGGAGCAGGTTCATACATACACATGCACAGAGCAAAATTTGTGTGGGCCTGTAGCACGATACATTTAACAACAACTAATCAAATCATATAAATGTTAGTCAGAAAGGACCTCTGGAGTGAGATTGTCACCAGCAGCAGATTAGGTCAGTCACATCTTATGTAAGTTTAAATCTTGAAAATCTTGAGGATTGAGATTTCAGAACCTTTCTGCGTACACTGATTTGTTCCACCACTCTCGTAGAGCATACTTTTTTCCCCAGTGTCAATGTAAACAACTGATATCATAATTTATGGCCAACACTCCTTGTTAAGTTTTCTGATAATAACCAAGACCAAGTTTAGGTCTGTAGTCTATGTAATTTTTTTCAAAAAGTTGTAGACTGTTTTCAGATCATCCCTTGGTTTCCTCTTCATCAAAATAAACACAATCCGATCCTCATAAGTCACAAGGTCCCTATATATA
>JAOWBP010004015.1:2881160-2903660 GCA_028571105.1 Tragopan temminckii
GTTTTTTTTTTTTTTTCCCCCCCCCCCCCCCCCCCTTTTTTTTTTTTTTTCTTGTGGGCGGCTTAGCAGTCATTGCAGTCTCAGAGAAGTTATTCCTTGTGGTTGCTGTATGTTATGACTGTAGGAAACACCGCATGTTTAGAAGTTGCCTAGCAATTTGTGTTATGGTCCCTGTCTCGTTTGCCTGTAACTGTCAGTGCCTGAATTTGTATGTGGCTGTTTGTCTGGGTTGCAGTCACTGCGGTTCAGCAGTCTGTGAGTGAGGTTCTGGGGAAGCACTGCTCTAGCTCTGTGCCCTGCTCTCTGTGAGGCTGTAGTTCCCTCTCGTGGCACTCCAGGTGGGATGGCTTCCTGTCCTCCTTCTGCGGGCTCCTTCTTGCAGGGTGTCTGCAGAGTTGCTTTGCTTCAAAGGGGGAAAGTGCTCGATGGACTTAATTCCTTCTAAGCCTATGTTCTGTGCTCAGTGCTCTGTTACTTCACCTCACAGTGTGCTACAGGGAAAGTGGGATCAGTAGGTGGTGGGGAATAGGCCCTTGGGGCTGGGATGGGGGCATGGGATTTTCTTTTAGTAACCCTGCTGGATGAAGAGCCTGCATGGGCTGAGGGTCTTCTGTTGTGTTGCTCTGGGAAATGGAGATCAAGGCTATAGCAAAGAACTTGAGTTTAGTATCAGGGTACCCTGCACTTCAGAAATCAAATGTGTAGCAGCAGTAAATCAGCAAAGCACCTAATCAGGCATCTGTAGAACCGAGTGTTTCTAGAAGTAAGCATCTCTGAAGTGATTCCTACATCTAGATAGAGAAGTGATTTCTGAGTGCAGGCATGACTTATGCTGTTGTAGACAAGGTGCTTTGCCCTGGCTCAATCTGTTTCACTCTTAGAGGCATGTTTTGCATGAACTAACACAGAAATCGTATCAGTTAAAAAGTAAAATAAATCCTAAGACTCGAAATGACTACTCTTTATGCAGTACATCATCACAATTTTGCATAGTGATAGAAAAATCGTTGTTTGTCCATCAGATGTGTGAGGACGTTTCCTTATGCCCGTACTCACAATTGCACTGCATGTGGTTTCAGGAAGCCTAATGTAACAGTCAGATTAAGTGCTTTCTTGCCTATGGCTATTTTACTGGAAATCCTGGTAATGAAGACCTCAGAATAAGCATTTGTGTCAAAAAAGCATGTTTTCAGTGCTCCCACCCTGGAAAGCACTGAAGTAAGGTTCTATATTTCTCTTGTATTATTGATTATTTGTTGTAGCTCTTGCCAGAGGATAGAGGACTAAGCTATTCTGTCTCAAAATGTCAAACCCTAACCTTTGCGCAAACTTTCAGAAGTGCAGCAAGCTATGTGAAAATGGGCCACTGTGATTGAATAACGTTAATGTGGAAATAGCTGACTCCCACGCAACACTGGATTTCATCATCTGCAACATTGCTTGGGGCTGTAACGGTTTCACAGAACTGTGATGCTCGCGCTGATTTCCTGATGATTTTTCTATCATAACTATGGCTGTGCTTTAACATCTGTACAAAGACAAGTAATATGTAGCGCTGAGACATAGATGCAGATGCTAAAAAGATATTAATGCTTTCATACTGGACATTAAGTGGAACTGTTTATCCTGGCTGACTTCATGCCGCTACATCACTGCTTTCAGAGGCAGACTTTCATCCTACTGCATGTGCTTGCTCTCTTTTCTCCTGTGCGAATTCCTGTGCATCTGGCTGTATCAACAAGCATTTTGTGACTGTGTGATCTAGCATACAAACCCATCCTTCTTGTCAGCTCACTGCTCCGCATGCTCTGACGTGATGCTCTCTGCCAGCTCCACTGTCAGAGATTCTTACCACCTCCTTCTTCCTCTCCTGACCCCCTCCTGAGCAAGTGTTGGTCAGGGCTCTGAGCTGGCACTGCTCTACTGTACCCATGCTGTATGTATTGCACTTTACCTGTTCTGTGATGCAGTTCATTGAGTAGAAAATGCTTCTCGCTGCCTGATGGTCAGAATTTAAATTTAAATTAAAAATCAAAATAAAAACAAACCCAAACAACCCACCTACTGAGAAGTATTTTTCACCAAGAACTAATGTTTGGAGTTTTTTTCAGCTCCATTTACTAAAGAATTCCACTTTTCTCTATATGCTTGGTTTGTGCCTTTCTTATTTTTTCCCCCTAATAGAAGGGTTTATTGTCTGGTAGAAGTAACTCCAGATTTGCAGTCTTACTGGGCGAGGGATAATCAGGGTTATTTTATCGGAAAAAAACTGTTCTTAGAACACCTCCTTGCCCAGTCCTTGTGCTTCTCTTTCTTTACTGGGGTCCCAAACCACGTCAGAACCAGGGCTGGACCACCTGGCCTAGGCTGCCTCAGGCTATCTGTCTGCCTCACCCTCTGTCATATTTTCCTGTGGGAAACATAGTGGAATTCACCAGTGCTTTCAAACTTGCTCATATTTTGCAAGACTCTGAAAAACTAACATAAGTCGGTCTAGTCCATTCACAGTGACAGGAAGGGATATAATCATCCTGGTTCCTTACTTGTATAGAGTAACTCACTGGACCACAGTGGTAGTTAGCTTCTCTTCAAGGTCAATTTAAAGCCCCCGGGCTGACCTGTTGGGCTGACTGAGCGTCACTGAGCAGAGGACCTCTGTCCCTACTTCGTACCCATCCCATGCTCTGCAGAGCCCAGCCATCGGCTCCCGCTGCGTCTGTAGGCTCATCTTTCTTCTTCAGTGGACAGGAAGCTTATAAATAGACAGAAAGGCCCAGATTTGTCAAAGACCTCAGCTTTCACAAATGAGGCCAAGCAAATACTCCATTTTTCATCTCTCTTTATTTTAATGTACCTGGCCTCAACATACTTAACCATGTTGAAAAGCAAGTTCTAAGTGAGTGTATCTACTAATGTGACCCCGTATCTGGTACTGAATACTCATGAAAACCTGACACAATACAGCTGTAAGATTTTTTATTCAGTGTGGAGTGAAGCTTATAGCATCAGCAACGAGGCAGAGTCACAGAGAAGTGTTCAATGAAGTTTCTTTTTCTTTCTGCTCTGGATTTGCTAAAAGTGTAAGGGAAGTATGAGAGCATATATCACCAAGACAAGTCAACTTGAGATGTGTGTTCGGGTGCATGGAAAGGGATTTTCCTTTGCAAATGGCGGGATGCCTACTATCGATTTTGTGAAAGCCCGCCTCAGTCCCCCTATGCACGTGGGCACCAGGAGCTCGGAGTCTATTTTGGGCGCTGTGTCTGACAGTCCACGTGGCTGGGTGAGTCATGCCAGCAGCCTTTCACTTTCCTTTTCTGTGAAAAAGTTACCTGTCTCTGGAAAATGCCTTGACATCAATGATGAAACTGCCAATTGGTGATCCGTTTCGAATGAGTCCTCACATGGTAAAGAGCTCACCTCAGTATGCAGAAACATGCCGTAAGAGGACAATTTACTCAGTCCAAAAAAATGAGCAACAGAAAATGTGCATGATCCTGCAGTTTCATTCATCTTCAGTGATCAATTTGTAATCTTGTTCGAAGTTGATTCTGAAACTAGGCAGTTTTTTACAGCAATTGGTTAAAGTAGGAACGCTTCTTTGAGCGGTAACTTCTTCCTCGAGGTTGCTTTGTGAAAGATAATGGCTTTTGATAGGTAGTGGCTGCAGAGATAAGAGGATGTTCTTTGGGGAGCCCTATATAGGAGTGAAATTCTGAACAGAGGTGTTGCTGCTTCTCATCGTGTTGGTTTTAAAATATTGTGTTTCTGCTAAATAAAAATACATAACCTGGCCTGCAACAAACACTTGTCCCATTTGGTTAGAGAAGTGAAAATGTACATTTTTTGAAAAAAAAAAAAAAAACCACGGTGAAATGTGTCAACATGAATGGAAACCAGTTGTTCATAGTGAAATTTAACTCAAAATGAAAAGTCACTTTAAACTTGATTTTCTTTTTTTCTTTTTTTTTCATGTGTTTAGAAATGTTGAACTGAAACATTCTGTCAACCTGAACGCTTTTTTTGAGTTAAGAAATTAATCAAAACCAACCTTTTCCTGCTGAGGTTTCATTTTCAACCAAGTAGGCCTCTTCTGATTAAAGAAATCGCATACAAATTATTAATCACCTTTGCACTGCTTTAGCTTTTGGGTGATTCAAATCTGTTTTAGAAACAAGCCTCGTGCCCGTCTATAGGTGCTGCTGTAAGAATCGTTCTGAGTGCCCTGTGTGTCTGGTGGCAGTCGGATGTCCCTGGGGAAGTGTCCTGACGTGTGGCAGCCACCTTCTTGTGTCGGAACCGCAGGTGCGATGTGCATGCAGCTCACAGCCCATAGACGAGGAGTGTGGGCAAAGCCGGGCGCTTCTCCCCTTGCACTGTGAATGTGAGCCCTGCCACAGGTTCCTTGCAGACTCTCCGTGTGTGGACAGAGGTTTGGAGGCGGCGGGGCTGAGCCTGCTGCCAGGGCTGGAGGGCTGAGAGCGGGAGCTGCAGGAGCAGCGGGTGGGCCTGAGAACAGGCAGGAGGCTGGGCACGGGCTGCTGGCACTGGAGAGCGGTTAGGGGAGGGAGTGGGAGGGCGTGGGCATGGGGAGACAGAGAAGGGCTGGGAGATGTGGGAAGAGACGAAGTGAGATGGGGTTGGTTGTGACTCTGAAAGCTGCGACACCTAGTTGTGATTTTTTAGTAAGAAGGTTTTCCGTAGCACCAGGGATAAAAAAGGCCTTCAGAACTTCTGAAGACCTGCGGCTCTTGGAAATTGCATTTTGCTAGTTTTCGGGCTGTAAGACAGGATGCTCCTGGGCCAACCTGCAGGGAACTTCCTTCTCCCTTTTGCAGAGGAAGCAGGAATGTGGAGATCTGTATCTGCTGTGCCCCTGACACTGCCGCTCCTTGGTGCTGATGGCTTTATCAGCCCAGCTTCAGACATCGTCTCCTGTGCGTTCAAGGTTATCAGATAGAGATGAACTAGGAAAAAAAATCCAACTTTTGACTACGACCTTTAAAATATAAATGATGTAACCCAGAATCCAGCATTACTCTTACTTTACAGATCTTTACCGAAGATCAGCATTCATGTACTGAAATTGGAGAGCAGGGTTTTACCTTTGAATCACCAGATTAAGAAAAAGATGTTTCTTTCAGTGAAACCTGCACAACAGATCATCTTATAGTCGCATGCTGTCAGAGGGCCTTCAAGGCAGCTTAGACATAGCTACGTGGCTTTACATTTTGACCTTTTTTTTTAATGCTGTGACAACTTCTGAACTGTAGAGGTGAGGTTAACAGCATGTTGCAGTGTGTTTGAAGTCAGTTAAGAAACCAGCTAGCTGATCTTACGTATTTTTTCAGCATGAAGATGATTCCTGCTGTCTGTACCTGTCCTTCTGCAGCGCTGTGAGTCCTTTTGGGTATCTCACGGCACTAGTGCCCAGCTGGGCTGTCAACGTTCAGCCCCTTCACTGGAAAGCTGGGTTGTGTTGGGCAGAACAGGAGGCCCCTCAGTCCCACTGCAAGGCCCCAGCTTGGCTCATAGAGAGAAAAAAACTACTAACAAGAAAAGGTGATGTGCTGCACAAATTCATCTCTTCTTTCAGAAAGCAGCCTCTGCTTATACAGCGAGTGTAAAAACATGAAATACTTGCATTCTTAAGAAACAGGCCTGCATCAAGTTGAAAATGTTTCAGATTCATCTTTGGAAACGATTTGTGTGATTTCTTCTGTTTTTCTTCAAGCGTGATTCTGTTTTTCTCCAGCACTGCTTGCTGCTTGGGGTGTGTGGTTTGACACTACGCGTCAGTTTAGCTTTTTGAGATTGTGCGCTTTTTGAAGGGGGCACATCTGTGGTTATAGAAGAAAAACAAGAACATCAGATATTCAGGGCACAAAAAGCAGAGCTTGGGAGGATCTTAGAAATGAACAGTGACAAGGGATGACTTGTATTTGACCCAGAGCTGGTGAGGGCTGATACAGTATGTGTAAAATTACTTATTTTTCCAGTTTTCAAGTGCCCTCTGGAAAATTACTGTAATATGAAAGAAACAGTTTAACTACAGTTGCGGTTGTGACATTTTATAATAAGCCAAGTATCTCAAAGAGCAAAAATACACGCTTTGCTTTTTTCTTTCTTTTTGATTTAGTGACAGGGCGCCGTTCACAAAAAAGCGTGCTCAAGAAAGCTTCTAAGTGAAGGTCTCATCAAAAAAGTGAGAGATCGTGATCCCTAACAAGGGATGCAGTTGCCAGGACTACTCTCTCTTGTGTCAGTGGGAGCTTTGTTGTCAATGAGCAGCACAGTCGCTGCACTCCGGAGAACAAACGGGAGAGCTGTGACTGCAGCTGCATCCCCTGTAGTTCTCCTTTAGACTGTGTGGGTCCTGCAGGGGAGCCTGGAGTAGCTGGGACAGATGGACACTAGAGCAGTGCGTGTGGCTGTCCAGCCAGGGGGAGCCAGGTTTGGAGTGCAGAGGGGTATAGGCTGGGGTAGGCGCCTGCGTAGAAGTGAACTGTGTGGAAAGCTTGCTAAAATTCAACAGCCAGTGGGTTCTACAGTGTTGTTTATCTTTGTTAAAATGCTATGATTATTCTAGCTTACCCAACTGTGTATTTATCTAAAGACCTTAATTTAATATTTTCAGACACAGTTTTTAATCTTTCTTTCTCTAATGTGAATTCACTCTCTCTTTTGTGGCTGTGCAAGTATATGCACTAAGCAGATGTGACAACTACTGCTGTATCAGGTAGTGTTAATTAATCACAGGGTAGTTCCTGCTTCCAGGCCGCGTCAGCAACTTGAAACAGTGTCCTGTGCAAGAAGGGCAGGTATTCTGAAGTTACCCTTTAACACAGAATTCCTAAACAATGTTTTAAAATGACCTTGCTGCATCAGTAAGTCACAGATCTGTCGCCATTAGTTCTATTTGTTAACAGATCGGAAGCGTCTGCAGCAGACTTCCAGCCTGTGGCTCACACAGTACTGAAAAGTTTACGGAAAATCCTGCTCAGTGGCAAAGTCTGATTAGGAAACGTTATCTTTTTCTTTTTTTTGCATAATATATGAGATACACATGCCTAACATATGGTTGCTATAAAATACCTTAGATGAGTCAGATCTTAGCTGGCAGCTGTAAGCAGGGCTGTTCTGGCTTCTTAGATAATACTACCACTTGCAATCTTATTTTTTTGTTGTTGCTTAGCTACTTTGCTGTTAAATTATATTAACCTGATTTGTGGACACTCTCGTCTGAGTACAACAAAAACAAGGATTTAGCATGTAAAACCTGTTGTGTTTGTAACTGATTAAAGCTTCATCCACGTTGTTCAGGCTTGCTATAGTGATGGTTAATTCTTACCAAACTGTAGCACTGCTCAGGGAGCTGCTGCTGTCCCGCTCTGTGCTCAGTTCAGTTACATATTCCAGAAGTTTAAGAGGCTAAAAAGTGCCAGAAATTGCATTGATTTGATGTGATTTGCAGCAGTGCAGGATGTTCCAGGCAGTAGTCCCACAGGCTCTGTTCTTTGATCTTTGCATGCAGCTCTCGCAGATAATCACAGCTTGCAAACTGTAGTGAGAAGCAGTGGTGGGCAGCCAAAGTGTTGCAGGGCCACAGCTTCTGTGATCTGACTGGTGAGCCTTCTTCAGGCTTCAGTACAGGACTAAAGGGTGTGCGTTCTATGGTGGCCAAGTCAGGGAGAAGACTGGCTCACACATCCAAGGTGTCAAAGCAGGAGGTCTTGCTCCTGGCACTGCTGGTAATGCTGCCCCAAGCCTGTCGCTGTACCTAGGAGATTGTTTGGAAGTATCTGTCAGTACTGCTCATTTTCTAGGGCATGAACAGTTTTAAAAGGCTGGCACTTGTTACACACCTTTCTTCTTGCTTGTTGTTCTTTTTGGTTAGTCTAGTCAGGTTTTTGAGAAACAATTAGCATTGTTTCTAATTTTATAGGTGCTGGCAACCCAGGGGGAATGACTAACGTTAGTCACGCACATACTGAGGCAATGTGTGCTTTCACTTGCTTTTTCAAACCAGAGTGCTTAAATGACACCTACCTAAAGACAGAGGTTTCCAGCTCTCCCCAGTCCCTCCCTAAATCCTGTTCAGCACAACCGCACCATTCCCCAGCAGCACCTTCCAGGCCACTCATCTCCTAAAGCCATCTGAAGTATGTGCAGACAAGTGGTTCTAAGAGAAGAGTCACAGAAAGAGAGATCAGAGGAGGGGAAGTCTCTAGCAATATTATTCTTTGCTAATGGAAGGCACACCTACTTCCTCTGACTCTAACCAGAGGAGGACCGTCAGGTGGTAGAGATGCAGCTGAGAAACAGAGAGCTTTACAATACTTAGCCCTACCTCATATACCATCTGCCACTTATGGAAACTTAAGACTTGCCAAACACAGGCTGGTTCTGTGTTTTCAATATTTAATGCTTGTTGGAAATGACATTTCAGTGTAACCTGTTGCCCCAGTGAGATCAAGCTAAATGCCACCCGCAGCACTGGCTGTTGGTACCCCAGTACTGAAATAAGCAGGCAGCATGGAAAGCTTCAAGGCAAGCTGTAGAACTGGGCTGTTACCTCCTGGGTGTACTTTCAACACAGTGGCACTATTTCACTGTTTTTTTTTTCTTTTCGAAAGACTGTCATTCATTTCAGTTCTTTTGGTTTTAACTCTTACAGAGTAAGAAAAAAAAAAAAAAGTGAAATGATAGCCATCAAAATAACAGAAAATAACAGAACAGGATCAGGAACCTTGCTTTGTAGTGGCAGGCCTTTCGTTATTACATAAGCAACTCCAGGGGGAGTCTTCTGTGGTCAAAGCTCTCTCCTGACTTAAATTTGCTTTCTTTCTGTCACCAGGAAAAAGGGGGAGAGGCATTAACCACCTTCTTTGTACTGTGCCTGAAGGTATGATTTAGAGAACCTAAACTAAGAGCATCAGTTCTCTCTGAAGCAGAGACAAGCAGGTAGCTATGGCTGGATGCCTAAATTTAGCAGGTGTGAATACCACTTTCCACTTCTTTCTTCCTTTTGCTTCACTGTGATATGTGTCTGTTCTTTCCTCTCCAGCAGCTAAGGGTCAGCTAAGACTTGCTGTCTAGTCGAGCTGCTCATCCCCTCTAACATTTTGTGCAGTCTAGATTCCCTCAGCCAAAGGAGAAATGGGCAGGACGTGCAGATTCAAAACTAAGATACATACGACCATTACTTTCTCCCCCATTAAACCACAACAGAGGCATCACTGTACTCACTGAGACTGAAGTGTGAAAATACAGGTGATATCTGGTGTTGTGTGGATGCGGCCTTTGAGGCCCCAGATGTCTCATGCATCTACTGTGCTCTTTGTTGCTCCCTGCACCACTCTTTAAAGACTGGGTAGATAGAACTTTCTAGTCCAGAGTTTAGATAGCAGCACAGCTGCCAGCTGTGTTGCTTTAGATCTACTAAAGTGTTTTATTGTTTTGATAGTCTCCAGTGAAAGAAATCAAGATGTCTTCTGCTTAATTCAGAATTTTGGATTATCTTATCTGAGCACACGACTTGCAAACTCCAGGATGTAACATAGTCTCTTTGAATACCTGGTAACTGCCTGCTTCCCTGAAATAGTAACCAGCAGAGCAAATACACTGATTCCACTGCTTCCCTGCAGAACCAATGGAAAAATCAGCAAGCTTGGTTAGTGGGAACAAAGAACTGAACAGTAGCAGTGAAGGGATCTGTGCTAGGAGATATAGCAGTACAGAGTGCAGCATTTACACTGACAGTATTTACAAGGCTATGACAGGAGGTGCGCTGTTACAATGGACACAACAGCTTTTCCTCCATCCTCTCTTGCCATGGAGAGACTGTTGAGTAACTGAGCAACCACCGACTTTCTCTGTATTAACTCCTTTCTCTGAAATTACTTCATTACATCTATAAAAAACAAAACAAAAAACAAGTTGTTAAGAATCCTTCCTTGCACCACAGAGAAATATTTCACGCTTGCTGCAACAGCACTGAAGGAGGCTTTGCTTTAAAGTTTAAGACAAAGTGTGCTTCTGTTCTTAACTATAATCACTCTATATGTATAAAACATAAAAAAAATCATAGAAATTGATCCCTCCCTAGTATCAAAATTAGAAAAATGCACATCATGACTGTATTTGCTCTGCTGAAGGTACCTTGCCAGACAGGCTTGGAGGATTTACACGGTCACTGTAATGAACTACTAGGGTTTTATGATCCTTATGATCTAAGTGATGGCATTACTAAGCTTATGCCTACTTTGTAGTTCAGCTTGGAAATAGAGGTTTATGTCCCAGCTACACTAAGCCCAGGATTTGTAAGTTACCTATGCTCCTGTAGTTTACAAGCAAGCCGCTAAAATTGAGTGCATCTGAGATGAGGCCGAAACCCACTGCTCTCTGCTGAGTGTCCCCTGTTCTTATCTGCTCAACAAATGGCAAAGAAAAGCAGTAAGTGCGGCAGCAAGGTCACAGAGAAACTGCCTGGCTAAAAACATAATCAGAATGAGAAGGGGAAAAGTGAGCTGAAAAAGTTAGATCTGTGAAATGACAGACAGCTGTAGCAGAAACTAGCTTTAAGCTCAAAAATAAGGTCTAGATTTGAATGTTTCTGAGTAGTTAAGCTATTACAAAACATGGTCATAAGACTAAAAAAATGAACTTAACATTTGGTGCCTGAGTTCTGCCCTTTGTAGAACTTGTTAAGGCTGGTAGTACAAAAGATCCTTTTGAGATGTCTGCAGCCTTCCCACTACTGCAAAGCAATGGCTACATGTACGCTTTTTGTATTTATTTACATGTGTTTTACTCAAGTGTGAAGGCAATGAGGTCATTAAATGTAGGTGAAGAATATAACTTCGGGGCATTTTCAACTTGCAGAAGTCTTCTGGGCTGGGCAAGAAGGTCCTGGAAGAGGAAGGTTGTTCTGTTCTCTCAGCACAAGAAAAGAAAGAGTAAGCTTGCTACTACGGAGGAGATGCAAAAATTCTGGCAGACAGTAAAAGCACCTACAGCAAATGTTAACGAAGAGGTCTTTGGACTTACGACCTATTCACTCTTATTACAATGTAATGTTTTCAACACTGTAAGTGCTGGAGACCAAACCTAAAAATAGCAACGAAAATTACACCACTAAACTGACAGGAAATGTAAAAACTTTTCAAATAAGAGACAGAGAACCTACTGAAACAATTATATTCCCAGTTTGATGCACATTTAATACCAAATAGCAGCATCGTCATGAGGGAATTGTAATCTCTATGCCCCAAGTTAAGCATCCATGGAACAGAACAATGGCTTGCTCAGAATCTACGGGGAAGCAATACCTGGAAAAACAGAAATATAAAACAGAAATATATTTAACTTTCTAAATCAGAACAAGATAGATATGTAATCAAATTTTCCTCAGTGTATCTTGCCTACTAATCTTCTGTAAGGTTATCTTATGGTAAGGTCTTTTTCTTTCTTAGCTTATATACCCACTAAAAAGTTTTCCATCATGGTATGAAAAAAAAAATGTATCTTCTATCTAAATTACATCATGCATTCTTCTGAATTTGAGACCAGGCACTCTCTGATGGAGTACTTTTTTCCTATTGCAGATGTAGAAAAATGTATAGCTTTAAGTGCATTACAAGTTTTCCTTATTCTAAATCACTGCTTTTATGAGCTAAATTTGATGTAACTTTCCATTATGAGGTGAGTTAGGAAAACTAAACATCACCTAAATAAACTCTGCTGCACAGTAGAGCTTCCCAAGGCACGAGCTTCTGCGTGTCAGGGGAAATCAACATAAATATGCTGATTGTCATGAAGGAACTACCAGGCAATAATCTAAATACAGAGTTTTTTTAGGTAACTAATTACAGAAAAAAGACAGAGGAATAAACTCTGTTTTTTAAATGGAATTGCTGTGCAGCAGTTCTGCTATGTCCTGCTTCAGTGCTGGCATTTGCTGCAGCCTAAGCACTGTCACGTTTCTCAAAAGAGAGTGTCCTATGAACTGAGAATATGCAGTGTACCAACTTAAGACATTATTAAGAATAACTACTGGATTAGTTTTAAATTGCATTTTGCAATTATTTAGTAATAGGAGCAAGTTTAAAAGTACTCATTCTAAACAACACAGCTAATTAAAATGAAATTACTACAGAAAGCAAAAAAATTCTCAAAATCCATTTTGAAATTGTTAACAATTAGAGAATGTTTAAAAAGAAGTTATACATAATGTTCAGAGACCCCCCTCCCCCCTTTTTTTCTTAGAAGCAGCAAGACAAACAGGCTGCAGATGAGGTATCTTCATGTACCATCTTCATCACTCTTAAAGAATACTGCTCCATGCACTGAGTCAAATGGAAAAATGTCAGCAGCAGTGTTTCTAACTCCCCAGGCTAATTTTTTCCCCCCTCCGATCCTGCAGGTAAATTTTGGCTGAAAATGTCCAAAACAAACTAAGACCAAGCCAATAATCTGGATTCCTTTCTATTGCCTTTAAATACAAAGTCTTCAGACCATCCCCATTTTAACTAGTTTTCATGCATACCTTCAGCAGCTGCCGTTACAGAGTCAGCTTCTGCAAAAGACTTCACAATCCTTATTCTAAGAAATAAATGAGAGAGCAAAAGTGCGAGAAGTACAATGAATACTTCATTTTATTTTTCATTAAAAAAAAGTCATTCCAACAACTGAAGGTGTTTTTCTCTATGCAGCTATTTCAGGTAGTGGGAGATGTTACGATGATCACCTTGTTCTGTGGGGAACAAAGTCTGAGATGAGTAATTGTTAATACACAAATTTTTTAAATATTATAATGCTAGACTGGTTAAATCATTTGAATTTAATCAGTAGATGTAAGATATTTACTCTTCTTTATTTCTGCTTAACTAGAATGCAAAATGCAGTCTCAGCTTTAATGCTTTTAGTTTAATTTTATATCACCTAGACTAGATATAACATACACAAAAAACCCCACTGCTAAGACAGCCACTATAATCACTCAGATTTTTTTTTTAATAAATCCCAATAGAACTTGAGAAAAATTCCTCCCAAAATTGCAGTAAACCAACTGTATGTTCTCAAAAGATTAAAGTGATAAGCAGTCAGCATTTACTGTAAATGACAAAATCATGACACTCATTTCCACACAACATACTTTTTTTTTTTTTTTTTTTTTTACTTTAAAATGTACTTTACACACTTTCTACTCTGGTTGATATAATCTATAGTTATTATGCATACCTACAAAATGTTGAAAATAAAAATTGTTAACTGAATTAGTTTTATGAAATGCAGAATAGCTTAAAATTGACTGACCATTCAGGTGGGCTGTTTACTCTAAATATTCTTGTTAAACTTTCCAGATCTTCATTTTTGAAATGGAGTTCTTCAAGTAACGTGGTCAGGAACTGTGTGTATGCTGGGCTTCTCTGAGTATTTTTAAAAACTGGAATATTTTGTGACAATCTGGCAAGAAAAACCCAAACAAACAATAACAAACACTGTATACATGTGATACAGAAAAGGGACTTTTCAACATCAGCTGTAAAGATACAGGTTGTGTGAGTTCAGACAATTGTAGTGAAGAAAAGAAGTTTGTGATAACCCACTTGATTCATTACAGTACAGTGTATGACTGTATATGTTACACACTGACCCGTACTGAAATACAAAAATTTATTAAGATATACTGAAACGGAAACAAAAAATTAAAAGAAAATGGGCCAGTAGTTTGTATGTCTTTAATAAATTGTATGCTGATGTTACTTAATTTAGGAAAAAAAAAATCAGAATAAAATGCCAAATTACTTGTGAAAAAGAAAAAAATATCAATGTAAAATTTCTTAACTAAAAGCTCTTATACATTCATCTCATAAAATGTGTATAGTTCCTTCTATGAATGTAGCGTGAAAGAGCAGTGACATTCATCTTAAAGAACATTCTTGCTACAAATTCTTAGTAGGGCTCCTGGACAGAAGCTGTAGGTAACTGCCATCACACACTGTCAGACTTCACAGAGACTTACAGTTGGAGCCATTTAATTGGAGGACTGCCCCCTGCAGTATGGCACAAAACACGTAGCACGCCACAATAGCGAGCTCATTTGCTTTAAGGAAGATTCCTCCAGTTACACAGAAGCCTCCTACAGAGGCATTCTGGATTACTATTAATTTTACTTGATGCAAATGGGCACACAAAACATCGATTAAATTCCCAAACTGAGGACCATTGTGACTGTAATCAGAATATGATTCCTCAGCTTTGGCAGTCTGTACCTTAAAGCAGCGTAAGTTAATTTTTACACACTGAAGTGCTATGAAATTAGGCTTTAAGAAAGACAGTCAAAACCAGATGCTATTAGAAAGGAATCCTTTGGCAAAGAGAACACAGCTGATTTAAGCTTGAGAAGGTTTTTATACGAGATACTAAAATTCAGTTTTACAACTGATGCTATATCAAAGTATAGCATCGTAGTCAAGGTATTTTTTTGTTTTGGTAATGCAGTGAAGTGCTTAAAGTCTCGAAGTGCCAAGAGCTGTCAAGTGAATGCTTCAAAAAATAAATAGAATCAAAGGAGGTAAAATTATATTTTTGAATTTAGCTAGTAGAGCTCAGCTTTAAATTTCAAACAGTACTACTTAGCCACATTTTACAGAAATTCGACCATTTGGGCCTGATTTGCTAAACTGTTAAGTAGGATGGAGTCCATCAGTTTCCACTGATTTTAATATTTACAATGAATGAAAGCTGAAAGTAGTTGCCAACTGCGAGAATAAAGTGTTTTTATTTGAATAAGTGACAGACCTATCCCAATGTTACTTAGCAAAAACTCACATCCCAGCAACAGTTGCTTGGTCTCAGTTACTGTATTTAGATAAATAGTGCTACAGAGAAATAGACACTGTAGGGAATATTTCAAAATTTTTGAGAATTGATGTGCTCTGAAGAAGCTGCTCAAGGTATTCTACAGCTTATTAAAAACTCCACAGCCCAGAGAATCTGTGTGTAACAACTGAGATCAGTCTCCCTGCAGTCATTTGTATGAAGACCACCTTCCCTGGAGAAGAGCTGCATATAAACTCTTAATCTGCATATAGACTCTTAATCTAAGCTAAAACAATGCTAGAACACAAGCAAAAGACCTTACAAGGCACAGTAAATACAGTTCCCCAACACAGAAATAAGTTTCCAAAATTTCTTCATTAATAAATAGATTTGACAAGTTAAATTATCTTCCATTTACTTGGGAACTCTATTTCAGTATGTCCATTTAATTAAATACTTTAACTACCTAGCACTGACATTTATTAAGATTTTAGGGGATGCTCAAAGTAACGATGTGGTGTGGAATTAAACTGATGCATAAACCCCTCTATGTAAAACCTTGCACAAAAGTGAAGTATTCACAGTTAGACTTGTGATTTTTGGACTGTAGCCACTAGGCTTTGTTCTGTATTTGATGACGGGCAGGATGGAGCTGAGCTGTCTCTCCTGGTGGGAAGTACAATAGTTAGTATTTAATCTGGTAAAACAGTGTCTCCAACCAGGGCTGACAAGCTGGAGGCTTTTGCATCGTGATGCTTTATCAGCAGGGAAACAGAGGAAGTGCTGATAGAAGATCAGTGACAATTTCAGACTGTTGGTCTGGAGACGAGGATAGTGGGAGAAAGATCAGGAGATGCTTTATTACTACTCTTCAAGTTATTTTTCACAGGATTTAGTAGATTATATATGAAAAGAGATTGGTGGCATAAACAGTCATGACTTCCTAAGTACTGGTGCCAGGAGGCTGCAAAATATTCTCTGCAGTGTTGTAAATCCACGAGCGTTTTAACTCAATTTTCTTTTTTCTACCTTGTGCTTAAGAGAATAAGAAAAATACTATTAAGAAAAAAGCAAACAGATTGTGCAGTTTTAAGTAACACAGTAAAACAGTAACGCTACCCAGCTCACATGCTAAACAGTATTTCTCTATGCATATTTTTACAACTGCGGTTTGTGACATTACATAGTTTCATAAATTACAAATATTTCTCACTATCATGCCCTGTTTAAGACATTCTGTTTACAGAGTAGCTGTTGTAGCCCATGCTAAGAAAGAAAAAACATTATACTTATTCTCAGAGTAGTGGCCAGGCCTTAAATACTGTGGAACAAACTTAAAAATGAAAATAGCTCTGGATTATTTTTTTCTTACCAGATCTTTGTTCGAAAAGTCATTAAGCTACTAATAATCTGATAAGTGGGAGACAGAAATCAAGAAATAATTTCAGAGACACATGCGTAAGTTTCCAGCAATTATTAAAAAACTGTGCCCAGATGGAACACTTATGTATACATATTTACAAACACTTTAATCTTGGAAAACTGTCCGTAGGCATTTAAATGATGTTTTAACTTGTCATTTGAAAAATGGCTGTTCTCAGGTACCTTTCTACTTCTATAATGGCTTTTATAATGGCTGTCTGGCCAGAAGGCGCTTTTATTTGCAAGAGGAGCAGGCACAGGTTGCTGGTTTGCACTAATAGATTTGATGGTCTTAGTAACACTGGTCGCGCCTAAATTAAATGTACTGCACAAAGGAGCATCACGGGTCGTGCTCTCATCCTTGCATGAAATGCTACCTGAATCAAACCATAGTTTCATGAAAATAAACCAGGACAGTCTTTGGGATCAATATCTTGACAGCTACAGCGACTCTATCCCTGAAGAAACTATCATGACCAATTTAATGATACTCAAGATTTCAATTTAAAGATCATGAAATTGACTTGAAACTCTGAAGCATCTTCAGAAAAATCAGAGTGTAAACAGGAAACAAGATTTGAATCACAGTAATAGTATTTGGTTACTACAACAACGAAACAAGAAATATAGAGTCTGCTATTTGGTTAGCTCTTTTGCACATTGCAACATTAATGCTGAAAAAACTTTTGTGAAAAACTCAAGTAAGAAAAGCTAAAGAATTAAGTGATTGAAAAAACCTATCACCTACAGAAACGTACATAATGTTGTCCAACGTTACACGCCTGTGCTTCAAAAGATTGCCCTCAGCACACTGTTAAAAGGAAACTTTCACGCTCACTTCATGGAAAAGTTGTAAAGTGTATATCAGACTTCGTGAAACAGTGTCGTTTCCTGCACACCCACTTACACCATATGGTAAACAGGGCTTTGTAAAGTTTAAAAAGTGTTAAGAATGTCAAGCTATATCTGACTGATAAAATTTGTGTTCGCTGACTATTCCACATATGCTACCTGTTAAAAAAAAAAAAAAGAAAAATTAATGTGAAGACCAAGGTATTACTATCAAGCTATTAAATGACATCTGGCTGCTGAAAAACGTTTACATAGTTGAGTGCTTCAGCTCAAGATTCAGGCTTTCTATGAATTAGTCTCCTTACAAAAATATTTGACAAATACTTTTATAAATGAAAATGTATTTAAAAGTTAGTCACATTGTGTGAATTAAACGTAGTAGACTGATATTGTTTGCAGTTTCTTCGCATATCAATGCCTACACTAACCCTAACACTGAAGACAATTGGAAAAGATGATGGTGGAGTAATATATTCTGTGTAGTGAAATCACTAATTGGCACTTCCTAAAAAAAAGTGATCTAATTGTATAATACCATTCTTCCTCACATGCTGGACTTCAAGAAAACCTTTCCAGCCTTTTGTTTTAAAATAAACTCTGTGGTCCCCTTTGAAAAAGTTACACTTTCAGTGCCACCAGTGTGATATCATCCAGTTAGAGGCCTCTGAAACAGACACCTGAAAACAGCGGTAAGAACACAACCGCCTAAGAAAAGTCAAGTTCCTTTCCAGTATCCAAAGTTGGTCACTTAAAATTACACAAAAAATGAAAGAATATGGGTGCACAGAAATGTACCCAGTATCATGTGAAGCTTTTGTATATTCATAAAGAAAAGCCATGTTCTTGTTCTCAAAACAGTTAATATTTAATTCCTCTTAGAAAAATTATTGCCAGTGTTTCTAACTTCTTCTAAAGGCAGAAGCTTAAAAGCTAAAAGCCAGTCACTGTGGCAGAAGCCATGGATCCAAACTCACTTATTTCAGCTCTTTACTCTGTTTGGCATGCTTGGAAGTGACACAAAGATGAAATTATAAAGCAGAATGAAGGAACAGGCACATCCTACCTTTCTATAGAAAGCTTTGCAAAATCAGTTATAAACATTTTTACCAATTATTTACCAATTGTTTAAACACTGTGAATGATTCTTAAAACAGTCATCACAACATAGAAGTTCTCCTCTCAGTTTCCTTCTAGTTTCATGCATTTAAGACTTTTTTTTTTTTTTTTAATCATCATAGCTGTGATGACTGATACCTATTTTTCTACCAGGATGATGGAGTCTCACTAATGATAACAAAAGTTTCTTGAACGCTCATTTTAGAACATGGAAACAAAGCAAGAGCTAGTGACAAATATCAGCAGCACATTTTTTTCCTTCCCCAACACAGTCATGGACTACCAAATAGAAGTAACAGGAAGGGTGCCGATAAGCTTCTGATCAAGGTGCCATCACATCAGTAGGACTCTTAACAAAGGTCCCCCACCTGCAAGAAAGTCCAGTGCATTTTTTTGCTGTCTTTGGATGGCCACCAATTGGACTGCGGCTGTGAGCCGTCTAGTCCTCTCATCCCACATGAATTTTAGCTCAAAGTCTGGAAACACATGCTATTTACACATAACAAAGAATTAAAATGTTTACAAACCTCTTGCATCACTTTAGGTGTTATTAACATAGCAATTAATGGTCCAGAAAGATCAAGCAACCATTCCAGCAGTGTGCCATTAGCACGTAAAAGGCCAAAGCATATCTGCTCCATTACTATGGCAAAGTCATGTCACATAGTGAGGGCTGATTTAGGAGAAACAGTGCCAAAAACATGAAGTATTGGAACTGAGCAGGTGATGCACTGTGGAGTGCCACTTATCATTACCTGTCAAGTGCAATAAAGCATTAAACAAATCTCCATCTGAATAGAAAACTCCTGAATACTAAGATCTTCACAGTTATCGCCAATGTTCAGATACAGATGAAAAATATTTTAATGGCAACTCTACACTGAACTATGTTGCTGAGGTTTGGCATGACTGGTGAATGATCCATGGCTTTTTGTGTGTGTGAACAAATGGCTCTGAAAGCAGAGCTGATCTCAGTTCTTAGCTGAGGACTTCCTCACTGAGCAGGCTGCTGAATGCTAAATGCACCATTTTGTCTTTTCTACGCTTTGTTTTTTCCTGGCCATAATCATCTCTACTTTTCCACACTGGGTTGAATTACTCTCACTATGCAGACATAAATTAATTTCTATTTAAAAAAAAAAACAAAAAACCCTCTTTCTCATCAATTAGATACTGATTGGTTTTCTTTATCAGACATCATTTAACACTTTATTAGTTGGATGCCCGTGAGTTACTTTTGCTGTCTTGTGGATGTAAGCCTTTAAATCAAAGGCAGGAAATGCCACCGTCACATGGGTCACAAATAATGGAAATTAACTTGGAAGTCTGTCTAATTTTCATTCGAAACTCACACTTGCAGGACTATTACATGTCACTTCTGTATTTGGAAAAATGAAGTCATGAATGTAGGACAGCAGTTACCATCTTTATGAATAATGAATCAATAGTTAGAGGAACTAAGCTACAGGGGCATAAAAACACAGCATTTCCCGCTTTTCTCCTTCTGAATGTTTTATCCTCAAAAATACTGTTTGGGACAGTATTTCCTAAATGTTTTCTGATTGGAGATTTACAAGGAGTATTCATAAGAAGAGTGCCTTTTGCCAACTCTGTACCTTCCATTTTGAGGCGAAATCATCTCTGAACGCTTCTGTGAGGTATAAAGGACTGCAACAGTACTGAGTGAACAAAAATATATATGCAGCAGTGCCAGCTGGCAAGTGGTAGGAGCGGGAATTGTCTGCAATCTGACCCTGTGGAAGGCCAGTCAAAGGGCAAGTCACTGGGGGCCAGAACAAGGCCTGCACTGGGCAGGCTGCTGGCCACATGAATCACACTGACCCACTTCTTGGACCAACAGTAGATCACAGGACAGTACCAAGGAGGCTGCCATCACTTTGACAGAAGCCCCTACGTTGTTTCAGTATTACAAGGTACTTTAATTTCATCAACAGCTCAAGACTCCTTCAGCAGCTCTCTACAATGAATTCCTTGCACTGCAACCAGAAAGGATAGCATAAAACCTCATCCATACATTTAAAAAAGCTTTTGAACAGATTTACAAATACTAAATAGCAGTATCATTTTGCAAATCATTCTCAGTAATGGTTCACCTCATGTAGTGTTAAAAATCCTCTAGAAATACACAGAGCTTTGTTCAGTGGGTATAGTCCTTCCATTGTAATTTGTTCTACTCCATCAACACACAAGAATTTTTAAAAAAAATCTTAAATATTTCATATATATATATATATATTCAAATATGTATATTGCACTACTCATGTTAAACATTTGATGGGCTCAGCAATACAATAAAAATGTTATTACTCAGAAATGACATTTAATAAAGCACAATTTTACAGATTGCAATCTTGTTTTCCATTTTAATTATGTTCCTATGGCAGAAGTCTGCAGTTCAACTGATTAAACAAAAAGTAATTGTTTTGTTTAAGACAAATGACCGAGTCAATACAACAAGCGTTACAGATCAGCAGTAAAACGCAGTGAAGTAGTTGTGCATTGTAGCCTGAAGGGTGTTCAGGCATTCTGACAGAATAACTCAGAGCATTAACTTGAGGTAGAGTCCCTAATTAACTGGTGTACTACTGGATACAGTACACTTGTTTAGGGATAGCAGCCTTGTTAGTGAAGTATCTGAAATCACAGCAGGGATTTCCACAGACCTTAAAGCTATGCTTTCAATCAGACAAAAGTTAATATTATTTAGAAAGCTGATCTGAAGCACAGTGTGTCTGTAATTGTAAGCTAAAGCTGCACTGCCGGGGAACTTAAGAAATATCTTTGGCTGTATGCTTAAATGCTTACACAGGCATCCTGTGTTAAAAGGCACTCAGAAAATAAAAACATTACACCCTCAACTTATGTAATTTAGCTGTTATGCTCAGTTTCATTTAAAAAAAAAAAGACTCTTTTCTGATTACTTTCATTTGAACATGATTTAAAAAGCTCAACTTTTTTTTTTTAAAACCTTGTTAAAAGCAAAAGGCTGTCTCCTGAGTGAGCACGTTCCATTAGAACACATTAATATTTGACAGACAATCTTGAACTGGAAGCATTTAACTTACAAACAATATGCAGAGGTATTTAAAGACATCTCTAGAGTTAAGTCTTCTGTTTAATTAAATGATGATACTACTGAGGAAAAATGTGATTATGATTAGTGTCATTTACCACTCCGGAAAAAAAGTAGCCCCTAATTTGGAGCCCTCTGTAAGCATATCCTTATGGTCAAAGACAGAAGTCGGTTTTCAGACACATTTTTTGTCAGTATCCACACATTTATTCACATTTTTCTATTTTCTTCAGTGAAAGATAAACACTCGAAAACCAGCACTGTTGAATGACAATAACTGACAAATAAGCAGGTAATTTTCCTACGGAGGGTAAAAAGCTACTTCTGGTCTAGTTTTAAATACAGCCTAAATATCCTAAAGACAAGAATTTTGTAGCTAAAGTGCAATTTATGTTTTATTCATTATTTAACTTTCCTTTCATTATTGTGTACTGACTTGTCCACAGCATCCAGCCCAGACACTTTAATCCTCTGATGGCAACAGAAACTAAATTATTCATATTTAAATTTTTTTTGTCCACTACATTTAAATCAATGCTACAGACACAGATTCAAAATTGACTGGCATTCCTACATAATACAGATAAATGCAAAATTTAAGGTTTGTTCAAAAGTAAAACTTTAGTGACTGTTTCCACTGCCTTTGGTTTTTCATACGCAGCTTCTACAAAACTATTCGAGATATATATATATTTTAAAATACATATTTATGAATACACTTGGAATAATTGTATACATTTCTTCTTTAAAAGTTCACCTTTCACACCTTAGCGTTTAGCTGGTTTCCAGATACAAGTTAACTTCATTCCCTTTGAACAAGACCAAAATTTCACTCCCGGTGGAGCCAAGTGAATACAACTAACAGTCAACAGAAAGCATACTTGCAGTAACCAGGATTTTATGCAGGAGGCAGTTAGCACAAACTGGGACACAGGAACTCTGCTTTACTATGTGGGTGACAGCAAAGGCTACCCACGGGGGCTGTGGGGTCTCCTCCTTGGAGGCTTTCAAGAGGTGCCAGACATGGGCCTGGCACCATGCTGTGGGTATCCCTGCTCAAGCAGGGGTTGGCTCAGATGGATCCAGAGGTCCCTGCCAGCCTTAGCCATGTTGGGATTCTCTGATCCAACCACCTGGTAAAACTGCTTACAAAGAACTGAAAAAGAATCAATGGATTTCCCACCTCTCTT
>JAOWBP010004015.1:2903906-2915374 GCA_028571105.1 Tragopan temminckii
GCTACCACCAGCCCCGCTCCGCCGACGAGGACTACAGCCTGCGGCTGGAGACGGTGCTGGCCCAGATCTGCGCAGTTAGGAGCTCGCCCTTAGAGGGGCGGCCCCGGAGCCCAGCAGCGGGCGCGGGGCAGGCGGGGAGGGGGTGGCCGGCCGGGCCCCGCTGAGCTCCTTTCGCCTCCTGCTCCCCGCAGACAGCAAGATCCCCGAGGGCGCGGGGCTGTGCCGCACCGTCCTGCCCGACCCGGAGCCGTCGCAGGGGCGCTTCTCCCCGGAGTCCCATCTCACCGAGGCTGCCGATGGCACCTCCGAGTCGGCGCCCAGCTGCGAAGGCAGCATCTGCGACAGGGTGTCCGAGTTCGGAGATTTCTGGAGACCGCCCTCGCCCTCCGTCTCGCCAGGTAAGAGCGGCGCAGCAGTGCCCGGCGGGCTCCGGCAGCGCTCCCGTGTCCGCGCCCTCCGGTCGCTGTATAAAACGAGTGGAAGGACAGATTTGCCTTTTCCCACTCGTTTTCGTGTTGTCTCTCTCGGGTTGCTTTTCCAGCCGGGCTCTCCCGGCTAAGGGAGCCGCATGTTACGGTCAGGCGGTATGGGAGTTGTATTTTTATTGTCATTTCTTTTTGATTAATTGCCGAAAGCAGCCGGTTATGTTTAAAGGTCTCGGCGTTTTCTTACAGGGTCCTGATACCTGGTACGTGGCCTTAGTGGATAAATGTATTTTAAGACAGTAAACGTATCTACTTGGCTGTCTTTTTACCTGTGGTGATCAGCAGTGACTCTGTGTTTTGGACTGCCTGCTCGATGTTTTCCCAAATTCCCTTTGAGGTTATTTGTCTATAAAAAGGAAAGGATCTCTCTCTCTTTTTCCGTTTTTTTTTTTCCATTCTTTTCCGTTCTTTTCCGTTCTTTTCTGTTCTTTTCCAAAACTACATTCATAAAACAACCAGATGAAACTAATGACAGTCAGATTTAAACACCCCGGATCCAGGAAACTCACACTTATGGCTGCAGCGCCTGTCTCTAGCTCCCTTGTCCTGCCTTTGATGTGGTTGGAGCAGTGGGAGATGCTGTCCCCAGGCTGGCATGAATACTTATCTCGTTTAAAAATACCACGTTGTCATTTTATAACAAAAATATGTATATACAAAACCTACATTTTATTGCCTGGGTTAAAAAGTGACAGCTGAAAAAAGAACAATTTCTATCTTAGCAAAGGAAAAATTGTCTCAGCTTTTCAAAATGACAGCAGACGCCTGCAAACGAATACTTGGTCTTATTTCCCCACTGATTTTCCGACTTCATTTTATAGCGTCCTTGCATATCAACAGCTGATTGTAATGATGGGGACTCGCATTTCTAAAGCTCACCAGTCCCTTAAAAAAGTTTCATTTGAACATTCCGTGAAAGAATGCTGATGAGTGTTGTTACAGCTACAGAACAGTTTCGGTCTGTGCAAATGACCTAAGGCAGGAATACGGCAGTCTCTCTTTTGCTAGTATTTCTTCTCAAAGTATAGCGATGTATAATTTTTATTCTTACGAATTGTTCTGCTCATTCCCCAAATAATACCGTTTTCACAAGATATCTAAAAGGCAGATATAAAATGAGCAGCTGTTTACCAGGGCTGCTCTGCCTTTGCCTCCTCCCCACTCGTTTCTTCCCTCGTTGTAGGAATTGTAGCTCCCTGCCGACCATCCGGTTACCTGGGAAAGGTATCTGCAAAATGACGGTAGCATCCCCAGATCAAGATTTTTCAGAGAAGGGGCACAGTCCTGGAACTGTTTGATTCCATTCACAGGGGGTAATTGAAGGTTCGGGACTCCCTGTTCTGGCATGAAAAAGCTTCATTAAACTAACCTCGGTGCATGGAGAGAGGTGCTGTCAAGGATCAAGGCACCAGCAGGAGGGTTAAATAGGTGGGCTTCCTTTCACAACTTTCCCAAATCCCTGCCGTCCAGCTGCCTTGTCAGATTCGGCATGAAACTGGAATTTGTGCCTAGCTCGCTTCTGTGAGATGTGCTGGTGAGATGCTGGATTTTTGAGATTGTGTTTGTCTGTGTGTTTCTGTGTTTCTATACGCAGTTCAGCTGTTTCTAAATCATGCGTAGGGCAGGTGCAGTGAGTAGTACTGTCACCTCCTCGTCCCCAGGAGTGAACGTGGATGCTTAGTTGTGCAACAAAAGACAGTCTTCAGATCTGTCTTTGAACGCGGTGCTGCCAGTGCAGGAGGGCTGGCACAGACACAATGCAGTACCTTTATAGGGTTAGCATTCCACATACGTTGACTGCATTAGTGCAGATCACTGTGTTATTTAACCTCACTTTCTACGAAGGCCTGTAATCACATGTGTTTTCATATACAAAAGGTGCCTGATAACTCTGTGCAGCAGCACATAGGTATTGCTTGATGAATCTCTTGGTGCTATAGTCTCGGAGGGACCTTTATTGGGTGTAACAGAGTTGTCACTCAGGGATCATGGTGATTTTTGTTCTATGGAAGAGGACACTTGAATCAATTCCCAGTCATTTCAGGTAGAGTTCGTCTTGTCATCCAATAAAGAGTGCTGATGTTTCTTCTCCCAGGGGCTGCACGCAACTGCTAGGAATGGAGAGGAGGAAGAGTCTGTCTTTGTCTACCATTCACCCCCTGGAGGGCTGGATGCTGTGGAGCAGAGGAGAGGCAGAGATAGCAGTGTCTTTTGCCGTGTAGTGTGGCACAGAAGGTTTGATGCTGGATGTGGGGCTTGGATGCCTTGAGCTTGTCCTTGGGAAGTACAACATGAGTGGCTCCCCTGCACTTGTGCCTGCAAGGTCTTTAAACCATGTGAGGTGATGGAAGGAATGCTGCATGCAAACTGATATGTGGTGCAGTGTTTATCGTGTCCAGTGTTGCCAATATCAAGGGCTCAAAAATTAGGTCAGTCTTTTGTTCCCCATCCCTCAGTGGACTGGGTTAGAAATCAAAATTGTAAGAAAAACCTTACGGATATTCAATTCCAGTGTTGAAATATTTAGAGTTTTTCATATTTTTTCTTTACGGTCTGGGCTAGTAGTTGATTTTAAGGGGAAAAAAGTAGTTACAAGAGCTAGAAAACAAAAGGAAAGCTGTGCGATGAAATCATGCAGTTTCAAGAGCTGGGGCTTTAAGATAGTTTTGAATCTTGCGATAAAATCGTGAGACATGACAACACTGAAACTGGTTGCAAAGACACAAGATAGATGATGTGATGCTGACCACAACTTTGCAGTCAGTGCAGAACAGGAAAAATCATGCTTAGCACCATGTCAGCTAATTTGATTTCATCTTCTCTGTTCAAATGTCCCAGTTGATACGTGTGCATATATTCCCAACTGAAATACTAGTTCTTTAATGGAAAAACCTGAGTCTATTAACATATGAAGCTACATAAAAGAAATAAGAATTAAAAACTCGATTTCTGATGTATTTTCAGTCTTTTCTGTAATCCTCAGTGGTCATTTGTCTACCTGAATGGGTGGCCTAACGCTTCCTGCCTCTCTTCCGTATCCCACTCCTGGTTGTCTTCTTTTGCTGAAGGCTGATAAAGCTGTGGAATCTGTGAATGAGAAAAATCAAACAATTGTGAGCATGCAGGTTTTTGGGTAAGGGAAGCTATTCCGCTGAACTAAGTGGTAGGGAGTGCCAATATTTCTGTGAAGGCTTCAGCGTTTCAACAGTTAATTTATTAATGCTTTTTTTAGTTCACTACTGTGTTTGTCCAGTGGAGACGTTTGACTCTCCCAGCTCTGCCGCCTTTTGTGAGGAAGAGTGAAAGTAGCACACCTCGGACATAAATCACCACCTCTGGCAGCCACAGTTGGGATCTGATACCTCATATTCCCTGCATAACTGTGTTTTCTCCATACCCTGAGTGTTCGTGCCCTGATCTCCGAGGCTGTTTTCCTGCCATTACATCAGTCTCTGCTAACGCAAGTGGGATAGATCTTATGCCTACCCCCTTGGTCAGATGCTGTTGCCAAAGGTGAGGCTGTTACAGACAGCTGAAGTCACCTGAGCTTGTCTTGGTGGAAGATAGCTTTGATTATGGCTGATAGGAAAATCTGTCCTTCAATTTTTAATGCAGTCTATCCAAATGATTTTCATAATGCATTTATGAACTCAGAATTTTCAGTGGACTCGGTGTTTTGATACAGAGAAATCTGAAAGAACCATGATTTTATTTCAGACAATTTCAATTTATTTTTTTTTTCCCCTGAAAAAGTGAGGCATGAAATTCAAGCGCTTCAGAAGCTGTTTTCTATTCGATTATTCTTTTGCCAGTAACAGGCAGTTATGGCATGAAGTTGAGAGACTGGATTTGGGCACTGCATTGTGCAGCAATTTTTAGTTCTGTTGTGCAGGTATACATCTCAGCACGTTTGCTTCTTCTGGCACCTCCATAATGTCATTTCTGGGTGAGTGTGACCTGCACTAAACTTAAATATTTGGACTGTCAGCTTGGGATATAGTAGGTAGACTTTTCTGAGGAGCAGCAGATAAAACCAAAGGAAGTTGCATGCAGAGTTGTTTAGTATCTCAACAGTCAGGTCAGTATGTATGCACCTGGGCACCAAAGATGGAGGTGGTTGCTTTGAATTATTTGATTGGGGTAGCAGGTGAGGAGTTAGCACTGGATGCACTGACCCTACTGAACAATATAAAATGTATAAAAAGCAGTTTAGGCTCTGACACAAACCTGGGTACTGGGCTAATTCTGCCTTGTGATGGTGGCTGGACTGTAAAAGTACACTAATTCCCATGGCCTTGTGTTTCCACAGCCTCAGAGCGATCTGTGTGTCCATCCCTGGACGAAGCACCTCCCTTCTCGGTGCCCTTCAAACCATACACATGGAGCAGCCTGGGAGGCTCTGAGCTGAGGCACCTCGTGCAAAGCTACCGGCCCTGCCCAGCACTGGAGCGAACTTCAGCCTTGAGGCTCTTCTGCGAGCGGGGCTCTGAGCCCACCCTCTATGGTGCGGAGTGTAGCTCTTCCCTTGGACTTTATGGTGATTTTGGCTCCCCAGCCCCAGGGCTGTTTGAGCGGCCTCCCGCAGCAGCGCCTGGACTCTATACTGAGACACAGACTGGGCTGCAGCAGGAGAAGGGACCTGGTGGCCTCAAAGTGGAGTCGGACCTCTTGTGCCGCCCTTTGCTCATTAGTGCTGGCTCTTACAAGTGTGTCAAGTGCAGCAAGGTAGAGACCCCTTTCCCCCACGCTGGTTATGACTGTTCCCCAGCCCCTTTTCCCTGGCTAACCTGACCCTCCCTGCTCTCTCCCTTTCAGGTCTTCTCCACACCACATGGCCTCGAAGTACATGTGCGCCGTTCACACAGTGGCACAAGGCCTTTTGCCTGTGACATGTGTGGCAAGACCTTCGGCCACGCAGTCAGCCTGGAGCAGCACAAGGCCGTGCACTCACAGGTGAGAGCAGGGCAGACTGCCAGGATGAAGGTGGGAGGGCCAGGGCCAGCTGCTTGCTTCAGCAGGCACCGGGAGGGCCATGAAGGCAATCACTGAGCAGTAGGTGGGTGTTTAAACTGAGAGGAAGAAAGCGTAGTAGGGCTGCAGCGTGCAGTTGTGGGTGAAGAGCATGGTGGTAGACAGAGTAAAGGGTGAGCAGCTAGCAAGCAAAAGAATAATAGGAACAAGTTAACAAATCACAGAATACTGACTTTGTTTCCATTCCCCTGACCTTGTATGTGTCTGTATTAAGCAATGTGCTCTTTTGGCACTCCAGAAGTAACAGATAATAAATAATAAATTTTCATTCTCTGAGCTGGAAACTGTGAGGAGGGTGTGGACTTTGTTAACGGCTAAAGCAAGTCACTGTGCTTTCTTCAGACACAGCTCTCTTCATTTTTTCTCCTCCCTCTCCACCAAAGAAGTGAATCTTCTCTTGTTGGTAGTCATTGTGTCCATGCAGGGAACATCTGAAAGACCAGTCAGGTATCGAGCACGGACTTCATCTGTCTCGACACCCTCTGAGTCACACACCAAAAGAATATGGTAGTTAATTTTGGTAGGAGTATTTGTAACATTTTCCATCTGCTGGTATTGTTCCATATTTCCCCTTCACCCACCCACTTAACCTGGCAAATTTTCCTTCCTCAGATTGGGTTTGGGAGGATAGAATTACAGCAGTGTTTGTTTGCTGTCTTATTTACAGTTGCATGAGTGTGTATCATCAGAGTGCATAATGAAGAGAAATATCTCATCACCCATTAAATAATGTTGAAAAAAGCAGTACTGCAAATTAAGTCCAAGGAGGGGAGCAAATTTCTGGGAGTGTGCATAAAAAGTCAAATAAGGTGCCTATATTAAGCACAGCAGGAGGAGGAAGGTGTAATGCGAGTTAAATAAAAAGATGATCTGTGGTGGAAGAAAGTGGTGGGGAGGTTTGCGTTAGGGAAAGGAGACGCAGCAGCCTTAATGCATTTAGTTAGATTTGTCGAAGCAGTAAGCCAAAAAGCTCTTTTCCCCAGGTGCTCTAGGTACCTTTCACTTAATTATAATGAAAGTAGAAATATGCAGTTAGTTGTTAGGCTTCCAGCACAAATCAACCTGCCACAGAGATTTCCCCAGAGAGCCACACAGACCTCAGCACCCACTTTCCTGCATAGAGTGCACTTTGAACAGTGCTGCAGCTGCTGGTCTTCCCAGTGGAATGATCATGGGTCCATGTTGAAATGTGCAGGCAATGGGAAAGGGTTCATTATCTTTTTTTATTATGCAACACTGTCATGATTTTAGCATCTCCTCAGGCCAGCTTTCTGGAGATGCAGAAGTGTTTTCTAAGGCAGAAGGGGCAACACTGATGTGCTGCTGGCCAGATAGTTGCTGTGGGTTCTCTGGCATAGCGTAATGTGGGTGTGTTTGGGTTCCTCTTTCTGCAGGAACGCAGCTTTGATTGTAAGATCTGTGGAAAGAGTTTTAAGAGGTCTTCCACTCTGTCCACCCACCTGCTTATCCACTCGGACACCCGGCCCTATCCCTGCCAGTACTGTGGGAAGCGGTTCCACCAGAAATCTGATATGAAGAAACACACCTTCATTCATACAGGTATGCCTTGCAGCTGCTGGTGTTCATCCTCAGCTATAGGGGCAGGTCTCTGAGGTGGTCCCTCTGCAGCAGCCTGTTCCTCTTCAGCTGGGACATGTACCTCCGTGTGCTTCTCATGGCCCTGCTGTGGTTCACGCTATCTGAGCTCTACTTGTGCAAATGAGGGTGATTTGAATGTGGTTTCACGAACGGCAGCTGCAAAATAACCCAAATCCTCGCAATCCAATCAGTGTTCCCTTAATAGGATCTACCCATGTTTATTTAAACGGCTTTTGTGTAAGATGATTTGTAGAGCATTATATTCTTGTGGCCTTGATTTACAGCTGAGGTCTCTGGAAAACGATAGGTGAATTTGACTGCAGCATCTCTTTATACAGGATCTACCAATTTACAATAGGAACAAGAGGAGACTCCTCCTCTAGGTCAAACAGTAAACTGGCGGTCCCAGGGTCCAAATCTTAGTCTAAATATTTGTTTAGAGATTGATTGTCTGCACTTCCACCCGGACTTTCTGAGAAAGGGCTGCAGCCTGATACAGAATGGAAAGAGAGGTGCAGAGTTCTCAAGTTTCACTGTTAGTAATAAACATGGAAACTAATAAAGAGCAGGTGAATCACAAAAGGAAATTGTTTTAAAAATATTGCTCAGTGAGAAGGCAGGTTTATCAGAGATCTGTAAAAGTAAATTTTACTTTATATACCTTCACCACATTCTTTTAAGGTAGAGGGAGATGAATGATGTGTGAGATACGAAAACATTTGTAGGCACAAAATAATAGCTGTAGTGGCCTAGCCCAAGGTTTGGATGACCAAAATCCTGGTTCCTGCGAGTGGAATATTAGCAGATATCAAGAGTGAAATATTGAAGTGGTAAATACGTAGAAAGATGACATCATATGTAGTGCTGCTTGGTTGTGATTTTTCTAGATCACAAGCAGTGAACAATAGTACCTAGAAAGATTATCCACAAGATTACTGCTGGATGAAAATGAACTATTTAGGAAGTGAAAAGTATTTCCATAGTAACTTTTTCAAATGAGATTTCAACCAAATTCTGAATGGACCAAAATGTTCTTTGGATTATTATTCTGAGGTCACAAACTGTCTCTGGGCTGTTAATTGATAATATAGAACCAGATCCTTAACTGAGGGAAAATTTCATATGCAGCATCCAACTGCAAAATGTGCTGGCGGCTCACTTCATACAGATTTTACTTTTCTAAGAATCTGATTTTCAAAAGTACAAAGAGTGCTTGTTGCTCCAGCTGAAGTTAGCAGGCTTCACAGGTGCAAAGCCATTCTGAAAATCAGGCTTGGTTTTGTGGTTGGGGTTCCCTTTTTTCCGTTATTTGATAGTAAACGGTATGGGAATGCACTGAGATCCTGCTCCTATGGAGACCAGTGAAGTTGTGCCACCGACCCCTCTGTGAGAGAAGTTCAGAGGCTGGATTTATTCCCATTTCCGTTATTTGCCAGGAGGAGAACTTCAGGACTCACTTGGAGTGACTGCTAGCATTTCAGAGTGAGGACTAGAGAGAAGAGCAGATCACTGTGTGAACCCTGCCCTTCATTTTCACTCAAGGGCCTCATTCTCCTTTGCAGGCAGGCTGCAGCTCACTGGTTTTGGCTTAGCAACATCCATCAATCTATTCCACTTGCACCTAAGTTGATGCCATAATTGATGTCAGACAGTCATCACAAGCTGGGGTCTTCCCAGGAATTCCTGATGTTTGTAGATTAAAAAAAAAAAAAGGCAATTTAAATCACACAGAGGCTGTGCAGCCAAATATCAGTGTGTTCACAAGCTGTGATGTCCTCAGAGCGCTATTTGCTTCAAGCTGCTCCCAGGGCTGTACTGGGGCAATGCAAGTACAACTAGATCCGTGCCTTCTAAGCCGTGGTGCAGGCACAGCTGATTACTCAAGGCAGCCAACTGCATGATTTTAGTAAGAATGACTTTTTTTATAGGAATCACTTCAGTTAGCTCTGAGGCCCAGAATGCATTTCCTATTTACTCTGACCCTGAGTGTGCAGCATGTTACCCCTTTCACACCTTCTTTAACACCTTTTGCTTGCAGGTGAGAAACCTCACAAGTGTCAGGTGTGTGGAAAAGCCTTTAGTCAGAGCTCTAACCTCATCACTCACAGTCGCAAACACACAGGATTCAAGCCCTTTGGCTGTGATCTGTGTGGCAAAGGCTTCCAAAGAAAGGTGGATTTACGGAGACACCGGGAGACACAGCATGGCCTCAAATGAGTCCTGCAATGCAGAAAGCACCCACAACACTAGGAGGACAGACTCCCTTGGCTTCCCCGCTGGACCTGAGCCCTGTCTGTAGAACAGACCCTGGCATTACCTTTCTGATCAGGAGCTTGGAGAGGAAAGAAGAGGACAGGGCCATGCATTGGCAGCTCAACCTACATGACTACGAGAATGGAAAGTAAAGGTTGGGGTTTCTATCTCTTGTCCTCTGTTTCTGAAATAACACTGGAAAATAAGCCTTTTAGGTACAAAGCCTGTTACTCTGAAGATGGATAAGCTACCAAATACCTGTAAGCTGGAAAGTATTTTTCCCATGGCCAAGATAAAAATCCTAATGTTTTCAATAGCTTGAATTACTGTGCACGGATACGTGGGTATAACAGTGTTTACATCATACTCACAGAGAGTAGTCAGTAAATGGCACAGGCAGCTCTTGCCTTGGTTGAGTTTCAGTGCTGAAAGGATTCACTCTTGGTTTCCTGTCAGGAAAGCCTAGAGGATCTGGATTGAAGTGTGCAGTTTGATATCTGGCTATTTTTTAAGCTGAGGCACCAGCTTGGGCCTGCTTCTGCTCTCACTTATTCTGGTGTAAATTAGGAGTTGCATTGACAGTTAGGAGGAGACCCCTTTTACCTCCCAAAGCTATCTCTGTGACTAAGCAAGGCCTGGCTGTGTGTGTTTGAGGCTTGTGGGCTTATGCCTTGCTACATCCACTGGTGAAAAGGAAGCTTATGAAAGACAACTGGAAAAGCTGAAGCACAGAGTTATGCCTTATAACTAGAAATCCACCTAAGGACTGGTCCTGACTGAGAGCAGGGGCATAGGGAAAGCAAAGACTTTCGATCCAGAACAGTTGTTGGCTTCTGCACTCAGTCTTGTTATAAATAACTGGAAAATAGCTACCCAATTGTGTCCTTTGTATATTTGTTTTTGTTCTCTTTTTTAAGTTTTTAAAGGGAGGCTCACCTGAGGTGGGCAGGAATCAGTGTAAAAGAGTAATTCACTGAATTTGCCTTAAATGACCCTGCATGTACCTCAGTTAAAATAATAATGCTGTTTTTACTTTGTTAACAGGTTTGTAAATGTCCTATTTAGATTTTATGGAGTGTCTTAATGTTTATTAGTATGTATTTATTGGAACAATGTTTTAAATTAATAAACTATTGAAGATCATCCAGAGTGATCTTTGTTTAATGTATGGCTTCAACACATTTGTGAACGTCAGCTGTTATGGATACACCGCATCTAGTGATGGTCAGAGATACGGCATTCAAACAGGAAATGAAGGAGCAACATAATTTGCACAATATATTTTGCAGAAGAGCTCTGGTGATTGAAGAACACCGGTGTCCTGCTTACGTGTCCCTGATTTCAGTTAATCACTTAGCAGTTTTGAAGGCTGGAGTATCCTATGGAATGTCACCATGAAACAGTTGAGCGGGAGAACAGCCATGTTAAGTGTATACATTTGAAATGTAGATTGCCAGAAGACCCTGCTCAGCGCAGGAGGAACTTGGATATCCTCTGAGATAAAATGTCTGTGCCAGGAGTTTTCAGGGACACCTGAAGACCAGGTGCATCACTTACACGGTGTCACGGTTTTGTGATTCTTGTTATCGGTGGCCTGAATGAAGTCTCACCCCCAGCGAGTGCTGCTGTGTGGGACATGTTAGAACTCCAGCATGAAATGGAGTAAGAAGCTGGGATAGACTTGGAATTGCCTTTTGTCTGCCTGCCCCGTTAGCAGGGCTTGCTGCACCTGGCACTGCAGCTCTTGCAAAAGAGAAGCAGGAGGAAGAGGGAGGGTTCCCGTGCCCTTCTCCCAGCA
The DNA here is from genome assembly GCA_028571105.1 of Tragopan temminckii. Taxonomy (NCBI): domain Eukaryota; kingdom Metazoa; phylum Chordata; class Aves; order Galliformes; family Phasianidae; genus Tragopan; species Tragopan temminckii. The sequence continues at coordinate 2,915,073 of JAOWBP010004015.1, forward strand.
GAGCTCTTTTGGCGCGCACGTCACCTTGTGCTCTACTTCTGACTGTGCCTGTGCCTTTATTTTGGATAAAGCCTTGCTAGACGTGGACAGGACCGCAGGCTAATAAGGGGTTGCAGGTTAGCGTTGCTCGCTTTCTCCCTCTTTAACGGGAGGAACGTTTCCTTCAGTCACACGAGGACGCGGAGCAGCTCGAAAGGCAGTGCTGGCAACGCCGTGCACCTGCTCGGCTGCAGCCAGGTGTGACAGAGCACTGCCGATTGCGGGGGCCCGGCTGGGAGCGCCGCAGGCGCGCTGTGGAGGCG
>JAOWBP010004015.1:2915474-2987057 GCA_028571105.1 Tragopan temminckii
TTTCTCAGTCGCGTTTTTGCGGAGGTGTTGTTAAGCAGGAGCGTTTGGGTACATGGTTGTTGAGGAGGAGTTTTCAAAGGGTGCTTCAGAGGTCTGTCTCAGTGACGCCTCGTGCTGCATCTGCACCGGCTTGGTTGTGTCGAAAGGGGAAGAAGTCGATGTTGGTGTTGTTGCTACTTAGGGTTCAGTTCAACTTCGGTATCCAGAGGTGTTCTGTAGTCACACGGAATTCCTGCTCGTTTCCTGTGTTGCTGACCAGAGAGCAGTTTGTGTGAGGTTGGCATGGTGTTTGGAATTGTCAGCATGAGCTGAAATAAACAGCAAATTTTAAAACATTTTCGTGTTGTCCTGCATCAGTTTTTTGTAACAGGTGGCCGAAGGAGGTGTAGGAAGGAGTCACATCTGTACAGAGGGGATCTGGCAGCATTTAGTGTGTTTTACTTATCTCTGAAAGCATTTGTCAGAAAAGTGTTTTTTCTCCCAACATTTTTTTTTTTTATTCACTTGGTGGCTAAAAGATAAGGTTATTGGATTCTGTTTGTCTTTCTGGTGGATATTTTGCTTAAATGCATCTATTTATTCTCCCTTCTAGCCTCCAGTTTCTGCTTTGGTCATGGTTATACAGCTCTGCATTTACATAGAGATGTCAGTATTTAAGGGTATTTTGAGATAGCTAAGCGCAATTTCAAGTAAGGGTTAGGAGAGGAAATAGAGGATGATGAAAGGGGGACACGATCAGGAGGAAAACACTAGCTATTATGAATCAGCATTGCCTGAATTTGATTAAGCTGGGATGAGAACAGCTGTGGTGAGTATCCCTGAGGTCCAGCCAGCCCAGTAGTGCCTCTGAGAGTAGCAGATGTTTGCAGAAGAACAACTAAAAACAAGACTCTGCTTCCTCCTCAGATCTCCTCTGAGCAGGCTGAGGCTCAGGCACTTCCTGAGCTGGAGGTCAGTGGATTGGATACTTTACGTGTCTTTTTTCATTGCCTTCTGTATGTTTTTCTTCTGTAGGTTTGTCTGATGGGTTTTGAGAAAGTAAGCAGGAGATGGCTGGTGAATGGAATAGGTGAAATGGAGTTGTGAAGAGGAGGAGGTGGGAGAAGCCTTTCAAAGTTGACAGGAGAAGGGGTGGGGGAAAGTGAAGTGCTTAAGTAGTTAGTGTCAGCTGCTTCTTTGGATAAGGCTGAGGGAGAAGTATTTGAAAAATGGAAAAAAGGGGGAAGTGAAGTCCCTTCTCAGTGGATTTTGAAAAAGCAGGGCTGTTTATCTTGCTAATTCAGTGTTCTCATAAACAGTCATGTAAAAGAAAAAAATCCTGGTGGTTCTTTGCTCAAACAACTTTTTTCCTTACCTTCATCTTATACTCTGAATTCAGTATTTTTTCCGTTTTTTAATAATAAAAATATGTATTTAAATGTAGAAGCACACAGTCAATACATAAGTTTGTAATTTTGATCTGTTAAACAAATCCTCTGAGGTTTTAACTATGTGATGGTGTTCTTGCATGGCATGCTGAATTAAAGCCCTGCGTCTTATTTACCTTATGAAAACCAACATCGTCTGTCGGTACATTTTTGGTTAATTTAAATGGGGAATACTGTCTTCATTGTAGTCATCTGCTTAAATGCCTTTGGTTAAAGAGCGTCTTGTCCTTTTGCTGCAAGTGGCGGTTGGAATAACTGGGGGTTGGCATCTGGGAGGGTGGCTTAGTCATAATGGAGGGGGACTTAGCTTTGCTCAGCTCACGTTCAGCAGGGAGGTATTCCTGTTGTTTACACGTATGCTTAGCAAAAGCTGCATGCCCACAAGGTAGAGGCGGAAGTGATTTAGTGAAGTCTGGCTTACCCTTGATTGCTGTTAACTTGTTTGACAGCCTAAGAACTCTGGAAACTATTGAGTTAGCTGGGAAGGAGTGTTTTGGGGAAAGCCTAGGAAATATCTGTTCTGATTTGAGCGGTGAAGAACATGAATTCCTTTTGGTCACGTTGAGAGAGGCACTGCAGTGGCTGTTACTACAGGCTGTATTAACTGTCAACTTTGCTTGCTAGTTTTCTGTAAAACTAACCCTTCCAAGGTGGGTTGAGGCAGTTACTGTGTATTTGGGGTTGAAGTGCAGTACCAGGGTTGGGCGTTCAGACTAAAATGAAGACGTTGGCTTAGAGAGCGACTGTGGACACTTAATCTGCTTGTATTCGTTCCTAACTTGGGAAACAGCCAAAAGCTGCTATCGAGTGTTATTTTTTGTCTGAACAAATTTTGTCTGTCTCTGTAGTATAGTATTAAATGCCTGCTTGATGACATCATAAAACATTCTTGATTTTTGTTTTAATTTCAGAAAGTATTAATATTGCAGTGACACAGGTCTCTGGTTCACCAGTATCATTTGCTGTATTAATGCTGGTGTGGGTTGGTGTTGTTTTTTAAATATGATTTCCTCAGACTGTCAGATGGAGCTTGTCTTTTGCTAGTGGGTTGCTGCTGTCGGAATTTGGCAGTGCACTTGTAACTAGCAGGATATTATGGGAAGAGCTTACTGTTACCTTTATGAGAGGAAAAACTATCGTATGTCGTTTAAAATGGGCATCAAAAACTAGTAGCTAGTCACAACCAAACATTTGGAAAGCGTTTTTTTCCCACATCACTGTGTAAAGTGATGTATGTAAGAACTTAGCTTTACATCTCTGAGGTGCTTGACTTTGATATAGTTTGAGTGGCAGACTAGTAAAAGACTACTTTCGGACATAGTGAAAGAATTTCCAACTTAATTGTTCTCTGAAACAGCAGAGCTAAAATTCAGTAAGCAAAGCAGTTGTGTTTCTTGGTGTTATTTTAGTTTTTATTTTGCCTTGGAACATATTAGTGATGGAACTTTCAGGGTTTGGCTGCATCTTCAGCAAGTATTTCTTAGACATTTGGACAAAGAATTGCTAGATATTTTTAAAGACAAAATGATGGATGCAAGTTAAAATTCTGTAATAAAATACATACCAATCATCATATAGATTTGGGAGTTTGATGTAATTTTTTTGTGTGTCACTCTGGCACTAAGGACGATCTTTGCTTTGTTGACCTTTCTTGCATTTTTTTCCACTTATTAGTGGACTTGGCCTACTAAAAAGACTTGGAAAGTTGCTGATAGAGGTGAAAGCTGGTGAACTCTAGCAGTGATATTTCTGACTATTGGTAGGTGATAATATGAGAAAAATTAAGAATATGTGAGCAAACCAGCACTCTTCTCAGTCTTGATCTGAATTGAGTGAAAGAACTGGGAGTATAGAAAATGCAGATGAAGCCTGTAGTGAAACCATGTTTGAGTCCTAAACGAGGATTTTAACTTGTCAGGAGGCTGATTCACCAGCTGCTTCTTCTGTATGTCCTTCACTGAGTCGGCTCAGTTTGTTATTCAGCTATTAGAATGTTATTAACTTCTTGAAGCAAGCAGGGATCTGGGTTTGTGGAATGCTATACAGCTTGCTTGAAAACTGTGTATATAACTTCAACCGTAATTGTGTTAGACTTTCTCTTTATATACAGAGTGGTTTGAGAACTACTTCTGTTTCCTTAGGAGGAGAAGAAAGGCTAGAGAGCTCATGAAATATACATAGTAGACATAAAAATGTTAGTATTTGTTAAGGCTTGCAGTTATTTTTACTTAGTTGTATGACAAGAATAGTTGAAACAGTATTTCTGATAATTGAGACACCCATAGCTTTAATGCACGTTTCTTTCAGGGGAATGCAGAGTATTGGTCAAACTCAGTGTCTGCAGAAACGTGCATGTGGGTTGCTCTGAAAGTAATGCCTCCTGTTTGTTTCCAGGGAAACTACAGCGGCACAGTGATGCTATTTTTCAGCACAGTTGCCACCATTAGCTATGCGTTTTATCCAGCAATGAACAAGAGTCTGTGTGCTGTGCTCAAAAATCTATAGCAGCTGAGTGGTTTGGTGGGGTTCCTGGGTGCGGGCTGAGAGCTGAGTTTGTGTTTGAGGTGCGATTAATTGGTGGACTCTTAAGGGAAACCTCTTTGGGTCTTAGAGTTCTTAGAGTTGATTGAGTCTGTGGTTTTGCTCACGCGGAAATAACGATGATCAGTAATGATTTGGACAACTGAACAGTCCTCTAGATTTGGTGTGCATCCCAGGTGTAGTGGGTTATCTTTTCTGCTTTTCAAATTTAACTTGAAATTCAGCATCTGAAAAATGCTGATTTAACTGCTGTCTTGTTTTCTTGACTGTACCTTCTCTTAGTGTTCTTCACCTAATCCGTTCCTACAGACTTTTACATGACTTTTTAATGCCCTGTGATCTGCTGCTAAGTAAATTCTAGGGTTTTTTTCATACCTTCCCATCCCCTTCAGATCTCTGAACTCCGAGAGTGAGTCTTGTGTAAGCCGTACTCAGCTTGGATTTACTTTCTCTCTTAAGTCATCTGAATTACTTTGCTTTGTAGTATATAATCCATTTGTATCTCCTTACTTCTCCCTGCTTGTGTCACAGTGTGCAACTCTAAATCAGTGCTTTTTTAATGTTTTTATGTGGATATCTGCTCAAAACAGAAGTGTGACTTTTGGCAGTTGTTTGCTGTATTCTTAAGATTGTTCCTGTTTCTGCCAATGTTTATTTTTGGAGTAGTTGTGTTGCTTGTCATGTTCGAAGCAGTAAAAAACCTTTGAGAAAATACTCAGTCCTCTTACCAAGTGACATGCATGTGTTGTCTGTATCATAAATCTGTTACTTAAAATGAAACATGAATAATTTGTGCTTCAATAGCAATAGGCTGAAATATTAATGAATATATTAAATTTGAGTCTGAAATCTCTACCATATTTTCTTTTTAGTTATAAAAAGTGGTGTTGAAACACTAGTTTTGAAAGTGCATATCCAAGTGAGCTTTAAAAATGTATGGTTTTTTTTAGTGTTGTAGTACTGGAAAGAACAGAAGAAGTTGCATAGGAAAGACTAAGTGTTGCAGGAACCAACTGGAACATTTCAGATGCTTTTTTAGGCGGCCTGTAGCAGAAATGTTAAGTCACAGCTTGAAGCAGTGGTTGAGCACCTGGTGGAAGGCAGGGCCAACCCAGAGGAGCTCAGCTGCATGCAATGCACCTGAGTGACTGGAAGGGATGGAGCCAGGATCCAATCCTTCCCAGACCTTATTTAAGAGTTGGCAGTGGAGGTGAGGGTAGTTTGCTGGAGATCCCTGCCTACTGGAGGCCTTCCAAAAGTAAGCAGATTTTCTTTGTTTCTGCATGTGTGGCTGCTGCATTTGGGCTTGTCCTCATTTGCTGTGTAGCCTAGGACTTTGCACCCCACTATTATTGCTATGCGTTCTATCATATGGCATTACAGGGCCTTACTGTTCACACTTGTGGTTTGTAACCCTGCATCTGAGTCGTTTCTAGCAAAACCCATTACACTTTTCAGAGACAATATTAAGCATACAGAATTTAACTTTTTTGTACGTGCTGGCAGATGTTAAAGAATCCTTTACTTTGGCGTAAATCAGAATTGTGGTGCACCTGTTCCTCTGCCTCACACTGTAGAGGATTTCTGTTATATGCAAATAGAAATCAAGGGAGCTTAGGATTTACACTGATACATTCCTGCTGCTTCTCTGTCAGTTGTGAAGTAGTTGACTGCTTCCTTATCAATCTTTCTGCATGTCTGTGCCATTATTATCTTCTCAATACGTTTTAAAAAGTAGTGGATTTTTTTCTGTAGTGGAAAGTCTGAACTGACCTGTGGTATTTCCATACTGCAGAAACCAGTTCTGTTGAACAAATTCCTCGGTATCTTTCTTGTGTGTTACCAATATAGTTGCATGTTGTTTCTTCTGTAATACTGAATTTCTATCATTGCAGCTTGTGTTGCTTCTGACAGCTTTGGGTCTTCTGCAGAAATAAACAATCCCAATGTCAGTTTATGCATATTGCATCTTCTGCTTGTTTAGTGGAAGCAGGTTGATTGAAAAGATGAAAAAAAGAAACACGCAACTGTTGTAGCCTCTTCTTGTCATCACAGGTGGCGACAGACAAGGTTGCAGGCAAGCTGAGCTCTACTCTCTCATGGGTGAAGAACACTGTATCGCACACCGTCAGTCAGATGGCCAGTCAGGTGGCAAGTCCATCTGCCTCCTTACACACTACATCCTCCTCTACCACTCTGTCTACACCTGCGTTATCACCATCCTCGCCAGCACAGCTGAGTCCAGACGACCTAGAATTACTGGCTAAACTTGAGGAGCAGAACAGGTAAATGCAAAACTTCTTGATCTACAGACTATAGTAGTAAGATTGAATTGGTTTATTGCAGCTTCAACATTGAGACTGTTAAAGGAGGTTGCAACACCTTAATTTCAAGGTTAAGAATTAATGTTCTAGAGGTGTATATTCTTGAAGGGTCTGTTTGTGTTGAATGTTCAAAAGAGTTAGCTTTCTGGTTTTAAAGAAGTGCTTATAACTGCTGCTTAGTCTAGAAATTTACATTGGAGTCACACAATCTTCAGTATCCCAACTGAAATGGAATATCATAGGAATGAGACTTCTGTGTAACTTCCTCACATTCTTAGATAAAAATGGTATTTTTATAGGCTTTTTGAAATGTGAATTACCTCAGAATTCCCTTGTTTTCCTTCTTGATTTCCACAGTATAATTTGCTCACGTGTAGCCTTTTAGCATGTTATCCGTTTACCTATGATAATGTACATGGAGCAGGATTTTCTGTTGGAAATACTAGGAAAGTAGAGGCTGCTATTCTGCTATTTAGTTTAAGGGTTTGAGCAGAGTTCTTCAGTCTGTATTCTGTAATTTAGTCTGCAGCTCAGGTTATTTTGTACAGGTACAGCTAATAAAGGAGGCTTTGCAGTTTCTTCAGTGTTATGGCTGGAGGCCTATTCTTATAGATAGAGCAGTGTTCAAGCATCTTTTATTTGCAAGGAATAATAGATGCATGCTGCTGTTATGCTAATAATGACAGGTATGCAATGACTTAATTTCATGAAAGAGAAATCCCTAATCAGTCATTCCTGTTAGTCCTGAATTTTTTTATACGCTCCCATAACTGAGAAGAGGCAGTAATGCCAACTGTCTCCTGGCATGTCTTCTCTTAATGTTCTGATTCTGCAGCCTGATAGTAAAGTAACTTACAAGGAAATTGTAGCTGTCTAGTTCATGACTGAGAATGGAGGTCAGCTTTTAAACCATATCCTCTTTTCCTTATGGTTTATGGGATTATCTTTCATTTGAAGGTGTACTGTGATTTTTGCTGTGCTAGTAGCCATTTAAAATTTATCAAAAGAAGAAAAAAAGGAGGTAAATGGAGTGCTTTTAAGAAAGCTAATTTGCATTTAATCTGAAGCTTTCAGTTCTGTTTATGACCAAGGGTCTCATTTGTATTTGGAAAACAGTAATATCTGTTCTTTGGACTGCTTATCTTTGCTGGGCGTAAGATTTCTACATCTAGAGTAGTTATATTAAGCCCTGCAGTTAAGTTAGTTTGCTTTTTCAAAGCATGTGAGCTTGGGCTTGTTAGGTTTCCTTCAGGTTTGCATTCTTAATTTAGTACAATTTAGGTTAACTTATCTGTTTTCATTTGATTAATCTTTTTTTTTTTTTTTAAGACAGATGTGTTGTTCATTCCCCCATTTAGTTTTGTGTATGAGTTGTAATTAGAGGTTGTCCTATCAGATATCTCACACCAAATGTACTTTGTGAGATACAATACTTGAAGTAAATTAAAATGGGGTGCTCTTATCATGGAGGGTGCACTGTAGTTTTGGAAGTTTGAATCTGCATTTTAACACAGTGAGAAGGAATTGTGCACTGAACACAGGGAACAATAGCTGGTGATGGGTATTTGTAAAGGTTTAATTTATGTTCTTGACTTTTAACATGAACAAGAACAATGTGAATTATTTAAGCAGGCTAGAAACTGAAAAAACTCAAACTATATCAGGCTATGAATGTATTAAGTGTTCTATAATCCAGTTCTACTGGAAGTCTCCTCAAAATAATGAGGTAGCTCAGTCCAGAGTCCTGTTGTAACTGTTTGGCATTAGTAAATCATTTATAAAGTTTTAGGTGAAGGAAATAAGTTGTTGAACAACACGGAACTTGCATACTACTTACTTTGTAAAGAACTTCCCATTTTCAAATCCAAGGACAATGAATTTATCCAGGTAAGGTCAACCTACTGAAATCTAGTGAAACTTTTATAAAAAAGCTGTGGTAATTAACCAGTCAGAGCCTTTTATAATCATCATGTTTTTATAATTGTACTATTTTTTCTGTGCTCGTTTTTCATCAGTGATTACTTTGCTCTTTTGACGCTGACTCACACTGATAGAAGGAATTTTGAGCTAACTTTTCATTATGTATTTGTATTAAGTTTCTAAACATTAAAAAACAATAGGTGAAAGCTGGGCACTGGGAAAGAGAAGTATCTCTTAGCTGGGAGCTTAAACCGCAGGTACTCTGAGACTTGTGTAAAGGGGTTATGATCTAATAAGTACTTAAAACTTAATACAACTTTGCTAAAATGTTGCCAGGCTTTTAGATTTTGTGCAAGTGCATGAAAAATTATCGAGCCAGATCTCTCTACTTCATGAAATGTTTGTATAAATCTTGCTACCTGATAATCCCAGTTCTCATATCCAAGTGCTGGGCTTTATCCATCCGTTAGCTTTTGTTGCCCAATTTCCAGTTGTTAGGTGTGAGGTGTTTTTTTTTTTTTTCATCCATTTATAAAAACACCGTGTTGATTTGAAAGTTGTCAGCATAATTCAGGCATCACGGAACTGCAATTTACATTATTATATGTCTGTATTTACATTATCAATGTGTATTGTGTTAATGGGGAGATTTCTATTTGACTTCTTTCCTTTAAAATTACTGTCTTTTCCAGTACCTTTGACATTTAAAATAATTGTTGAGAATGTTTAACTTGTTTGCTTGTGTTCTCTTTGTCAGCTCAATGCACAAAAGCCCTTGATTATTATTATTTTTTTTTGGTGTGTGTTGCTAGTAAGGTCAAACCCTCTTGCTGGTACTTATACCTCGAAACCTGCTGATATTGTGTGTTCAGCTTTTAGTCTCCAGTTGGTTAATGCGTGGAAGAAGTTAGATTTGTGGTGCTTCTGTACTTTCTCCAACTCAATCTTTTGACTTTATTAAGATCTAGTTCAGGAGGTTGTAAGACACTGATTAAAATCTCAATTCTGTTATTTATGCGTAATGTGACACTTCTGTCTGTTCCTTAAAAGGCTGCAATGTAATCTGCTATTCTATTTAAATTTATTACAGATGAATGTTGGAAAAACTGTACCGATGGAACTCTATGCTTGTTCTTTGCAATGATGTTGGAAGCACAAATTTGTGAAAAACAAAACAAAAACAATAGTGTGGCAATAGCATGATAAGAACATGTAGTTTCTTGTTGTTTTTGTGTGTCTGTGTGTGGTTTCTTTGCAGGCTCCTAGAAACAGATAGCAAATCCTTGCGATCGGTAAATGGGTCAAGAAGAAATAGTGGATCTTCTCTTGTATCTAGTTCATCAGCTTCTAGCAATCTCAGCCATCTTGAAGAAGACTCGTGGATCCTGTGGGGGAGAATTGTGAATGAATGGGAAGATGTACGGAAAAAGAAAGAAAAGCAAGTTAAGGTAGTTGGACCTGTTTTTAGGATGGATTTGTAATGTGATAGCTTTTTGGCTCAATTTTTAAGATAAGCAAGTAAGAGAAGCTTCTAACTGTATCTATTTCAATCTTGAAGCCCTAGTGCTTCTTATGTAACTGTTATTATACTTCATTGTCTAGCAAATGTCTCATTGAAAACCAGGTGCATATCGTGAATACCAAAGCATTCTGTCTGATTATGAGAGATTCCGTTTAATCACATGCTTGATGTTTTCAAAATGGAGTTACTGAAAACCTGCTTAAGAGCATATTGTAGCTGGATGCTGTGATATCTTTTTTCCCCCCACTGAACAGCTGTCTGTTTAAAAGCATTCTTATTATAGGAGCAGATCATTCTATTGTATGAGGATCTGATACAAATTTAGTTCAATTGTTCAGGCCAAGTTTGCTGACCCCAGGAATAACCTCAAGTGGAAGAAAACAGTTTCTAAACTGTTTTAGAAGATTAGAGAAATTTTGGGCTGTATATGTCTGGTCTAAGTTGTGCGCATGTGCAGGAACAGAATTCAACAATAATTTGTTTAAATTAAAAAGTATTTAGGGCATTTAACATTCATGTTTCAGAGGTAGAAAGTACTGGAAGTGTAGGATTTTTATTCGTGGGCAGCCTATTCTGTTTTGGTTCTTTATTGGCTTTAGTCTGTAGTTTTATGTGCAGAATACAAATTTCAAGGTCTTTTGAATAGTTCGAAATTCATGGGTGTGAATAGGTTGTGGGAAGGCAGAACAATGGGCTAAAGCAAAGTGTCTTTTATGTGAAGCAGCTGTGAAGAGAGAACATGGCCTGAGAGTGGAAACAAGGGGTGAAAATGAACGCAAGGCTCTATGCCTGCATAGGGAAAACAGTTTCTGGAAAGGTGTTCCCAAAAAGCTGTGAAAAGAAGACCCGTGAACCTGGCAAGGAGAAGCAGATTGGTAATAACTAGATCAGATTGGATAGAATTCACTTTCTGAACTGCTTGCGTGTGGGCTTTGTAAATAAAGTGTCATGCTGGTTTGGAGAATAAATATTTATTGAAAGTTAGTCAATTAAGTGTACTTTTAGTGAGGTTTTTCAATGGTGAAATAATTTTCAGGTGTGTGGGTTTTTTTTGCTTGTTTGTCAAAAATCAAGCTAAACTTTGGAATACTTGAACATCCATACTTCGCTGTTGGTTGTGCCAATAGTTTTGATTTTAGCAGCCCAAATTTCGTTTCATATTGACTATGAAAGCTAGCCTTAAGTTACTAGGTACTTGGCAAGTTTTTGAAGCGTTAGTCATGGGTGTATACGCTTTCCTTGTATGTGATGTGGTCCATCCATTTGCCTTGATCCTCCCTGGAACTCTTCCTGTTTCTGAAGAGATACTGAAAGATGAAGCAAGTTCTACTTTTCTGTGTGCCAGTACTGTGTAAGATAATATAATTTTAGTGATACTTAGGTGTGTTTTCCTGCTGTTCCTCTAAGAGTGTTGGCGGAAGTAATCTTGTTATTTTGGTCAAGCAAGTGCATGATAGCTTAATGCAATAAACTACTAACTAATGATTTGTTTATGCTTTTAGACTTTTTGAGGCTTTAGGTGACTGAACTGCAATCTGGTAGTGCGTTGTTGACATAATAGCTAGAGATAAATGTGGAAAGCTGTCTTAGGCTTGTTGGTTTGGAGTTGGGCATCTTTTGGGATGTAACTCAATGTCACTGTCATATCTGAACAAATAGTGACATTACTAGGAAGGTTCTGGAAAAAGCCAGTGATCTTTAGGATATTGGAAAGCTGCAGGTAGTGCTGCAAAACTCCAGCAGTAGAGTTCAGGCTTACCAAATAATTTGAAGCAGGAGTGTCTATGGAAGTTACCAATTTCAAAAGATTAGTTAATATTAGTGATATCTTAATATTTGGAGTAGTAGGGTAAATACTTGGACAAATAGGAGTAGAACAGAAGGTGATTCTGACCTCAGAATAAATACCAGCAAAATAAAATAAACTGACCTGCAGGAGTCAGTGTTTGATAATAGTTCATAAGGCTTAAAAAAAAAAAAAAAAACTACAAACAAAAAACCTGCCAATGACAAAGGAACTCTCTTGTCTTGAATTGGCAGTCTTGTAGTCAGACAGATCCTAGTTGCAGAAAGTACTACTAAACCTATTAACTTTGACTCATACTTTCCCCTCAGTTTCTCAGATTAAGCAACAAGACTTCTTTCTACTTTTCTGTTCTGAAAAGACAAGTAACATACTTGGAATGCGATAAATAGATCTGAGAAGGTTTGAGTTGTGTAATAACTAGCTGATTTTTTTTTTCTCTCCAGGGAATTTCAGGTAAATGAAGCAAGCTCAGTTGATGTAAACAATGTATTCTTGGTCTAGTGTCAGAAATCACATTTAAATACTTCCTTTAAACGAAGGAAAACTTTGAAATACTGGCACAAGAGAGAAATTAGACATTTTTGTGAAGTGTGTGTCAAATGACTTCTGATAGAAATCTTGTGCACTTTTTTCTGGTTGTCTGTGCTCCATTTAGTCTCAGTTTTTTTGTCATTTACTTGTCTTGGAAGTTATTCTTAAGCAATAATTTCTTATGTCTTAAAAACTAGAAATATAATTAAGATTACTTTCTTCAATAATATTTTGTGAAATATTAAAAATTACTATTACTCTTTGGCCCAGAGGAGTTCTTGTTGAAAATGTTTTTTTTAGTATTCAGCTTTTCTCGTGGTTATTTACTTAAAAACAAACAAACCTACTTTAATTGTCTAAATTAGCTAATTAAAAATCATTAATTTTTATTACCTGCCATTTATCTATCAGGCTGCAATTGAGGCTTACACCTTATGAACTTCATAACTGGTTTGTGACATAATGTATTATTTTCAGGAAATATTAATGATTTTGTATCTCTTTGTGCTTTAGGAGCTTGTTCGAAAAGGGATACCTCATCATTTCAGAGCAATTGTTTGGCAGCTTCTGTGTAGTGCTCAAAGCATGCCAATAAAGGATCAGTATTCAGAGCTTTTGAAAATGACGTCTCCTTGTGAGAAACTAATAAGAAGGGACATTGCTAGAACGTATCCAGAGCATGATTTCTTTAAAGAGAAAGACAGCCTTGGGCAGGAGGTTTTATTTAATGTAATGAAGGTAAGTCAACATTTCTGTTCTTGAAAACACATTAACAAGAGTAAGCAAGCACAAAGGTTTAGAAAATAGTTTACATTCTGAATGTGTTGTGTCAGTTTCACGTGTCCTGTTTTTTTAAACTTACTCTACTTTCCAAATTACACTTCAAGGATAGCTTTCAAATATTGTATTCCTATTTAATATGATTTTATAAGAGATTTAAAACATTTGCCTACTAAACTTGCATTGAAGCAATTTCATGTAGTAACCGCTGATAGCATAATGGAGAAAAGTGTGCCGTGAAATAAACCATACTTACAGATGACAACATAGCAAATCAAAACGAGCATTCCATTTTCAAGTGTTGGTGAGCCTGTGTGTGGTAGAAGAAAATGGTAGGTGCAGCCTAATGTGCAGTTTTCAGTGCACAAGCACAAAATGAGGTCGCCGTAAAATGTCGCTGTATTGCCCCTATTCTACTAGACCTTAAATTTTTGCCATGTAGCTTTAACAGAGAAGTCAGCACTTTTCTAAATCGTAGTAAATTCCAATTCTAAAATATGCATGGAAACATGCAATATGTGTGGAAACCACCTGTAAATAAAACTACAGCTCTGAATTGTTCTGAAACACTATTTCTTTTGTCCAGTCTTCTATAGATGTAGTAAGCCTGTGCATTTGGTATGGAAACCTTATCTTTTAAGACCTGGCAAATTCCTGTGAACTGCAAGCTTTTTTAGGTGTGTGTTAATGCATTGAAGGCCAGCAGAGAACGAAGTTCATGTCTCTGTGTAGCTGTAGTAGCAACTAAATACCTGATCAAATTTTTTGTGTGGAGTGTTTGTTTGTTTGCTGTGGATTTGGAAGAGCAAGACAAAGTTGTTATCAAAATAACAGCATGAGCTAAGATATATTTCTATTAGTAATGAGGATTTAATTGTTCAGAGTCTTAAAAATGTTATTTTGTAGGCTTATTCTTTGGTGGATCGTGAAGTTGGATATTGTCAAGGAAGTGCTTTTATTGTTGGATTGCTTCTTATGCAGGTAAACACTGTATTAAGAAATATGTGAACCTTGAAAATCCCTGCTAGATTGCATAATGTGTCATAATGATTTGGAAGGAATTTTTGTGGTGATTCTTATTTGCTGTTTGTTAAAGTGTTATATGGAGGGCTGTCTTTTATTCTGCAAATCAAATGAGAGTATGCTGTTTCTGTCTTTTGTCAAGAAGCTACTATCTTTCTGAGTGAGAGAATGCATTTGTTTCTTAGAGCTAAGGTGGGATCCCAGTCTTGCAAGTTACCCTAGGACATGTTATTTCAGCTACTGATTTCAAATCTATTACACTAAACCTCTTCTCAGTTCAACTGGAATTTCACAAGTGTCGTATTTTAAAAGTTGTCTTTGTATTACTACTCAGTTTTATAAACCAGGTTATATTGTAAGAAGTTTGCAGACTTCCTTTTCAGTTTAGAAGCCACTTGATAGGGTCCAGCATATACAAAGAAAACTTCAATAGTAATCATCAGTTATAAATTCCTTGTTTAGAGAAACAGCAAAACACTAAATCTTCCCAAACATCCATTCTGTCCTTATGCTTCTCCTGAGTTTTTGTTTCTTTTGGTTTTATTTTTGATATAGATGCCAGAAGAAGAAGCATTTTGTGTGTTTGTTAAATTAATGCAAGATTACAGACTACGAGAACTCTTCAAACCAAGCATGGCCGAACTGGGCCTTTGTATGTACCAGTTTGAGTGCATGATACAGGTATATACAAAATCTGTCAAATTTTTCAGTAATTGAGGAGAATGAAATTGGGAATTGCAGTTCAAGAGCAGGCTTGTCTGTTGATAATACTGTTCTCTGACAATAGCTGATTTCAAGACTGCAGGAGAAAGTCTGTGTCTGTATGATGTACTTTTTAACCTTTGACAATGTCATGAGGACTTGTGTTGCTGTACTTCATGCCTATGAATAGTGAAGATTGCATTGAGAATTTTAAGACTGAAATGTCTTTGTACTCAATTTATAGCTGATTTTTTTAAAAAGTAAAAGAAAAGTCAGGCTGAGAGAAACAAGGCTTAATTTTGTGATATGGAAGTGTTTACATTTCTACTGTGCAGTGTAGAAATACTGCTAGAGATATTGCAGATCATACTGCCATGTCTGCTGCTTGGTTCTTCATAATGATAAACTTTCATATCCATATCAAGTGATATTTCTTCTAGTTGTGTGTTGTGTAACTGTTGGCTGTGGCAAATACCAATTATTTTTCCCCATATGTCAGAGCCATTTGCACAATAAAAACTGCTTGCAAAAGCATAACAAGTATATTTTTTCTCATCTCTTTCTTCAGGAGCATCTTCCAGAACTTTATGTGCACTTTCAGTCTCAGAGTTTCCACACTTCTATGTATGCATCATCATGGTTTTTAACTATATTTCTTACAACTTTTCCACTACCAATTGCAACAAGAATATTTGATATCTTTATGTCTGAGGTAACTACTCAATACTTATGTTCTGTTTCAAGAGTAATGGTTAAGAGCAGCTATTTCAGTAGTACTGTGAAGACTGTTCTGATGGGCAAATTTCAAATACCCTTCCTTTGTAGATGTTTATCAGTTGTTTGGTAGAGGAAGATGTCTGTACATGTAGTTTATGGAAAAGCAACTGCAGTTTGAATACAGATGCTTTATGCAACCTTATAGTCTAAGCCTATTGAAGAGTTATCATATCTGCCAGAAGTTCTGGATGCATTATGATAGCATTGTGCAACAGGGGCATCTGTTTTTCAGTAGTTTGGGGTTGAAAATAAATCTTTTGGGCCCACGTTAAAACTTCACGGGGACAAGCAGATGAGCAGGAGGGAGTATAGAAGAGCTGCTTTCTGTTTAGAAGATGGCTAGTAGCAAAAAGAATTTATGGAATTATTCACTGGAATTATCACTGATGCCTAAGGTTAGAACTTTGGGTGATCGTAAGTAGTAACAAACCAAAGCTTTTAATCTATTTATGGTTCTCCTCTGCAATAATCTTCTTGAAAACACTAACTCAGAGGTGGATTCCTTCCAGATCATGTATAGTATCTAGGATATTCTTGAGTCAAGCATTCCCTTGAATCTGTTTAAATTGTTCAGTTGTGTTATACCTTGTTTGAAACAATAATGCCTTTTTTGAGAAGTACCTGGTTCCTTTTTTTGTTCATTATATTTTAGTACCAAATGTATTTAAAATTATTAATAAAGCCCATGTAAAGAATTGTCATTCAAGAGATTTTTACTTCTGCAGTAGCACTCTGAAGAGGATCTGGTGTTAGGACAAGTAGCCTGACTATTTGTCTTCAGTATAAAACAGGGAACCCAGCATCAATCTGTTGTTTAAAGAGTTTTGATTTCCCTTTCTTTTGTTTGAGAAACTGGGTGAGCTTTCCAATGTTCTTAAATCATCTTGTAACATTGACAATACTATGAATAATTGTTGAATATTATTTTAACTTCTATTTACAGGGTTTAGAGATAGTATTTCGAGTAGGTTTAGCACTACTTCAGACAAACCAAGCAGAATTACTGCAACTTGACATGGAAGGGATGTTACAGGTAAGTTAAGATTTTAAGAGATGTGAGAAATGTGTGGTGTGTATTTATTTGCAGCTGTTAATTATATGTAATCTTGTGCTCTGATTGCTTTTAGCACTTTCAAAAGGTCATTCCACATCAGTTTGACAGTGGTCCAGACAAATTAATCCAAGCATCTTACCAAGTCAAATACAATGCAAAAAAGATGAAAAAGTAGGTATAACATTTTGAGAAAGGATTATACTATTGCTTGGAGTTATTGTTTGTTTGTTCAAAACTAGTTACTCATTACTTCACTTTGAATTTTCCATGTCTAAATCTTTGGGTGTTTTATACTGTGAAGAGTTAAAAGCTGAAGTACTGTTTGCAAGAAATTCTACTAACGTCGTATTTGCTATTGTTCTTGAATATAATCAAATCTCACTTAAAAACTAAAGCTTCTGAGGAAAGCTGCATGATACAGAAAATTACAGAGCTTCTGTAAAGAGGATTTGAATAGAAAATCTGTTGTGGGATGGGGTGGTGTTAGGTGTGCAGCGTGTAGCTTTTTGATGTTTTTTCTGTTTGTTTTTTTGAGGGTGAAGTAGGGAGGGGAGGATAATTGTAAGGGTAATCCTGATTCTGAGTTTGAAATCCTGAGTATAATACTGCTACTTAAGGTTAGTTGCATGTCTTCACTTTTCTGCCATCTGTAAATTGTACTGATAAACCAGTTTACCCTTGTGCTTTTCCAGGGTTAAGTTGGGCAGTTCTTCAATTCTTAAGGCAGGCAGCTTGTAGTTGCCTATTGTGGTGCAAGGAGAGTGGATGTGCTAGGGTCTTTCAAAATAAATTTACTAATCCTGTCCACCATCAGAGTAAGAAGTAGTGCCCAAACTTGCAGGGCAAACGCTTTCTCTGAAAACTAATATAAAAGCTTGCAGTTCAAAACACTACAATTCAGGCTAAACTTACTTGATTGCCTTTTGTAGAGGCACTGAATATCACAGCTTGTTTTTCTTCTTGTTGTCATTTTTTTCATTGGGGCAATTTTGGAACTTGCTTGAGAGGGACCAAAATAATTAAGACTTGCCTCAAATCACTTTGCATCCTTCTGTCCTCCAAGCCTTCCTAGCAACGTGTTCCTTTGACTGGCCATACTGAATTGATTGTTGCATAACTGCATTGAGTGGCTATTGTTGTTCCAAATTGTTGCCATTTCAGATCTGTATCTCATAAAGATTGTGTGAGCAAGCACCCACACTTCAGCATGTAGTTCAGCCTGTTTATGTCTGCAGAAGTATTTCTGTACTTAAACTAATTTTAATGTCCAGTTTAAGTACTTACAGGAGGGACTGTATTGGCAACTTTCAAGTGGTTGTTTAAACAGAGGAAATATAATCTGTATCTATTTTCCTGTTGCTTGTTAGATATTAGACCGCTTAAATTGTCAGTAACTTTTCTAATTATCCTTTACTATTTCTATTTTTTTAGGTTAGAAAAGGAATACACTACAATAAAAACAAAAGAAATGGAAGAACAAGTTGAAATTAAAGTAAGAGAGCCTCTATAAATTTACTTATAGATAAGTTCAGTTCTTAGATGTGGATTATGTCTGATCTGTGTATCGTAGAATTGTTTTGGAAGGGACCTCTTAAAGATCATTTAGCTTCAACTCCCCTGACACAGGCAGAGATACCTTCCAGTAGATCAGGTTGCCCAGGGCCCCATCCGGTCTAGCCTTGGATACCTCTAGGGATGGAGAATCCACAGTGACTCAGAACAACCTGTTACAGTGCCTTACCACCCTCTGAATAAAGGATTTATTCCAAATATCTAATCTAAATCTGTCTTTTAAAGTCATTACCCTTTATCCTGTTTCTACTGCCTCTGATAGAAATTCCCTCTCCAGCTTTCTTGTGGATCCTTTTTAAGTACTAGAAAGAAGGACATGTAGCTGGTCATATAATTGAGGTCCCCACGTTGTTGTTTTTCAGCATTTGCATTGGGCTGTTTGCTCACAAAGGGTGCTTGACTATGAGAATTCTGGTGAACAAATTTGAAGAGAATTAATCAGTGGAGACCTGCTGTACATAGTTCTCGTTAGTTTCTGCTACTAAACTTTGATTTACAGACAACCTCATTTATCAGAGGTTCACAACACTCTATTTTAAGATGTGGATATCCCACGTGGAAGATTTGGAGAACATTTTAAGGAAGATTTTATCACAGTTCTCTCAAGTACTTCAAGATTGGTTTTGAGATTTATTTATTTTTCCTCTTATGCCTTGCACACAAGGTTAAGTGTCCTGTCTGCATTCACCTCTTCCTTATGGAGCTTCTGCAATTGATACATAATGTGGGATTCAGGAGATCTTGGTCAAAAAACCTGCAAGTTCAGATCTGCTCCTACAGGTTTAGGTTCTTTTACTGACTGACCTGCTTCCTATACTTAATTGCAACATTTATTTGCTTCTGTGTTACATAAGTAAGCTTTTGTTGTGTTTTCTTTTCACATTTAAGCTTTTTAGAGGGAGTGAGTTGTATCCTTCCTTCTTGCCATACATTTCTGGTCATTTGTCTTTCAATGTCAA
Source organism: Tragopan temminckii (assembly GCA_028571105.1). Lineage (NCBI taxonomy): Eukaryota > Metazoa > Chordata > Aves > Galliformes > Phasianidae > Tragopan > Tragopan temminckii. The sequence continues at coordinate 2,934,414 of JAOWBP010004015.1, forward strand.
TTTCAAAGACAACAGTTCTTCTGAAAAATTCAGACATGCACCAGGGAGCACAGAAATTTTCCATGCTTTTGCACGTGGTTTATCCTTGTAAACAAATAGTAAGACAGGTAGCATTCTTTACTTCCAATTAGGCGCTACTGGGGTGGCTTTTCAAGTTAAGATCTGTATGAAATACATCAGATTAAAAAAGTACAATTATTTCTTACTTTGGAGGTAAATAATTGTTCGTATAGTTTCTAACAAGTGAAAAAAAAATAATTATCCTTTTCATTGAGAAGAAAAGAAGGGGAACCTCATCTCATTAACTTGTCCTAGTGGAGGGATTACTTTTTCACATCCCTTTACCATAAGGACTGTGTCCTGCTCTGTTTATGAAGAGGAGGCTAATGGTGTTGTATGGTTAAGCCCTGTGGTTCACTGATTTTCATATAGCACCAGTACAGTTGCTTTCATATCGCACGATACCTTTCTTATCTTTGCTCTGTTAAGCTGTATAAACTCACCTTTTGAGTTAATACATCAAATAAAAAGGATGTTTAAAATGAGTATCACTGCTCATTTTGTATTCATACTGACTTTTGAAGCTGTGATAAGATGTTTTGGTTTTCATTTTCTTAAGTTAACCTGCTTGGCCTTATCAGACTTCCATAACCTGAGAATTAAAGTTCTGAATTGTTTCCATTTCAGAGGTTGCGAACTGAAAATAGGCTCCTAAAACAGCGCATAGAAACATTAGAAAAAGTAAGTATGCTAGTGACCAAACTTAATCTGTTGTTTATATTCATTATATCGATTAGTCATCTTGTTATATGAAATAGGTCTCATAACTTACTATTTTTTTTCTGGTTGATTTACAATGTTCACTAACAGTGCTTAGCCAAAAGCGTGGCATTAACAAAGCTGTTAAGGTCAGTGCTTATAAATGTTTGTCTGGCTCTTATTTGGAATTGAACATGACGGTATATCTGATTTCTGTAGCATTTTATTCCTGATCTGGAAGTATCAAAGTACAGAAGGCTACATAAAATAGTGTAATGCCTAGGTGGAAAAGAAGTTATGGTGAGAGAATCCTCACGTCTGACAATCTGAAGTTGCTAGGTGTTTTTATGTAGGAGCAAACTGACAGGCTTATCAATGATCAGAGAGGTGAAGGTGAATGATTGTTGTCTCTAAGTACAGCAGTGGAGGGATGTTGTTGCAGCATTCACATTTAGTACAGAAGTCTGCTGCTGTCAGCTATTAATTCATCTTACATGATTTGAATTTTTTTGTAGAAATGACAGATACAGGGGGCTGGGAGAAATAATTTCTCACGGATATAGTCTAAAATAGGGTTTTGTTATCCAGCTACAAAGAAGTCTATAATGTCCAAGTATGCATGATAACTGCTGTCTGATGTACTGATAGCATGCAAGCATTGTACTTCGGCTTTCCTGTGTTGATATCATGCTTCATGTGACAGACTGAATCTAAGAAGGTGTGCTCTAGCATGAGAATGTTCTTACTCATTTTAACTGCAAATAACATCTGTCTTTCAGCAAATGAAGTTGAATGCTCATGACTTACAAAGAGTTGCTTCACAGTGGGGAAAAGGACAGACTAAATTTTGTCTGAAATAATTGAACAATGTTGTATTTCAGATGTTTCTCCAAGAAGCCGTAATAGATTTAAGTCTGTGTCACACTGTGATTAATTGTGATGTCTGAACTGTGGTTTGGGGAAAAAATGCACATTGTGAGGACATCTTGTGAAAAGAAGTTGTGACCAAAAATTTTATGAATCTAGTTGTTTCAGATCTTGAATTGTAGGTAAAGCTAACTGAAGGGAACGCACTCTGATATGTTTAATTCTGTAGCAAATCAAGTTAGTGTTTTTTGTTATGGACATATAATAGTAAACATCCCCGGTTTATGCTTGATTTGCAGAGGTTCGAAGTTTGATTTTTTTGCTAGGAACTCAATGGTGAGCCACCAGACAACTCATGTGCCTGTAAATTCTGTGTTTAAAATTTCAAGATTCACTTTCAGAATATCCCGGTCTGATTGGAATTGAAATGCTTCAAAATGAAAAAATATTGATATTATCCTCGTCCGAAATTCTTGTCATCAAAGCATCTAAGAACAGATCATAAAGTAAAAAAGAAAAAAAAAAACCTCATAATTCTTCTCTTGGGAACTTTTAAAAACTTCTTTCCTCATCCTCGCAAATGATTTACTTGGAATTTTCTTAGTATACTGTAATGACAAACACCTTAAGATGTAACCTTACTACATTTAACTGGTAGTTCCTATCAACCAGTACGAACTGTGTCCTTGGGATTTTTATAAGATTCTAGATAGTTTAACCATCTCTGAATAGAATACCATCGAATCTGTGAATATTGGGTGCTTACAAGGTTGATAGAGTGGAGATATCTTTAATGAAATTGTACATTTAGCAGGGTGGAGGAAATGTAGTGCTTGTCTGCATGCACACATTTCTTGTAGTACTTCGGTAAGGGAAGAGAACTCTGAACTGTTTAATGAAGTTATTGCTAAAGCTCATTAGAACAAAATATTAGCTGTCGTAGTTGAAATTTTCTACTTAGGTCTTTCAGTTTGCACCATTTAATTTCCCTGCTTCATCTTTGTGGAAGCATTAGTTCTGCATGGATGTCTCTGCACTTAGTGGAGTTGCCTTTGTGCTCAAATGATGCCTTCCTTTCGTAGCGTGTGTGGACCACAGACCAAGTCTGCATTTGTTCATTAGATCATATCAGGCAATGTACCAGTAACTCTTCTTAATTAAAAAAAAACAACAAGCCGTTCACATAAAAATAATCAATCTCCTGTAAGTGAATTCTAAGCATGACGGAAGTCTGGCTTTGGTACCTGCTTGTATCAAAGATTGACTCGTTACATCTGTTGCACTAAAAGACTGCTTCCTGCAATTTCCAGCCTGAGTTGCCTTAACTTATATAAGAGCTCTTAACATTGTAAAAACAAGTTGCCTGTACAGGAAAATGGGTAGAATTTGGACACTTTCTTTCTCTGCTCTAATCTTTTTTTTTTGGTCACTATTATCACTCTTTTGTTTTTTCTTTTCCTTATTCCTATCTGAATTTTTCCTTTGTAGGAAAGTGCTTCCTTGGCAGATAGATTGATACAGGTATAGTCTTCTAGTCTTCTACTGTATGACTCTTTCTACTTTCAGAAAAACCAAACTGCTTTAATGCATGCATACTTGCATGCTGCTCTCTATTCTTGCCTTGTTGATTTGGAATAAATATATAGCTAATCTCTTACTAGAAAGTTGTTTAATATATTAAAAAATATAAAGCCAGTAGTTGCACGTTATAATAATTTTCTAACCTAATGTAATTCTGGTGGAAATTTTTGTTTCAAATGGATTGAAACGTTATTAACACTTCAATTGAATATTGCAAACTTAAATTTTTGCATGTACAACTGAGTAATATTGCATGAAATGACTTCTATTGAATGCAGGTACACAATTGTGCTTGCTGAAAGGATATCAAGCTTAGTAACAAAGTACTAAAGCAGCTGCTTAGTACTGCATTATCCACAAATTTCTACTAATTGTATTCCATGCTGTTTGCAAAACCAATCTGAAATATGCACCTGAGTACTGCAAAGGCAGTCTTTCTTGGATTTGTCCTCAATCGCTTTTGAGGGGAAAAAACCCACATAATTATGTCCTAAGGGACAAGTGACAAGGGCCCAGGAGGCTGAGGAAAACTACCTCATAAAACGGGAGCTGGCCACCATCAAACAGCAGAGTGATGAGGCCAATACTAAACTGGAGCAAGCTGAGAGTACCATCAGGGAGCTCCAACAGCAGCAGCAATGGGTAAGGAGCCTAGCAGCACATCATCTCATCTTTCTCATTCACTCATGTTTGTTTTTCCTCATTGTGACATGGTCTCTGTGCTGTCCTTACAAATGCTTGTGTATTGTGATTTCTCTTCTTAAGAAGTATACAAATTGGACTAAATGCTATTTTGATCTCTTCTTACTGATAGATGATGGAATTCAGACCCTGGATAAATGTAAGTTTAAAAAAAAATAATCAACAATGAAAAAAAAAAAAAAAGAAACCAAAACCAGCACACAACCTTTTCATGTCTAAGAACTCTAGGCATTGCAAACTGTGTCAGTCTGAATACTCAAACTTGAGAGTTGATAATGCCATTTCCTAGCTTCTCATTTAAGTTGTGTGCTTCAATATTGATGTTTTTTTTTCTGAATACATGCATATTTTCCTAGCATGTTTTTTGCAAAACATTAGCAAAGTAGCAACCCCTTGCTTTGGAGACAGTACAAGAGTTCATTAAAAGGTGTGGATTTATGCTCAGGTGGAACAGGGAAATATATGTTAGCTGCTATATTTAGCAAATACTGTGTTTGTATGTACTATGCATTTTAGGTTGTGCAGCGTGCAAGACTTTAGACCATTACTATGAGGCTGAAGTTACTTTCCCTAAGCCACTTGCAAGGAGTTTGGTATCCTCTTTCAATAGAGGGAGGCTGCTTATGCCATCTTCACTTGCTGGATAAGTTGTGTGTTTGCAGTGTTGGTGTGAGTATACCTGTACTGCTTTAAGCAAGTAGTATGAAAGTACTTGTTTGGAGCCCTGGGCACCTCAGGTATATGAAACGTGACATTTCAGAACTAAAGCATTCTGCAGCTACTTAATAAATGCCTTATTGGGCAGTGCAATGGTTTATTTTACCAAAACTCTGGAGGTACTTGTATTTGTTCTTGGGAGCTGGAGAACAGATTTACTGTTAACCTAGATACAACAATAGTTTATTATGTCTATTTAATGCATTTGGCTGTACAAATGATGCGTCTTTTGAAGTAGTTGCAGGACATTGTAATTGAGCTGTGACACTGTAATGTGTAATGCTGTTTACTTAATTTTAACTATATTTTCTTCAGGAAAAAGCATAGAAAATTGGTGACTGAGGAAGTTTTATTTCACTTCAAAGATTATAGCATGGCAAATGTTTATATTCAGCTAGCAGTATTCCTCTTTTTACAGTCTGATTGTGGCAGTAATTTGGAAGCATACAACAATACACTTGGAGTGTGTATTAGTGGAGGAATCCTAGTGACTGTTATTTCCTGTACTCGTTAACAAGTTAGACCAAAAGACGATGGTTAAAGCTCAGTTTGTAACTTTTCAGAGTTAAATTATTGAATCTGTTTTATGTATCTGTTTTGTTATGTATTGTATCTGTTAATGAATAATATGACATTGAAAGCTAATGCTTTTAGTTATAAAGGGGAACCTTATTGGGTGGCAATAATGGGGAAGCCTGGCAGACTGAGCATGGGAACTGGTTCTGAGCAAAGACGTGGGAAACTGAATTGCAGAATTGTTTCTATATTGGATCTCTGGGTCCAAGATATTGAATAGGTACTGCAGGAATAGAGAGAAAGCAATGCAAGAGTGAACAATTAATTTAAGCCACGCTTCCTAACCTGTGTGTTTGCAGCTTTGTTTTTCTTCACTTAAGCGAGAGAGTGACAATAGGAAATAGTCTGGCTGTGTTTGGAGCTGAGGCTGCAAATTCACGGCGTTACAGAGGGATTTTTACTTACTAGATGGTACGTTTTTGAAGTGCAAGAAATTGTACTGTGGTTATAAAGACAGCAACTGAATTAAGGTGGTGAAACTTCTGCCCTAAGCAATGGGAGCTAGGTGGGGGGGGGCGGCAGGTGGCTGCACCTCGGGCGCCACCTAGTGGGAAGCCACGAATTCTGTCTGTATTCTGGTATTGACTTCAAGCAGAATCCCCTACTAAATCATCTTAAGGCTGTCTAATACAGTGGCTCCTGGCATACTCGTTTTCAATATCATCTTCATAGCTGCTTTGATTTTTTTTTTTTTCAGTTACTTCAATTTCATTTATGGTTAGCAAAAAAAAGATTGCAAATTGTACTGATAGATGGCTGCATAGTTGGTCTACTCATTTGAAGGTACAGCATCTATCATGCGTACCTGGTAATCTGAATCTCTTCCAGTTATGAGTTCTGTTTCAGCATGGTATTTGGTAGCAAGAACATTATACAAGCCACAGTATTTCTAAGTAAGTTAACCTATCCTTTGTGGGGAAAAAAAAGTTATGATTTGTATTTAAATATTATCTGGGGCTTATTTATAGCTGTGCTGTGAGAGCACAAAATGGGTGGATTAAAAAAAGGTAAATGTTGAAGATTCTACAGAGTATGTATGTGCCTTTGAAGAAATGCTCCCTTCTGACACTTTTCCTTAGGGGTGGGTATTGAGATGGGTAGAGCATCTTTGTGACTGTATTCCAACAACTGAAATCCAAATTACATGCAGCTTTAATTTTTTCTATATTGCAATATTTGTAGGGAATTTTCAGTTGAAACAGAGTGACTGTAATGAAGTCTTATATCTATTTAGAGGTATTTGTTACCATTTTTTTCCAGCGTAAGTAATGGAATTTCTGCTATAGTTCTTATCTCAGATGACCTGAAAGTTGTGCTGATGTTCATATAATGAATTGCATATTAAGAGTAATCAATTACATTCTACATATTTCTGAATAAATTTTAGGTCATTTGGAAACAGAGGTAGGAAAGAAGGAGGGGAAAGAAGCATAGAATAGTCAGGCTTGAGATGGAGACTTCGCATATCTTTTCACTTTAGATGCTAGCGTTTATGTCTTTCTGTGGAGTAACTAACAGTGTAATGTTTTTAAAGATAGTGCATAATGTGTATACTTTTTATATTGCTACCTAGGAAAAACAATTGTAAAGCTAAAACACCATTCTAAAGTACTTTTGGAGTTCAGTGCTTCAGCTGCTCATTTGTCTAAATGCCTCTGAAGAAAACGATACCAATCTACTGCTGTGGCAAGTGCAGTCTTAAATAGAGGAATCTGCCACAGACTTTTGCACGTGGTGGGCAACTGGAAGATTAAGTGGCATGCTATTTGTTTCTTCTCAGTAGCGCTGGTCAGCCGTGATCTGTGTAGATGAAGTTGTGCCTGACAGACCTTGTTCTCAGGTATGCTGAGGGCAATGGTGTTTGAGGGATTAGGTGTGAGGGCAGAGAGACTGTTGTAACGTGTTCTTGGGGGGGCTGTTTTTTTCCTTCTGATATTTTTAAAAAGAGATTTTTGTTGGATATATAAAAACAAATAATCTAAGGATTTCAGCCTGTTAAACATACTTCCAGAACACAAATATCAGTCTTTCCTAGTAGTACTTGAATTCTTAGTGATGAGCCAGATCATCTGTCTGAATGCTGGAGAATTGAATCTACCGAATAAGAGGCTGTTCAGGAAGCTAAAGGTGCTTTATTTCTTACTATTGAGAAAGCCCTCCAGGTTGTTACAGGTTGGAAGTTTAATCGACTAAATATTCTGATGAAAGGATATGCATCTTGCAGGGTAACTTATAGCATATATTTGGTTATTGTCGCAGCAACTGCATTCTCAGTAGTTTCATTTCAGGAACTCATACCAGAATTACTAATGAATGAAGAGCGTGGTAACTGGCATAGGAAGAATACGCTTATAATGAATGTTGCAACCTTACTGAAGGTTTTGCTTTATTTTATTCACTTTATTTTACAATATACGTTCTGAATTTTCAAAAACTGTATTCATTGAAGTACTATAGTTAGTATTTAAATGTATAAGCAAAGTTAACTGGGCGGTATAGGAAACTGGAAAGGTGTTTTGCAAACATACGTTTATATACATTACAAAAGTAATATTAGGGATGTTTGACAGTCTTACTATGTGACACGTGAAGGAATAATTTGGAAAAAAATAAATCCAGTTATGTGAGGCTGAGCACAAGGATTTAATTCAGAGGTAAATGACTGTAAAACTGGGCTTTTAGTATTTTGTGTTATAGAGGCATCTTCTCAAGATATGTCAAGAAAAAGTGTTTCTATGGTGAAAAGGTTGGAATGGTGCTCAGAAATGTAGATTTGTAGTGTTCTTTGACACAAATACGAGAGCTTAAGGCAAACACATAAAGGCAATTAAGACAGATATTTAGCAAACAAAACAGCATTTTCTAACATCAATTTGATCATAAATTTCTGTCAGTTTTAGCGATTTAACCTAAAGTTCTGTTCTTAAAAATTAAAAATCATAGCTTTGAGCTTCTGAATATTTTAAAAAATTTATTTTGATCTTGGTTATTATACTTTATTGCCAATCTGCCAAGACTGGGTTTAAAGGAGTGGCATGGCTGTTATTGATGTTTGCTTTGTGGCTAGGTATGTTAGAAGCATTTAACTGTCCTAAGTAGGCTGAGTCTGAAGTTTAAAAAACAAGTTGTGAGTCCAACACTGTTTACATTACTCACGTATGTTGTTGCCAAATCAGGATGCGTTTAGTTCTTCGGATCCACTGTTTCCACTCCATTTCCTGAAAAGTCTAGAAGGACTCCAAAGAAAGCATGCTGCGTTCATTTTTGTTTCCTATTTTCTTGTTTGTGGAATCTGGAACAAGAAACTGAGAGTCCACTGCTCCATTTAAGTTGCTGTTTATATCATTTGATAAACTTGTTCAAACAGCTAAGGAAGAAGAAAGCTGTTGCCTTTTCTCTGTCCCTGCATATTGTTTCATATGCTACGTATGCCCTCCTATCATGTGCAGTGATTCTAGAAACACATCGGCATTGTCCATCCATCCTCTCCTGACATTTCAGTTCAGGGCTACCTCTCTACTTGCTGTATGAAGACAATATGCAGATTGAAAATAGTACATATTAAATCAGTGTTGTGTAAGGAAAAGTTAATATCTTTGTGCAGTGTTCTTGGTGCGTTCAGCTGTGCAGCTAGGTAGGTCAAGCACTTGTAAGCGGATAGCCTCTGTGATGCTGAAAACTGTTTGCATAAGCTACATTTGCCTTCTAGTGTTTTGTGTATACTCCACTGTTGTGACTCTCTGTGGATTCATATCCTGTGTATTTTAAGAAATGTAATAAAAATGTATCAGTAAACAGGTGAGTTTGATTAGATACGGGTTAGATGTAGTTGGCATGTACAAGTATAAAAATGAGAAAGTACTTCTGTGGCCCTGTAACTGTGTGTGATAAATTCCGATTTTGTTCTGTTAGTGAAGTTTGTGCAGTGAAAGTTAGGGAATGTTATATCCTAATAGCAGCACACAGAACTGAAAACTTTTTTTGTTAATTCAGTTTTTTTTATATGAAGAACTAAGTTGTTTGATGCAAGAGCGAAGCAAGATATGGCTTTATAGAAATTCATGGAATATTCCTTAAATTGCCTTGTAGATTGAGTAGAACTTTTATTAATTTGTCACAGTGTAGTTAACAGCATCAAAGATGTATTCAGTTAATTCCTTTTGATCTAAATGTTTGGAGTAGCTGTGTGTAATCAGTAACTGGACAACTATGTTTTTAGTATTGTAAGTGTACTGAATAACAGTAATTTAAATGCTGACATAGGATGCCATGACAAGTCATGCGGGTCTGACTGTGTGGCGAATCTCAAGTTATGTTAAAGTCACTTGGGGAAAAAAAAATGTTTTCTAATTACTGGACTAAAAAGTAGTGAATATGATTTCAGTTGAATTTACCTGTTGAAAGACACATTTTCACAAAATTGTACTTAAGCAGGTGTAATGATAGGTCTTACTTTTAAGCTCTGACTAATCAATCAATCAAGTTAATGATAAATTAACTTGACTCCGATTGCAAGATTTTTCTCTTTCCCCTGAAGTTCAGAAAGAGTAGCTTTGAATTCTGAACTGATATTTTAATACTGAAGTATTGTGTTAAAGTGTGTAATGCTGTATAGTAATAGACTTGGACTAAGTTCTGTGTGTAAAGTACCAAATCTGATGTAGCCTAGACCTATGCTATTGATATGCCATCCATCTAGAAGGGGCTATACTGCTACTTAGTTCTGTATTTTTTTCCTCTTAAATCCACAGGGCTTATCCTAAAAATATAAGGAAGAATATATATTGTGTGAGTAAATAGAAGCCTAAAGGTTGAAGTGAAATAAAGAGGCAAGCCCAAGTAACAGTGCTTTGAAGCATACGTGACTTATTTTAAATCCAAGGTTAAGGAACGCTTCTGCTGAATCGAAGTTTGAATAGGGATCAAGAGAAATCCTCGTATTAACGTTGTAATAGCTAACCTTAAGCCTTTTTTCAACATGCCACAAAATAGCCACAGATCCTTCATTTTTTTTTTTCCACAGTTTGGATAACATTGAGAAGAAAGCATGAATCATTGCTCATGAGTAGTCAGAGGGGTCTCAGTCTGATCCTATACATTTGGTCTTGTATGGTTGAAGTTGTTTGAGAGGAGTGTAGTAATAGGGTTTGTATGCGTACCAGTGGGGATAGACATGTTAGTAGACCTTCTGTATCTTAAAGTACTATTTCTAATCCTAAGTATTTGAATGTATGTTTTTCACTTCAAATCTGACACGTAAGACCCATTTTGAGCTATCTGTGCTTCATACTAAATATATTTCTGCAAACTTTGTAGCATAAATGCAATTCACGATACAGTGAAGACTTCGTGCTACAGCTGGAAAAAGAGCTGGTCCAAGCCAGGCTGAGTGAAGCAGAATCCCATTGTGCCCTGAAGGAGATGCAAGATAAAGTTCTAGAGATGGAAAAGGTAAACCAAGCCCAGGATCTTTGGTATAAAATAGCGCTAGAGATAGAATGCAGGTCCCTGTAGTTCTTTGTGTAACTGTGCTCTATAGCCTTGACATATGTTTTCATGATCGCAAGATGCTTTTCAACTTTGAAGTTGATTATAGCAAAAACAACAAAAAAATAAGCCACACCAAACAGAAGTATCAAAAAACAGTAACATGAACTAAACAAGATGTTTACACTGAGAAGGGCCTATGATTACTTTCTCCTGTGCCTGTGTTGGAAAATGCAAATTCTGGTAGGATCTTAACAGCAAACATCAGCTGTTTCAAAACTATATTCTGCAATGAGTAGCAAGCCTGTGGTGAGCCTTGAAGTGATGCAGAACTATGAATAGTTGGAGTGGACACGAAAGAGCAGTTCAAGATTGCAATTCCCCAGTCTTGAGTTCTTGAGTTTCTCCCACTTTCTATTATGGGCAGGAAAGTGTATCTGCTGTCCTTAGCATGAAACTCTTCTGCTTTCCGGGTGCCAGTTCATTTTGTAGCTTTCTGATGCCAGAACTCTAGCTGTATTCAAGCAATCTGTCAGACACTTTATTCTATTTGCTGTCAGGTTTTTCTTCACAGAAAACAGAAAAATCCAATTGACCTTATTTAAAGCACACTCTTCAGATCATATGTTGTTTTAGGAGATTATTTCCCTATAGAAACTTGAGAAAGCTTATATTCAAGAATGTCGACAAAACTTATTTGTTAACTTCACATGACTCATCTAACTAAGATTTTACCTAAAGAGCTTGACTGGGAATCTGACAGAGTAGTAGTTTTTACTGCGCACTGGTAAGCAGTCAGAATCTAGCATCCATGTCCAATCTGCTAGTTTTGGTTTTGTTGTCCTCTTCATTTTAATATTTCATTTTAAAATGTGTTATTACTTGTATATTTAAACTATGTTATGTATTTTATATGCTGCCCAAGACAGTCCTTCTTCACTCATTGTGGCCTAGGATAGCCAGAAGGTTGCATACCCATGATTCTCTAAAAATTTAGAAAGAGAATACTACTTTTCTTGAGCTATGGGAGGTAGCATATACTGAAAACTTTAAATATGAAGACATAGGAGTTGTGGGGAAAAAATTGATTTACCAGGCAAACTTTGGATGTCAAGAAATGTTTTAGTCAGTCCTTAATGAACTTAGGCATGTGAGAAAGTGACTCAAGTTAACTCCCCTCGATTTCTATAAATACAACTCTTTATGTGGCATGTCACTAACAGTAGTCTGGAAAAACTCTGCTTGGTAACCTGAGACTTGAATGACTATTCTGCCCATAATGTAAACATTAGGAAACAGTCAGTTTCTTGGTTTGCTAATGCTTACAGCCCATGATTTGGAACATGCTAGTAAATGGTGGTTTTGCTGTGTTAATGTTGAAGTACTTCGCTCAATTCTCAGGAAAACCTGGAAGCTTTCCCAACACTATGTCTCTACAAAATACTTGATTTTGCTGGAAATTACTACTGAGAAGTACAGTTGAAAGTGATGAAGCACAATTGAACTTTGAGTGTTTGGTGACCAGTAATTCAACAAAAGGAAACTGTAGTTGGGCAGACTGCCCTCCTTCCCTTCTAGTGTTTTTGTTTTTCTCCAGACTTTCATTCTTTCATCACTTTTCCTAAGTAACTTCTGTAGTGTGCATTGCTGTTTTGTTTCTCTTTCCAGTCTTTCTGCTTTTTTCACGTCTTTGTATACATCCATGAACTTTCACTTAAGAGCTTTCTTGACTGATTATTATTTGTGAATATTAGTGAATCGTTCCTTTGTCAACATACCTTTTACTTTTCAAAGGCAAATTATCTACTTCCCAAAACCTAAATTTCCATTTATTTTTTCCTGTAAAATGGAATAAGAGCTGTAACTCGAAAGGTGTAATTTTTGTTCCTCGTTTGCTTTATTTTTGTCAATTATTTCATAATCTTTTCTCTTTTTTTAATGTGCCAGAAGTAGTGTAAATAATCTTTGTGAGGGTTAATATCCAGTGAAATAGACAGTTTAAATATACTTGTAGTCATTAGATATATTTTTTTAGGGACTTTATAAGAGATGCATTATTAAGAAATTTTGGTTAGCAATAGGAGTTTTCATATTTGTATTTTGGAGTGGATCTTGCTAAGCAGTATTTTGTTCAAATGCGTGTTTAAGAGGATGTTCCTTGTCTCAGAGGAACAGCGCTCTCCCTGATGAGGAAAATGTTGCTAGACTACAAGAAGAACTGATTGCAGTAAAACTAAGAGAAGCAGAAGCTTTGATGGGTCTCAAAGAACTAAGGCAGCAAGTCAAAGACTTGGAGGAACACTGGCAGGTATGGGTACCAAGACATTGTTCTCTTTTTCTTCTTTTCTAATGGATGATGACAAGGCAAGAAAATCTTGAGACATGTTAAGTAGGAACTAGTGACTGTGGATTGTGAAAATATCACAAACTTCAGAAGTATATTGGAAGTTGTTCTCTAGCTGTTGTTAGTACAGGCCTCTCTGTCACCTGCAACCAGCCATCCTGGTAGAAAGGAAGTACCCCATCAATACTCCTACTTCAGTAAATATTAAAAGCTCTTTTTTGAAATGTACTTGAAATCCTCTGACTTAATCTGATTGGGAATCACTGTCTTTTGCTTTTTAATTCTCTATTCTTAAAACTTGCATAGATTTCTAGATTTTTAGACCTAAAAGTAGTATTTTTAGCAACTTTGCATTGTACAGCTGAGACATCAAGGACTTCTTTAAAGGAGATTACTTAAATGAAATTAGAGAACACCAGGGAAGATGCGATATCAACAATGACGTGGGGTTTTTTTAGCGTCACCTAGCTCGCACCACTGGGAGGTGGAAAGATCCTCCAAGAAAAAATACAGTGAATGAACTCCAGGATGAGCTGATGACAGTCCGACTGAGAGAAGCAGAAACTCAGGCTGAATTGAAAGAAACCAAACAAAGAATGATGGAGATGGAAACACAGGTATGATATTTAGCATATGAATTGACCTGAATGCTGCCAGACTAGCATCAGATGACCATTTAATGGTCTGTCCCATTTATGGGGATGACTTTAGCTCTAAAACGTCATAGTCTTTTTTAACTGCTTTTTTCTTCGTATCTTAGATTAGGAGGGAGAATCAAGCGTGTACAATCAATCTAGCATACTTTAATGTCCCTTACAGGACTGAGCTTTCACAATTTCTTACTTGGATTAACTGGTAAACTCTGAATGTGTGTAAAGCCTTATCTATTCAGTTGTTACTGGGATGCTAACAGAAGTATGCTTAAGGTATTTCCACCTTCACAAACCTTTACCTAATTGATGATTCACATATTGTAATTTCAAGTCTTAAAGTAACAGTGCTTTTCTTGTGAAGTTACCAGTACTAGATCATCTACTGAAAGCATGAATATGGTTACTAAGCAGGAATCGTGGTATAACAATAGCCTATTGTCACTTTTCAGCAGAAGCTTTACCTTTCACCTGCTAAGGAGAAAAGGTGTATTTTAGCATTACTGAAATGTGCAGAATAGGCAAGAAGTAACTTACCCGCTAAGGTCTTTTTTATATATCTGTAGTGCAAGTTAACTGGTCAAATCTGAAAGTGCACTACAATTGGTACATTCATATTAATTTGTGAGCTCTCCAGTGTTTGTTTTAGTCAGTAGGGGGCATAGGTATCCTGCACTCTGAGTTACATGCAATAACCTCAAGACCTCTAGGTCGCTCTCATTTTAGTATTAAGCATTGAGTCTATGTGTTTATGCTGCTGAGCTGTCATTTGAAACAAATGCAGTGGTTCTCAGACTGTGTTGATCTTTGCACAGCCTCATGTAAAAAAGAAGTCTTGTATTAACACTGATCTTAGTTGTACTGTATTACTTCCAGGATTTCACTGGTCAGAGAAGTGTGTATGTAGTGTTTCTGATTTACTTGATGTTTGGTGGTTGCACCAATTACAAAATGTTTTGTAATTGAGGTGCAAGTTCAGAGTCTTTGACATACATAAGTGCAAGATGAGTAGAAACATGTATAGCAACTTCATTTTAAGAACAAAAACATAAATTCTCTATTTAAAAACCCTTGAAATGTCATGGTTGTAAAAAACAAACGTCGTGCAAACTTTTGACTACATTTAAAAAATTCTGAATGTGTTTCCATCAAGTTTTTTTATAGCAAATGCTCTGTCAAGTCTGTCTTGTCAGACTTTAGGGAGGTAAACTAATACGAAAGATCTCTCATTTATCTGCTTTTTTTTTTTTTCTTGTCATAAATGTCAGAGTCAGATCAATAATAACCATTTGCGAAGGGCAGAGCTGGAGGTCACCAGCCTGCAAGAAAAGGTACAGTATCTTACTGCACAGAACAAAGGACTTCTTGCTCAGCTGAATGAAGCTAAACGTAGACAAGCGGAGATTGAATGTAAGGTAAACAACATGAATGGACTATTTGCATGGTTCTATATGTGTAATTTGTAGTGTTTTCCACTACTTTATTTTCCAGTTTGACAACGTCATCTTAAATTTACCATCTCAAAATCATTTGAGGTTTTGACGAAGCTGTTTCTTTGTGGTCTCACAAAGATAAACTTTGACTTCAAAGTGTGGTTCTGCTCTCTCTACTGCTGTCTGTGTGTAATGAGTAAAAAGACACTCTTCTACTCAACAGATTCTGATCGCTGTGTGCTCTGCTTGTCTTAGTGACAGAAGACAACTTCAATGCTATTACTGCAGAACTAGCTTGGGTTCAAAAATGACAGTAAAAACCGTCTTTCAATGGAAAGATGCAGAGAGAAGAGTGTTAGGGTATTCACTACCTAAATAGTAAATAGCTTATAAGAGATCAGGCTAAAAATACTGGGCAAGAAAGTGTTCATTACCATCAGTACACCAGAGCTCTACCTGATGTTTTCATCTCAGACTTAGTTTCATAACTAAATACATAACTGGTCCCTAATAATTTCTCTTTCAGTCATGTGCATGCAATATGGAAAAGCAATAAAGGATAAGCCCTACAAGGTTTTCTTTTAAGTTGGATGAAACTTTTCCTGAAATGACTACTGATACTTATCTCAAAGTGCAATATTAGTTGGAAATTGCTATAATTAAGACCTAATGTACTGGAGGCATTAAAAAAACTTTCAACTTTGCTCTGTTTCCAAAAGGCGTTTGTGGAGGTTTTTATAAAATCAGCTGGTGCTGAGTGGCCAGTAATTTCTAAATAGATGAGTTGTGAGTGTTAACATTCATCCTGTAACAAAATGAATTCCGCTTATTGTACTGCGGTTGCAGATTTAGCAACTTGAGAGCAGATGCTGTTACATAATGTAAGTTGATCATATCTTCGTTATGCCCATGATGTATCCAGACATTTATTTCTCTTTTTTGCTCATACAGAACACAGTAACCAGCTGTGTGTTTATTTCATGTTTTTTTCCAAATGTACATGTGTTTTATTTCAACAATATATAACTTAAAGACTGGCTGTATTCCCCTCTTAAGGTTCTGCTGATAACGTAAATAAGAGTGTCAAGAGTGTAGCTTGAGTGGCTTATCGCAAAGTTGCTAAGTCTGGAGATGAATTGGCACTCTATGCATAATTTTCCTATAACGTATTGTTTTTACAGACTTGATTTCTTCTTGTAATCTTTTTTCTTCAAGGTAATGCATCACTATAATCAATTCAGTTGTGCAGTAAGATTTCATCTTGTCTTCGTTAATCAAAGCCATATTTTGTAATCTGTAATTGGCAACTTTTTGCTAGTTTTCCCTTAGTTCTTTCCATAAGAAGAATGAAGCTACAGCAGTAACAACACTTGTCTTACCTACTGTCCTACCAGAAGTAGTTTCAGTGTCACTGTACTAAGTAGTGTTGCTACTGACTTGATTTGGCTTGAAATACAGAAGATATAGAGTAGGTTGAATTGAAAAAATAGTTTTGCTCTGTAAATACTTAAAATAGTTAAAATAATTAAGACGTCACTGATGCAACAACTTCATAATCAAAACTGAAGTCTCAGTGGTCTTTCATATAATATAGTGGAGCAATACAAATGTTAAGCTTATGTAGCACTAAATATCTTAAGCTACACTTGCATTTCCCTAAATTTGCCAAGTTCTTTTATCCTGATTCCCCTGGAAACTGATGTTTGAGTATTTTTTTCTTCCTGTTATTTCAAGACAACATCTGAAGCTTTGCTCTAGTGCTGTGTCACTACGGTTTTGCTATGTAGCAATATTCGTACTTAAAAATCCAAATAAGTCTTTCTTACACATCTTCAACTCCTCAGTTCTCTTGTGTAAAACGAAAAAACCCAGCTAGTATATTCTGGAGCTTGTCTCTCTTGAAACAGTATCTTATACTAAGTAGAAATTGAGACTCATGTAGTGAGCTGTATGTCATACCTATGCAGTTACTGTTTTCTGTCACTGGTGTGTTCTACTTCATGGCTTTTTCTTTTTATCTGATTGCTACCTCTACAGCAAGAACTTCATTTCAAACAGTTTTTTTAAACACAGCAATAATCTCTGTAATCAGCTGTGTTAAAGGACTTACAACAGAAGAACTATGTCCTCACCCCAGCTGTCTTTCCTATCAAATCCTGTGGTACTTATTGAGCATGTGCCTTGTTTCAGTGATAAAGTGTCAGTGCCATCTAGAGCAACACTATTGACTCATCTCAGATATTCAAGTCAAACCAAGCCAAAGACGATCACTTAGCTTGCAGTTGACTACATGAGATCCTATAGGCTTGTGGGCTTGGCTTCGTGCAGGCAGTCACACAGTACAATTTAGCAATAATGGCTGAGCTTTGACTCTGGGTTCCTCTAAAATGGAATTAGGTGACTACAAATTCTGTTAATTAGATACTGCAGAAAATGCAATTTCATTACAGGGCTCTTTATGAAAACATACAGCATACACTCTCCAGGTGCCTACTGTGGGCAAGTTTTGGCATGTTAAATTCAGTTTCAATCAAATGGTCTAAAAATGTAAGAATAGCAAATATTGTGAATTAGAAGCGCACATTAAATGAAGTACACATTAAAATAACTGTGATACTTGAACTAATGTACAGTAACTATAGTTTGTGGAGTTCCACCATTCTGTCATGAAAGCTATACCTGGGACTCACCTGTCTTTTCCAGAAGTTGCTCTCTAATAGGAAGTACTATTGACTCATTATCTGTCCCTTTTTTCTCTGCGCTTGTACCAAGCTGGTGACAATATAACACTGGTAGATTTGTGTTCTCAAGTCTTCAGGGCTTACTTCATAAAACAGAAAGTAGGGAAACTTCCTTCTCTTGGGAAAACTCAAATTGCAAATCACTGTTAAACTTACAGCAGGAATCTATTCATTAGTTACAGGCATTACAGTTTTATCCTAAATGGTCTTTGTTGTATACTGTTACTAAGATAGCTGAACACAAATTGAGTGTATCTCTTCTTATTTGTTTTTAGAGAAAGGTGAAATAAGTAACTTCAGTGTATCTTTGCTGTCTGTTCACAAAGGAGAAGCTGAAGAATGTGGTCCTCTGAAGAATTGTTGATACCTCTTTCTTAATTTACATTATAGTGTTTATAGAACAAAATGTATCTGTTTCTTGGACCTGGACCTTTTTGGACAGTATTTTTCACGGGTATTAGGTGGCTGTAGTTTGGAATTAGTATTAGATATTTACAGAATTCTATGGACTATAGAATAAAAAAAAAAAAATTGGGGGTTCTTTAGAATATACTTTATCAGTAGGCATGGTATTCTTCAGCAGGGTAAGTTCTCTTTATGTAGTTCTGAGTAAAAAATGCACAGTTATTGAAACTGGTGTTATGGGTTATCTTTAATTTATTCTTGCTTTCAGAGTAAGGAAGAAGTGATGGCAGTGCGGCTCCGTGAGGCAGACCGCATAGCAGCTGTGGCTGAACTCCAGCAGCACATTGCTGAATTAGAAATCCAGGTAACACATGATGCTATTAAACGTGTAGCTTCATACTCCCTACTCTTTGTACCTTTTTTCCTGTCGTTCACTTTCTTTCTTTTTTTAACCTGCTGTGAATACGAGACGCTACTTGGCAAAGTGGGATAATGCTATCTTTGTACGGAGTGCCTCCTTTATAAGCAAAGGCCTTACATTTACCTTCTGTGCGTACTGCTGAGCTTTTAAAACTGTTTCTGTACAAGCACCATGTGACTTTGTTTTTACTTGTAATCAGTAATTTTCAATGCTATATCAGATTGGAAGCATACCATCAAAAAAACCCACATTTTGATTTCGGCAGACATTCCTGTCTGCATGTAATTTACTGCTATGATCAGAGTTAGATTTGTTGTAAAACGTACCTCCATTATTTACTTAAACCAATACTTCTATTTAATGCTGTGTATCACTGTAGGATCTGAAGATGCGTTCTGTAGCCCTTGTGCTGTTCCTTGTGCTGTTCCATTTTTTTTGTCTTGAGCCCACTGCTCCCTTAATGAGAGAACCATAAGTGATTTCTATTTTTTTGACTTGGAGAAATCTTGATGGGTAACTTTTTCCCTACCTGAATTTTGTTGTCTGTCCACGAAGGTTTTCTTGGTTATTAATCCTAGATTCAAAGTTTCTTGTTGTCTAGTTTCCTTTCTTTTTCTCTTAAGCTGGCAGTGCTAGTGTCTGGTTTCCCTCTGAAATTTCTCCTTCAAGATGATTTCATTTTACGTTATCAAAGTTCAACTACTTGCATTTTTTTTAAATCTTCATGTATGGTGTGAACTTGCTTCATAAAACAGTTTTTTGTTTCTTAACTTTTGGTTACTGTTTTGCTAACAGCGTGAGGAACATGTCAAGTAACATGTTTGCATATTGTTTCTATAAGATCAACTTGTTTTATGTACATGACTGTACAAATAAATTTGATGGAGTTTGCATAAAGAATTTTCACTTTGAATACTTTTTCCTGTAGCGAAGCAGGCACCAAATCTATTAAAAGATAAAGCAATCAGTTGATCACAATGCTTAGATAATGCGGTGATGAGTACATTAGAACTACTTAGATAAGTTAGTATTGCATATGACTCAGTTATCTTCTAGAAAGATAATAAGAGAATAGCTGAGTTCAGGTCAGGCTTTTTCTTCTATGTTAGCAATCTATCTGTAAAATAATTGTTTTTATTCATTTCAAACTATCTGGTTTTGCAGGTGAGGAACCACCTGCACTTTTTTGCTTTTTTCTACTGTAACACTGGCTTTAAATGCCATCCTGATAACTTTGGCTAAAATGGATCTTCCAGAAAGCACAGTAGTTCTGATGTTATGAAATAGAGAATCCAACAATCTGTTGGATTCGAATTTTTTATGTAAACAAGTCTATTTTCTATGGTTTGACTGATAAATCATCAGCGCATAATCATCTTATAGCTCTCTCCTATTCCCTTTCCATACTTCTGCCTAAGATGTGAGTGTCAAATTATACACAATTTTTATAATATCATGGGCATTTAAAGAAGGTAGGTGCTAGAAGGGTAAACTCTTTTGTAAGTCTGCTTTATACATGCAAAGACTTCACTGTCCCTGTTTTGTCATGATATTTCACTGTCTCGTTCACTTGTTTCTCTCCTTCCTTTTCACAGTCACTTTTTTGCATGATGCAATCTATTTTTTTCACTTTTCTCAATTAGGTTGCTTTCTTTTGTCTCCTACTGAAGTGCATTTCAAGTTCCAGTCTTTTTTTGTTACCTTAGATGATCACCTGTTAATGATTTCTTCATCTGTAGTCTCGAGATCCTTTGTTTTCTGTACAAATGAGAAAGACTGTACTTTGTGTATAGTCAGAGCGTGAAGTCATTCTGTGGCTGTGGTATGTACCTAGGAGTTTCCATGTTAGAGTCTGATGAACTACTGATCTCAAGCTTATATTAGTCTGAAATACAGCTTGTGTAATTGTGCAATACATGTTTTGAGTGTTAACTCCATACATACATTTAAAACAGCAGTGGTTTAATAGAAATAAGTTCCTTTTATGTCTTCTTTCACACTGCAGACTTGTCTTGAAAAGTTTCTGTTGTGCTGTGAAAGATTCTTTCTGCTTATAGAACCTTACACAAATAGATATTTGACTGGTGTTTTGACAGCAAATATGAAACTTAAGATCAAAAGTTCCTTTCAGGTGCTCAGGCTCAAAGGTGTCTGAAACATCTGCAACAACAACAAGAAAAGTACTAATGGAGTTGTGAAGTATTTACTTTCAAAGCTAGCAAGCTAAAACAAACTATTGATGCTACTACTTCAACAAAACCTGCTTTTTAAGGAACCAGCGAGGCTCAATATGGGGATGAGGTACTAGATAAATTTTTTTCTCATTGGAGAAAGAGCTGCCTCATTCTTTTCCATTCAGCTTGCTGCTGGAATGCTGTGACCTGATGTCAGCAGCGGAGGGCCCTTTAATTGAGGCTTGCCTTAATGACTTGAAATAAAACGTTTAATATAAAGTGCATGTAACTAGTTTGGGAGCACAGATGTCTCAAAGTGATTATGCTGAATAAGAAGCATCATAAATAAGTCTGCTTGTGATTATTTCTAAGCTGATGAAGCTTAGCACGTAACCTTCATTTTTTGTGCGTGTGTGGGAAGTGGGATTTTGTAGGAAGCAGGGGAAAACCTAGGGATTCAGTGCAAGGTCCGCATGGTCCATAGCAATGCTTGACTTAAATCATATTTTTCTTTTTAAATGTTTGTGTAGGTGTAGGTGTGAGACATTGGCATTAACTTTTGCAAAGTATCACTACTCCCACATGAACTGTTCTGACATACACAAATGCTAGATTTAAATCAGTTTGAGGTCACTCTTAGTTTTGGTTGGTAATAATGACAAGGAGAAGGAGGTAGTTCTATCATTTAATAGTAGATGTAACTTTGTAGCAAGATCTCAGTTTGCTGTGATATTAAGTAGTTATTTTTATGTATTTTGAATGTCATTTTATCTTAGGCATTGAGTTCTTGATGCTGACCTTTAAGACTTCTGCGTAAATGTGTTGAAATGCAAAAATAATCCATGGGCATTCTTACTCAAAAGTCTGAGACAGTCCTTAATGATAATAACGTAATTGGAATGCCTAATTCACAGAAGTGATGGAGAAAAACCTTGTAGCTGTGTATAAGCAAATGTCATTTGTCAGCCATTTTTCCTCTGCTCTTGTTTTCCCCGTCCAGTTCAAGTCATAAAACCCTTAGGAAGCAAGCATTGCATCAAGTACTTAGCAGGCTTCTCAGTTTTGAATAGAATGCTTTACCTAGTCATTAAAAACTAAATGATGTATTTCTAGATGTCTAGGCTGATAGCTGACTAGTTTTGGCCAAACTATAGAATGCAAGTCTCACTTCTGTGAGAAAGTGAAACATCATACGAAGAAAACAGCTTATCCCCAGTGTGGAGGTACAAACCCCTTTTGTTTCATCCTTTTGTAAGATATAGGCAGCTAAGACCAAGGAATGGATATTTGCTCTTTACGCCTGTAGTCCATGAGTAAATTCCTGGGTTTGCTTCCTCAAAGAGTAAATCTTCCTTGTTATCACTTGATCTGGTGTAATAGCTACGAACTGGAACAAGCAAATGTTTTAACTCCTTAATATCAGCCTGTAAAATACTATTACTTGTGGTTTGTCTCTATACGTCCTTATAGCTCTCAGGAAAATCTCTACCAAGCCTCACTAAACTTCTGGTCTGTAAGAGCAGGTGTTCCTTCTGGTCGTGTATAGTTGGTTCTGTTAGTTACTCAACACAGGGGTTGTTGTTGTTGTTGTTTTTTTTAAGCTTTCCTTGAAACAGTTGAAGGCAGGACAGGCTAAAGATGAGAGAGGGAGGAAAGAAAAAACAGTTTTGGAGAAATTCGTGCAAGATTAAATTAAGCTGTAGTTATCAGTTAATGTCAGTCAGCTGGCCAAGATAAGCATGGTGCCAGTGAAGCATGAACACTGGGGAAACAGAGCTGGGAAAACTGTGGAACTCTCTTCTGCATTTTAATCTGTTTCTCTTCATTTCCATTCAAATTACTGATTTGCTGCTATCCTCCAAAAATAGTCCATGGCTAGTTTGGGATGTGGAGATATAGAGCACATTTCTGTTATAGAAAACTAGTTTTACATGTGAGTAATCTCAGAAGGAAAACTCTTCTGTTGGTTAGGTTGATCTGGTCAGAGGGGTAACATCACTTCCTTCTTGGTGTGTTTCCTGGCAGATTCGGAGAATTGTCACATTTACCCATATTTAACCATGTCAGAGCTGCTTTGAGAACAACTGTAAAGGAAGTCCATGATTGTGCTAGTTCTCTCTCCCACAGTTAAACTTTTAGCACTACTTCACTAGAATGAAGCCTTTCTATGGCCTCTGTTTAATAAGTTTTCCACGTACTGGCTGTTGAGTAAAGAAATTGTTTCCATCTTTTCAAATTACAGGAAACGTTTTTTCTCTTATCAATAGTGGTATGTGATGTTAGTGATGTGTTTTTTGAAAGTCTAGAATGAGTCACTGTAAAGTCACTGAAAGGACACTAGTTACCACATTTACCCTTCTGAATAAACTTCATTTACATCTTAGTGCTCTGTCTTGCCACAGAGGTAAGAGTTTAAAAGCCTACCCTGAAAAGAGTCTGAGGTAGGTTGGTAAATAAGTAAATATTTTAAGTCAGGGAGGGGGAAAAAATCAAAGATATTGAGGAAATATTCTACCCCTTAAATACTTTTAGTAAAGCTGATAGATTATTATCTGAGGAACAACTGTCTCGTGTCTCTTCATTTTTGAGTACCAGTAAAACCATTGATTTGGTTTTTGTGTTTTTCATAGTTGTTATTAAAGTAAAAAAGATCCCTAGATATTCTCTTACTTAAATGATGTAATTTCTGACATTTATTTTCATACTCTGTAATCATCAGGAGTATACTGGAAAACAGCTACTGTTGGAATGCAACTGGAATTCTATTATTTTGACCTTCTTTATCTTAAACATTCCTTAGTTTAAAGAGCAAAAGCAGGCATAAGTTCTCCAAGGTGTTTCAGATGTTTTTGGTGAATTTCTAATTTGAACTCCATAGTACTAACTATACTTGATTTTTATGGGGGGTTACTATACAGTAACAGCTTCAGGTATTTATGATTAACATTATCTGAAGCAGTTTATTTCTATGCTATTGAGTTGCCAGCTGTGTATCTTGGTCCAGAGGTTGGATGCTCCATATACTCAATAGTTGCTGTATACATCGGGTAAACATGCTGCTAAAGACTAACTACTGCTTCTTGGGAAGATACAGAAATGATTTTCTCTTAAAAAGTCAGCCAAAGGAGGACTTCAGTCTGATACTACAGCCACGTATCTCAACTTATACTTGTTTGTGGGCAGAATTTTTACTCAGTCTAAGAAGCAAAACTTTGAGGAAAAGATGCATTCTCAGGTGCTCTTATAGTAGATCTTGGTGTGCAGACAAGTGCAGTAACTCTAGTACTTCAGAGCAGAGTGAGGGAGGTGAGAGCTCCCACAACTGAATGGGCTTAAATATTTTAGCAGTTGCTTTTTTAGTCTTCAGGGCTCATTTCCTGCCCTTCCACTGCCTGTGCTACTCCCTCTTTATGTAGCCTCTCAAGTCAGTTTGGACTGCATGTAGCTGCCTCATCTGTTACAGGTACTTTTTTCTTGAGCAGAGCTGATACCTGCCCACTGGGTTTTGGTTTTTTTTTCCTCCCGGTACAGAGACTTGTAACTGTGTCAGTGCTGGAGGAGCTGGTCCATTTGAAGATACAGTAAGACAAGGAGTGGACAAAATTGAAATAAGGGCTTTTGAATGACACAGCACCAGCTAGTATTACATTTCTAAAATCATTCCTGAGAAGGGGAGGTGGGCACTGCAGTGTTGCCAGTATGCAGAAGCAGTATACTGTGGAAATTCGTGTAGAGATTGATTTACTTGTGATGGAGGTTTTTGAACAAAAAGTCCTTGATTCTACATTTGCCTAACTTTAATTCTTGCACTATTTCAGTTACTTAATCTTTTTTGCTTATTGATATTATCTAGTTTCTTTAAGTACATTATTTCAAACTTAGAATGTCTATTAGTTGTCAGGAGGCCAGGCATCTTTGTATTGTGACCTCCAAACATCACAGATTTTCTGCAGTTGTGTTCTAGCTCAATCAAAAAAAGACAACAAAGGAACATTAACCACATCCTATGCATACAATATTAGATCTTTAAACTCTTGAAGTTAAAGTAATAACTAGTTTAACTAGTAATCTTGAAGAAAGATTACTAGTTGCTTATGTTATTTCCTTTTAAAAGGTGCGTTATCCATTTAAACGCACGTTAAGATACCACTTAAAATTTAACATTCATTTTTGAACCAGTCCAGTTATCTGATAGTTTTCTTCAGAAATACAAAACTACTGAAGCACAACATAAAACCAGCTGAGTTAAATGCTTGGCTCCTACTGTTCTATATGGTACAACAGGAAGCATTCAATAATTCGTAAAAAGCTTATTTTTTCTGTCAGTGGGACCATCTAGCAAATGAGGAAGTCAAAGCATATGGAAATGTGATTTAATGAAAACAGATAACTGTTGTTGGTACTCCTTTTCTTAACTAAAAAAAATCAAAACCAGATTTAGAATAAAGAAAGACCATGAGTACAGCAGTTAGCTCCCCCTTTTTTTTTTTTCTAGGAGGTTTTACACAAGATAAGTTTATTTCCTTTGTGCTTGACACTCTTACTACTTAAGACAGATGAGATTAGGATTTTCTTCATCTTTTTCTTTTTTTGTGGAAGACTTGCCATATCAATCCATACTAAAAACACACATCTTCCAGCACATCTGCATGGCTCAACACTTGAAAGATGAAACTAGCAATTGTAATAGGATTGACTGAGAAGAAATGCATCGAGACTGTTCTCACTGTAGGCTCAGATCTTCAGGGCTGCTGGGCTTGAACCATGGTTTTCTGGGTGGGTGGTCCTCTGTTCCCCAACTCAAGTTATTCTTAAAATAGGTGCTTTCTAGTGAACTAATTGTAACAGCCATATCCTGCAGGTATATGCTGAGGATGTAATCATCAAGAGTGCACCAGTATTGCTGCCTGAAATATTGAATTGCTTCAAATTCTCTTCAGTGCTTGTTACTGTCTTCACTTCTCACTTTCTTTCCCGCTTCCATGTCACTTGCAGCCTAATTCCCTGTCCCTCTTTTCAGGGCAAGTTTAATTCAGATGTAAAACTGAGAACAAGGAGCTCTATCAAATTGCCCTATGCCACGCGACTAGATCAGTTTGAAGAGTTAAAATTTTATCTGTGTAATATAGTGTCATATTTGAGGCTGAAAAAGCCAAGCTGAAGTTGCTAAACCTTTCTTAATAAGCCACTAAGTTAAGCATGAGCTTGAAATCCCATGTGTGGTTTTCTTGTGTGAGACAAACGTGTCAAGCATCACTATGCTTACTGTATGCACTTTTAAATAGTCACAGTGGCATAAAAATTAGTGCCCAAGTGTATCTAATGTAATCTAGAATTATGATGCACAGGAGGGAATCTAACCTGCAGGGGGACAGAATTTGGGGTTCATATTTCTGTAGTGGTGATTTTTGCTATTTAAAGATATATGCACAGTGACAGTGGTCATTGAAAAGAGACTGCAGGTCATCACCAACATCCCTTGATTAATAAAGGTTCTTGGTGTTTTTTCTTTTATTTTAATGTTAGTCAGGAAGTACAAGATACTGTTGTATATATTACCTTGTGTAGGTTGAGAATGAGATTTAGAACTACAGAATTTTTAGGAGAAAGTATTCTGTGTTTGTGACATACCAGAAAAATAATAGTAGGGAAAGACATTCCTATTGCTTTCTGGAATATTAAAAGGGACTGCACATACTGAAAGCTTCCTGTCATCAGATTTTGATCTCTTATCAACTGTCATAGTGAAAAACTAGTGTTAAAGAATGTTACAACGAAAATTGAAATTTGCCTTTGATTAACAAATACTTATTAGAAGCTGAAAATTGCTAGCAAGTAATGTAAACTCAATATAAATACAAAATGTCTGGAGAGAAAAACAGTTTTGTATTGAAGAGAAACATCAGTCTCTTAGAGTTCTAAATAATGAAGGGTAACAAGGCTCATACACTGTCAGATGAACACAAATATTCACAAATATTTTTAATTGCTTTTATCTGACAGGTGTACGATTTCAGCTGTCTGCTTATCTGATTTATAGAACAAATAATATTTTTGTAAAAACTGAAAATTATTTTAATTCTAGAACGTATGGTAACTGCATGTTTTCCAGTGGTTTGCTTGTGCACCTGCATGAGTGCCTTTTAAAGAAGTAATGACATAAACAACTTGGAAGGAAACATAAAATAGGTAAAAAAAAAAACAACAAAAAAACAAAAAAAACGTCTTTGCTGCTCTGAGAAATGAATAGCAGCTATGAAGAAGATTCTGATACGTTACCTAAAATTTGTGTGGCACTCTTCCAATTTACCCACTGAAAATCGGCTTTGTAGCTTATAGAACATGGATCAAACAGTTTGTTAGAAATACTTGTGGTTTTCTAAATTTTTTGCAGCTAGATGAAAGGATTGTCTTCTGACCTCTAGTGTTTTGAATGTTGCAAGAGGAGGTTGCAGCAGAAGTTTTCTTTAAAAAAATGTGTTGTAGAAAATCACGTTGCAGGGTTCCTGTGCTAAACACATTTTGATGAACTGTCACCTCTACAAAATCTGTAAGTTCTGAAAGGAAAACTGAAACTGTCTTTGACCTTTATTAGTGACGAGGACCTTGCAAGCCAGGCTTGTATTGACGTTCAGTTTAAGCTGACTAGAGGTAGACTGTTTTTCCATGAGCAAACTTAACGTTAAATTGTTTTGTGATACATGTTAACTTTATGGTGTTACTTAGAATAAAAATCATTTAAGTTTAATGATATATTATTCCCAGTGATGTATACTCTATATGTATATAGTAGCAGCTTTCAGCTATTTGTGCAGTGCTGAATTTAAGTGAGTAAATCTTATGGACTTTAGTGTTAGCATATCATAACCACTTGGAAATGCCTGCTTCATGTCCTCTTGTGCACTCAATTCTAATATAAACTCGGATGTTTACTCTAAAAAAGCTGTGGCACCTGTCTTATATTTGATGTAAGAAGCTGGCTTTACATTTGCTTTCTGACACCTTGCTTTGTGGTTACATAGTCATTTGGAATCAAAGGAACAACACGCTAAAATGGAAAAGTCCGTTTCAAATGAACGACTTAAATGATCATTTCTTCCATGTGCTCCTGCTGTCACAAGAGATAAAATCATTCTTGTCTAAATTCTTAGCATCAGTGAAGCTTTTTCTGTAGATGAATGTAAACTGTGTTACTTTTGGTCTGTAAGTTATGTTCCTTCTGTTTGTAACTCTGAATACTAATTAATAGTTATCCTTGTAAAGGGAGATGAGTTCTATATACATTTTTTTAACCTCCTTAGCACAGGAAAAATAATGATACTTTTCACTTGGTGTGTGTGAATTTGAGCCATAGATTGGAACTGAATTCAATGTGGTATAATGCACTACTATTCCATTGTAATTTATGTGAGTTAATAGTAAATATCACAAAGTAACTTTGTGATGTGTACTCTGACGCAATAAAAGAACAGCTTTAGAAGAGCAAAATCTTTGAAATAGCAAATGCTGACACTACTCAGGGCTCTTTTCTTTATGTAGAAAAATGCTTTGGAAGGCAGTGCATTGCTACTAACTTCCTGGCACATGTTGTGTCCTGGTGACGTTTCAGGGAAAGCTCTCAGTTAAAGCTTTTTGTTTTGTATTTTGAAGAATAGTTGACACTTCTCATTCTACTGAAATTGTTTGCAAATTACTTTGAGCTTGCTTGTTGCAATTCATTGTTTACTTTCTTCAAGTGTAAGTACGAATTCAGCAAAATGAACTACTGCTAGAAAGCCATGTGTTCCATGTACAGTTGGATTTCTGTATTATATTGGTTGTATATGATTTGCAATTGATGCAAAGACTTACAAGATTTCTGCCAAAGTTGGTGGCTGCTTCAGAAATTATTTATCGGGGGGGAAGATTTTTTTTTTTTTTGAGATCTACCAAGGATTTGGTTTGGTCATATTAGAGACAAGCTGAAAGTTAGTGTTGGAGGCTTAATGTTTCGAGATAGTCATCTGCAGTTAATAACTGCTTTTACTTGACAAAAAAATGTCCTCTTCATCTCTTTATCATTGTACAATTTATTGTTGTACCTCTTACAGCTGTGACATTAGGGAACATTCTTCTCTTCCCTTCTGTTTTGTGTTATTCCTACACAACAAATATCACTATATTTTAAAACTCCTTAAGAGAAAACTAAACTTGTCATACGTAGTGTTCCCTAGTGGATCAACTTGTTCTGAGCTGCTAATGCCCCTGGATACCTGCAGAAAACTTCATCCAAGTGAAAAACACTGAGAAGTGTGTGTGAATATCTGTGCATAATAAAAATATGCAGACAACTAAAATAGCATTTTAAGATTGTATATTTGTGAACAATTTGAATAAGATTCTTTTTTTTTAACCAAAACAGAAAGAAGAAGGAAAGATTCAAGGGCAGCTTAATAAATCTGACTCTAACCAGTATATCAGAGAACTGAAAGATCAGATCGCTGAGCTGCATCATGAGGTAAGTGGTAAAATACTGCCTGATATCTTGTACCTTTTGTCATACCTCTTAACCGTAGCAGGCTTTTCTTTTCTAGTAGCTGTTAGAGCGTCATTACCTGATTTTTGCCAATTTAAGTTATTTGAAATAAATGCAATAAAACAAATACTTGTATATGCATATTGTCCTTGTAACCTCATGTGTAAGAAAACTAAAATTTGCTTAATTATGTGATTTGATATTATTGAGGATGGCATTTCTTGCATCCTGTTAATTTCCTGAGTTGATCATACATTGCTGTGTTCAGAGATGAAAGCATGAAAACAAGTTCCTTTGCTTTCACTTGGTACAGGTCTTAAGGTTAATTCAATTAGAAAATAAACTGTTTGCATATGCAGAAGAGTCTGTAGAGATCTCTTTTCGTGTTTGCTATTATGAGGACTAATTTTGTGGTAGTGTTCTGGGATTGCTTAAAAAGAAAAAGGATGCTTGCTTAATACTGTTTAACAGATACAGTTTTTAACTGCCAAAACCTTTGACCTATGAAATTGCTATCTTCAAACTTCCTTGCTTTAATAGTTGTAGTAACTGTTAGTTAAAAAGATTAGAGGGTCCTGAAACCGAGATGGCTTATGTAACCTCTGTGCCCACTGGCTTATTTCAGTTCATCCTGTGTTATGAAGAAATGTCTTATCACTGCACTATGTGCAAAATGCCTGGTCACCTTTGCATTATAGTCTGCTTCCGTGTGTCTTGTGATACTCAGCTCTGGTAGTAGTTAAAAACTGTAGTATGTCACTCTGAAAGTAATGCCTCCTATTTATTTCCATGGAAATACATATGTTAGAGTGAAATACAGATGTTAGCTGTTAGAGTGAATTCTCAGCTACGAAACACTACTGTTGACCATACTCACTGCCAATAGCCACGCATTTTCACCAGTGATGAAGAAGAGCTTGCATGCCATGCTTCTACAAACGTGTATGACCATCTGGAACATGGCTCGTCTTCCATGTCATCACCACTGCTGAAATACCACCCACTTTCTCACTGTTCTCACATCCACTGTTTAGTGTCTGTAAATGTTCAGCAAGCATTGATGAATTTCACTGGGTGCTGTTTTTCCACATGGAGGAATTGAGTGACTCACCTTTGTTTCATCTGCAGACACTATTCTGTCAGAGTGCCCACCTGCTGCTATCTGTTGCACAACAACAGAATGTAATGGAGTATTGGAGGGTAGGTTCAACCTCTACTTCCCTATCTCCAGCACGTGCCTGTGATGTTGTGGACCAACATAATAAAATGGGAGGCATTACTTTTGGAGCAGACTGTGTATTATGGATAAATACAAGTAATTTTGTTTTCTTTGTTGATATTTTTTTTTTTTTAGAGCACATTCATTCTTTGTGTACTTAGTGTTGTAACAATCCCAGTAGGATCAAGTTGTTAGGATCTGTCCTTTGGGAGCTATGGCATAGCAGAGGATCTCAGAATGCTCTCACTTCTACAGGTAGAAAATGGTCTCGAGAGCCATCAGTCCAGCACCTTTACCAATCCGTAAGCTCACTAAAAACAAATTTAAAAATCAATAACCTGACATTTTCTATTCAAGGACAATAAGCAGCTTACTTTGTTTCTTACGAGAAAGTAAGTTACCTGTAGAATTCCCAAAAAGCCAGATACTTTGCATATTTTGCTTTAAGGAAAAGAATTTATCCTGAAGGGACTGTTAATGACTTCTTTCTTCTCGGTGCAAGTTTAATGCTTTCTTTTGTCTTTAGTAAAATGCAGAATTCATCTTTAATTTCCACAAGGCAGTTCTCAAACTGAGTTCGTATGCCTATGAATCAATTATTATTAAATTGCAATTTTAACTTTAGTAAATATGTCAGTCACATCTGTGTTGATTCCTGAGAAAGTTGACAGCCATCTTTTGTTTTGCATAGCCTATCAAAATTCAAAGAACTGGTGCATGATGAAAGGACATTCAGAATGCAGTAGTTTGCAATAGTGATTCATCCAAGAAGTCATGTGTATTTAGTGTCACGTTAGAGTTACGCTTTCCTTCTTACTGATTGTTTTGTTTTATTGGACACAAAGCCAGCCACTTATCTCCTGCCTTATGGTTTTCTTATTGAAGGCTGAAACTCTAGCATGAAAACCTGAGCTTTCAGGATTGCCACAGATGCAGATAGGAAGCCATGACCTTAACTTTTCAGAGCTTTTAAAATCCACTAGACTCTCTGCATGTTCTCATGTTCTATTGCAATTTTTATTCATCTTCACAGCCAATACTTTTGTTCTTCCATTTTACTTTCTTTCTTACATCTATATCTAAATGTTCCTGACCTCCTGTAGTTTACCAGGATTTTTAAGTGCTGTTGCATACTGCACAGCTCTGACAGGCTGCAATTGCTGTCAAGGAGCTTTGTTACTTCTGTAAATTCTGTAAGCTTGTCTCACCTGCCTTTGGTACAGAAGTAAGATCTGATGATGCTATCTATACTCTGTCCCTTGACCTTACAGATTAACCTGCTCTGATACAATGTAAATGACACAAGTATGCAGGTGTTGCAAGCTTTCTAACTTGGTTTGCCTACTGATTGTACGCTGGGTGCTAGGACTTGAGAGAAGTTCCCATTGATTAGATGCTAAACTGTCAGGTGGAAGCAATTTTTATGGAAAAAACCATCTTATTTCAGTAAGTAGTACTGAAGTAAGCAGCTAACTTGGAGGGAGGGGTAAAAGCTGTGGAAAGTTTGGACTGCTCTCATTTTGCATTAAGTAAAGTTTGAGGGCTTAAGGAAAGCAGAGGTCATAAGTTTGTCACTTATGTTGAAATGAACTACTAGAGGGAGGAAAGGGGAAGAGGTACTTTGTAGTTTGCCACTTTTTTTTTACTTTTAATTCAAACTGAATGAAATTAAATGATTTACAAACTGTTCAAGTTCTTCATTTCATATACTGCCCCTTTGTGCATACAGTCACTGTATATATATTACACAGCAGCTGTCTCTACTTCCTGTTGGATGTTGCAAGGCTCATATGTATTACCTAGATTACAGGAGTGGTATGAAAGATTAGAATTAACTTGTGTACCCACAAACTACACTGGCAGACCACAAGACACCTTTGGAGACAGAAGCAAGTGGTTTCCTGTCTGTAAGACTTTGTGATTTAAGACTGAAATGCTGAATGTTAAGTTGGTATTTGAAGCAAATTTTTGTAAAATTTGTCCTTGTCGTACTACAACATAGACTGAAGAAACTCTGAAGAGTTTGTTTTCCTGTTAGATTTCAGTTTTTTATTTATTACTGATTTATTTCAAATGTAGTCTTCAGTTTTAAACTCAGCACAATTGTCATAATAATAAGCTAAAGGCCTAGTATGTGTTGAAGTACTCTAAAGCAAGCAGTCTCTACAATGACAAATTGTAGAGTGTTCTTTTCAACATGCAGCAGAAGGATACTTCTACAGCTGCATTAGGAAACTAGAAAGTTTCATGAAGCAGGAGCAGCAACATGCAGGAACTTGGTGCTTCCTTCCCTGAATGTGAGGTTTTCACTTTATATTTGATGATCACTGACGAGAGTATAAAATTCAAAGTATACAAGAATAAGAGAATGGCACTGTTAGTCTAACTGAAGAAGTCATTACATTTTTTTTAAGTGCAAGCGGAAACTGTATTGTCCACATGGGATCAAGTTCCTGTTTTCAAACAACTAGCATTTGGTGTGAGATACTATGATGTATCTAAAATTTCACTTCTAAGGTGCTGATTTTGCTCACTTCCTATCTTTTTAATGCATTTTCAACACATTTTAGATGGTTGTCGAAGGGTTTTGTTTGTCTTAAGCTCCATTTTTTTACAACGTTTTCTTATACTTGAGAGATCTGGTAGTTGTTTTTAGCTCAGATGGGGCCAAAGAATACTCAGAACAGAATGATGCATTTTGTCTTTGTTCTTATGTAAGACAAGACATCGGCACTTTTGGCCTATAAAATATTTGTTAAAATTCTCGATTTCTACTCTTTGTGTTCATAAGGAGGAAAAAAAAGACATTAGTTCCAGATTAAAAAAAAAGTTTGAGACATCTGTGGGGTCAGTTGAACTTGTGAATTTATCTGTGATTTTGGACTGTAGCTTTCAAAAGATGCTATGGTCTGTCTGTCATCACTTCCCATTCCCAGGAACACGCACCCCCTATAAAAGACTAAATTAGGACTTGGCTGTGAACTAATTCTAGAAGCATAATAAATACAGAAAAGAGTTAAAATACAAGTTTTGAATATATAGCCTGTTCAGTGCCCTCCACTTTGCTTCTTACGCTGTTGTCTAGTCACCTTCAGCAGGCAGCGTAACTTGTGCCTTTAAGGAGGGAGATCAGCTAGTTGCTACTTACCTGCCTTTGCTGTGCACTTATTCATTTCTCTTCAAGGGCACGAATTAAGATCCTCAAGTGAAATGGGAGGAGGGGGGAGGAATAAATTCCTGCAGGTGTACAAATGTCATTTTTATCACTGATAAGAGTACTTACTGAAAGCTAGGAAGAATTACTAAAGTGTTTCCCTCTTGTTATAGTCTTTATGAGGCGCCAGCTATTGATCAATGTCAGAGACAGTACGTGGAGCTAATTTTGCTGTAGCTGTTCTTATATGAGATACTTTTTATAAATAATTGCTTAACATATTTTGAGGGGAATAATGAGAAAGCTTTCCAATGCAGAAATCTTGTGTGTTTTCTGTACTGGAATGAAAACCAAAATCCTGATGTTAGTGTGCTGCAAAGGTTAGTGTTCAAAAATTAGAAAAGCCTCTGCCAACTGCCCTCATTAGCAACATTTCAGCATGGCTGGTGGAAAAGATGACAGATGACTGAAGCATTATTTTCCAAAACAAATTTTTGAGGTTTTTCAGAAGACCATAATGATTTCAAAAGAAATTATGGTGATTTAAGCTGTTGTGTCTTGACAGTGAAGAAAGGGGGATTTTTTGGAAGTATTTTTCCTTTTTTTTTTTTTTTTTTAGTATTTAAAAACTTGATGAGGTCTCAAAGTAGAGACTAGTAGTTTACTGACTTTTCCCACTTCTATAATTTTATCTAGGGATGGAACTGATATTACATTGTAAGAAACTAATGCAGTCAGTAAGATTCTGATATAGATGTTATCTCATGGTCTGATCTCATTTCTGGTGAGCTTACATTTTAAGATTGCCTTAATGAAAAGAGATATAAAATTTGGAGATTACATACAATGCTTTTAAAAGATTTTGCTTGTGTAATAAAATTCAAGACACTTTAGGTAATTACTTTGAAGATAATGCATAAGATATGACCAAAGGAGTAATTGGTAATATGGCTAAAGCTAAGAATTAAGGCTACATTTTGCAACTCAGTGTAGCTTTCTAGACTTTCACTGCCGAAACTAGATTGGAGAAGGGAAAGTAAGCAATAGCCATCAGTATAAAGGATGAAAAATCTCATACAGGTCACGTATACAACAATCAAATAAAATTTGATGTGTTACAATATGCAGGAGGGAAGTTCAAACCATGTCAACAATTCCTTTTGGTCTTAAAATACTGTGAAGTTCTATGGTAAGTAAGCTGTGTTTAAAAACTGCCAAATTATTTCCTCCGTATTTCTGGCATACTACCAAGGAGCATTCTGTCTTTCCTCTTTATTTTCTTACTAGTTCTCCTTTGAGTCAGATTCAGTGCCTAGCAAATCAAATGTTCTGTAATCTGAAATGCCTCTAGACTAGAAGCAGGGAAAGCAAGTCTGAACTTCGTTCTGATGTGCTTAAACTACTGTTGTTCAGCTACTCTGTTTGGATGTGCCTGTGCTGCATTTGTCATAAATGACTGTAGTGTGGGCACATCTTTAAATCTTTATAGCTGTGAATGGGTTGTATGTAGGTTTGGGTAATGAACGTAGAAGGATTAACTGGAGGAAGTGAATTCTAGTTCAAACTACTAGAAACAAAGTTCTTCACTGAAGACATTTATAGGGTGGTGACTTGTAGTGTAACAAATCATATGGGTTAATAAGTGGAGATCAAATGGATCAGCACGTAGATCTTGGAAACAGACATAACTAATTTCATCAGAACTAGAGATAGGGAAGTCTCAAAAAGGCTTAGTACTTTTCATGTAATTACATTGAATATAATACTTCTTTATTCAGTCTCTTGTCAACTTCCCCTTTTTCTGTTGGAGATAATGAGGTTCAGGAAAGGTTGGAAGAAGCGTACTGTTTACTTTTCATGTAGCACTGGCAGATATGCATTGGGCTCTTTGTGACTCATTTTTTTTGTTCTTGCTTTTGTAAGAGCAGCTAATTTCTATGATTTCTGTCAATTTTTACTGTTTTTAATTCATAGTTCTCACTATGCTTGCTAAGAAATACTGTATTAAATTATGCGAAGTAGTTCTCAATACTGCCTAGAACCACATTATCACCTTCTAGTAGTTTGCTTTACTGGATGAATGCTTTCAAAATACGTGGTTCTGTAAATGTTTTCTTACTTGATAAGAAATGCTGTCTTTGAAAGGAAATATGTTAGCCCTCAGATTTACAAAGCATTTCAACTTGTGGTAGAAGTCTATAGCACAATAAATCAAGAGCTTTTCTTCCTCCATATCTTGCAAGCACAGTTGGACAAGAGACCATCAGATTTTCCCTCCCCACAAGTGAAGTTCTTGCAAAGCTTCTGGACAGCTAAAAATGTAGTTGGTCTACTGGTACGTGTCAAAGATACAGAGCCTCCGTGCTGGTGGAGTCTGATTTAAGTGGTTGTGGTCAGTCTGAGGAACCTGTGATGTGATAAGATAGCGTTTGTGAGGTCATGTGGTTTGTGAACACCAAGTCTAATGTAGCGGCTTTGTCTACACAGGATAGTTAAATATATACTGTGTGCTTTAGAAAAGTGAATTGCTTTATTCCTTTAATTCAGCCTCTCCTTGAGAATCAAAAGATGTTACACTGGCTAGATAATACCAATATTGTTACAGAAGTGTGATGCTGAACAGATATGGAGCCCTGGTACTTTCCCATTACTTTAACCAGTTCAGTTAAATTGTTCTTCATAAAGGAGTTGGCTTTAAAAATTGTCTGACTTAAACTAAGCAGTGAACAAGTGAAAGCACTGTTGCTGTGTGTATTTTGTGAAAATTGGTGGATTATTTTGATTAGTTTTGAATAGGTGTTTGTAGTCTAGACCAGACATGCTACACTTGTCCAAAAAGGTAGGATTGATTCCATAATGGTTTCAAACTACTCGCTCCTCAGTAACACCTTCAACAAAATGATGGATGAACAGTATAACCAGGAAGAGTGATGCAGTCTCCTCTCAGAGCAGGTATGACTTTGTTCACTATGGTGGGACTAGAAGATGAGGGCAACAGCTTTAGATATGAATCTTAGCTTTCACTGCCACTACTGGCAGATTAGATTTGATGATAAAATAAATGAAGTTTGGTGATTGTAGAAACGTTTCCCTTTTATGTGTTCTTTTTTCCTGATTGTATCCTACCGCATCTAAGCTCCAGATCTGTCTTGTGGAGAAATATACTAGTTACTGATTGCAGTAATAGAAGTGAATGCACCTACCTATACTGAACTATACAGAGTCCCTGTTTGGTGTTTATCTGGGTTGTCAAAGAAAGTAAACTGATCATAAGTAACATTATTTTACTATTGCGGCAATAATGCTCTTGTTGAGTCATTTTTGTTGTTGCTTTTAAGCAGTGTGACCTGTCTGCTGCACCACATAGAGCTTTGTCAGGATCTATCATGTGTTTCTGCTTATAAAACAAGTTCTGCTAGGAATTCAGAAGTGGAAGGAGTGAAGTACTGGTTTGAACTTAGAGTAATTGCTCCTTGGAAAAAATTGTTAGCCACCATACACAGGTGCCATCTATTTCCTACTTGAGAAATAGCTCAGCAGAAGAATGCTGTGTGTTAGCATGTTTCTACCCCGTCTGAAATTTTTATTGTTCTCAGAAAGGCAGGCAGCACAGATAGAAGTAATTTCAGGTATCAGGCAAAAATAAATGTTACTTTGTCTGCTTAAAAATGCTGAGGTTAACTCCCTGTTTTAAAAGAATAGAGTAAAAGTGCGAAATGATCGTTTCCTGTAACTGTATGCATTATGGGTACGTTTTCAGTCTTTGTATCAGCCAGTATGCTCTAGCTAACGCTTGAGGTTTCAGTCATTTTTCTATTTATAGACGTGCTCTAGGGAAAAGGAGCAGAGAGATTTAGGTAGCTCCTTGGGTAAAAGTCTATGATAATCACAGTACATTCAGTGTGATCATGCTGCTGTTTTAAAATGTTTTTGTTGCCATGTCCTCCAAATAAACACTTTCATTAGAACTTCTTGTGGGAAGAGTTTCTGGGAACTTTCCTTCCACCTACCAACTAGCTACTTATAGAAACTTCCCAAGGCTAACGTAGCCTAGAACTTTTTGGAATTGCATATGATCTCATTACAACAAATTT
The DNA here is from genome assembly GCA_028571105.1 of Tragopan temminckii. Classification (NCBI taxonomy): domain Eukaryota; kingdom Metazoa; phylum Chordata; class Aves; order Galliformes; family Phasianidae; genus Tragopan; species Tragopan temminckii. Next base: position 2,972,253 of record JAOWBP010004015.1, read on the forward strand.
GTCAAGATCTCCCTCAATAGTCAGAATACGACTTAGTTACCAGAGACTGATTTTCTTTTTGTTTTAATATATGTAGTTTAAAAGTTAAGTACTTTCTTGGCACTGTTTTTTATTTCATGTTTGATACAGAATTTCAAAGGTTAATTTCATTACATGGCAGTAGATCAAAAACAGTCTTTAACCATACAGTGCAGTGATCAAACAGTCATGACCTTCCATTGATCGGTTTATTGGTTTCCTGTTCTGATTCACTGGAAACCTTTTGGTCTGTATGCTTGTTGCTAGTTTTAATCTTTGTCACGTTTACAACACAGCAATCTTGTCTTTACTAAAACTGATATGCAACATACATTTACCATATTTCCTTTTGAATCTATAGCTCCTTAATTAAAATACTAAAAATATATTTTTTATTTTAAAAAAGGCAGAAAATGTACACTCATTCAGAGCAATGTGGAGTGCATACTGAAACAATTAGAGATGAGCTTTAATGCATTAAAGCTTCTTCATAGTTTATTTCAATTTGTTGGCATCTGTAGGGTTTTTATCAAGCCTTCCACACTACAGTGAAACTGAACATGATTCACAGAAGCTAGCAATTTAAATCAGAGTCCACGTATTAAGAGCTATGAGAGTATACATCTTTAAAAGCATGAAATGGCTAAGTCTTGGAAACTTCTTTGCTGCTGTTTTGCTTTGCACTTGTGACACATTAAGCAATGGCTTAAATTCTATCTAGTAATATGGTCAGCAAAATTCATTTGTGATAAATAAAGCAACATGTTGGCACACAAACTGTTTTTTAACCCTTTTTTTTTTGTAACCCAAAGGTAACTATTTAAACAGGATAATTTTGTAGTTAATCACATAATGAACTTAGAATTCAAATAATCTAGATTAATCTAGGAAAAAAAATCTTTGGGCTTTTGTCTTTTAAGAACAGCAGCCATATTTGTGCAACCAAAAAAGCAGCTCATGTCCTTTCTGGTAAATAGTACTATTGTTCTTGTTTGGGCCCACAGTAAAATACCAAATCTGGTGTTTAATATTTACTCTGTCTTTCAATCAATTTCTCTTCCTGTCAGTTTGAAAACTGCAGTTTTGCTGTAATTGCTGTAGTTGATAGGCTAAACTTAGAAACTTTTTTTTTTTTACTTCTTTTGAGGTACTGTGGATCAGGAAGCTCAGTCATGTGAGAATCTGGAGGCAAATAGAGCATCTTTCTACCATTAAGTTGTGCTGCAAATTGGCCTTATTTCAACTCATACCATACTAAATGTAATATAAAATTAATTTCTTCTATCTGCTGCTTTCTGCTTATCCAAAAAAAAAAAAAAAACCAACAAAAAAAACAAAAAAGCCCAACAAACTAACAAATCAAATCTTTTCTCTAATATTAGTTTTATTACATTTCACAAGGAGCCAAATCCTCTTGTCAGCTGCTTTTTCTTCGTATATACGTTATAAAATTCTTGGAGGATAGAATGTTGAGGAAGTGGCCAACAGGAGGCACATAACAGGTTGAACTCATCCATATAAAGTAGCGTTAATTTTCTTCAGGAAACACCTATTAAAAGGAATACTATTTTACAGAAATCACTAAACTTTTTTTAATCTAGAATCACTAACTTTTAATGTCCGTTGTGAATTTTGTAGAGTTCCTATTTTAATCTCATCAAGCTCTGTCTCAATTAGACAAATGTGCTGAGTCCCAGACAGTCCTGAGTATGCTTGGGCATGGTTTAGATTCTCCTGCAGAGACTGGCTAACACCATGATTTCAAAGACATTTGCTAAACTCCGATGCTATTCATTTATTGAATACTCCTGTTTTGTACTGCTTTGCAAACACTGCTTTTGAGGGTATGGAGAAGGGTGAATAATGTGAAATTAAATCTCAGAGAAAGTAAATATGGCATCTTAGTAATACTACTTATTTAAGAACATATTTGTCTGTTGTGTCCGTCTCAAAATTGGTACGTTGTAGCTCAAGCTGAAGTGGAACTTAAGTAAATCATTAAAACTTCAAGTTGTTCTGGAATAGTCTTAATAGCTGAAGTCATAATACTTCAAATAAAAGCTGTCTGAAAACGTGAAGATGTAACCTATTTCCTGAATTCCTCTGCTAAGAATATCTGTGCAGATCTCCATATCTGCCTCAAAGTGAAAGAAAAAACAATTTCACTTCTTTCTTTTCATTTTTTTTTCCTTGGTTTTGTGTATTTCTCACAAATCTTTTGTGGTCTGCAAAATGTATTTTTTTTCTGCTTCATATTCTAAATGTCTAGTGGTAGATGGAGCAATGGAGAACCCAAAATAGCTTTTGTAAGAGATGTAAGGATGGCCATTTCCATAACTTTTCATATGGATCTCACTAAAAAGAATCCCATGCTGGTCCTTCTCAACTGTTGTCTTCTAAACAATGAGTCCGAGTAATTAAGGCCTCTCCCTCAGGAGGAAAAGCAACGATCAGGTGAACTTGAGTAAGCAGAGTAAATGGGAGTTCCTGGATTTGGCATCTGTCCTGGTTGGTTTGGGTTTCTTGAATCATCAGTAATTTCCAGGAATGACCCTTGTGTTTGACATTGCTGGTAGCTGTGTTTATAGCTATGGCTTTGGGGTGGGTGGGGGTGGGGAGGGGTGATGGACAAAAACAGTCAACAACAGCAAAAGAATTTAATGTTCAGTAATGTGAAACAGGAAATTCACTGGTGCTGAAATAAAAGCCACAACCTTGAGCCTGGTCTTGGTTATACTGACAGTGCAATTCTATTTTAGCGAATATTTTATTTTAAAAATTATTAGCAACTGTTATGTTCCTAACACAAAGAAAACCTGATGTGATGCACATTGCTCAATTATTTTACGTTTGCTTGAAGGTTGTGCAAGTTATCAGAAAGGTCTCAAAAAAAAATAAATTTCTGCCTTTTGCATATGATCCTCATATAAGCTGCATCATAACTGAGGAAAATGAACGATGTCTTTCAAATATATATTTTTTACATTAAGCTATTTATTGCATGATGTTGTTCTGCTTGTCTTAAATCTGACTTTTCAGAGAGCAATAATTACAAGTTTTCATTAAAATGCTCTGATGCAGTTCTGTTGCAGTACATAGCAAGCAGTCCTTGTATAAGGAAGTTGATTTTATTGGGGAACTTTACAGCCACCATTTGCATTGTAGCTGTACAGCCATTAAACTTGCTGAGAATCCTTTTAAATGAAGGATTGCTAATATTAGTTTCTGCATCTGTTTAGTTTGGCTCATGATTTCTCCATTTGTGCAGAGTTCATGTTGCGATGGTTTCGCTATGAATGTGGCTCACTGTGGATGTACAAACTCATATTTAAAAATGGGTTTCAGAAGGCATGAGATGTCTTAAGGAGATGCTTGTCTTCATGGAAGTGAAAATGTAGCATGAAAAGGCTTATTAGCATTGTTTATTCTTTTTGTGTGTACATGTAGAAATGCTTCAACATTATGTCAACTAGACTGGTATTTGTCTTTCAAGTTACATTTCCCATTTGTTCATTCTGAAAAGCTGTGACTGCTTCTTTTTTTTTTTTAATATGAGCATTTTTCCAAAGGAAGTTGCTGGGAGTCTTTTAAAAAAGAAACAGTAATGTGCTAGTGTGTGCATTAAACTGGAGTGCCACAAACTTAACATACTGTCTTCTGCCAATAACAGCTTTGTAACACCCACATGAGTGGTCGTATTTTTATCATATTTTGATCTAATTTGTGTATTGTTTACTTACCCTGTTGTGAGTAGATTGAATGTGTACTGACAGGCATTCTTAGAATCATTAATTTTTTCAGAATTGGATGACTCTCAAGAATGATTACTGAAGCCTCTTGAAGGAAATAGCATCTTCAACTTCTTTCCATCCGTGAATTCTAAGCTTTAAAAAAAAAAAAAACAAAAAAAAAAAACAGAAAATCTCAGGGGTTAAGCAAAAACATTTCTTAGGGTTTAAGTAGAACTTTTAATTGTAAAAACCTCAACTTACCATTTACATTTAAAAAAAAAAACAAAGGGACTTAGCTGCAAGCGAGTTATGTTTCTGATAATCACCTTTCATTTAATATTTAAGAAATTATGTCTTGTACTAAAACTTCTGAATTTCTCTTTACTATCTCTCCCTTATGCCTGGCTCGATGAGACAGTCAGCATCAGGTAAGGAAGTTTATTGGGATTCAAGCATTTGATTGCTAATACTGAGATGTTTTTTCTTTTTTGTACTTGTGGAAGTACCCCATTATTCATGAATCTTTTAATATGTTGACCAGTAGGACATGCAGATTCTCTTTAGAATGCTGAATCTTTTAAGCCCAAAAAGATGTGTACATGTGAATACTAAGTCATTTACTTGTGACAGTTGTGTTTTGGGTTCAGATGGCTTTTGAAGGAATAACAATTAAGTATATTTTAGTTGCATATTTTTGTTAACTCTTTGAAATGTTCTGAAGATCATATTCACGTGTTATAGTGAAAACTGGCTACAAGCTGCAGTCATCTCGACGATATGACCTGAATTTGAGAATTAAAGCAGGACCTGTGGGTTTACCAGACCTAGTTTTACAGACTTGATGAGATTTGAGGTTGTTGCAAAACTGAAGCAGTAGAAACAACCAAAATTCATCTGAATTGGGGTAATTGGGATGAGACATATCTAGTTCCCTTCATGAGAAGTAGAGCCAGACCTAGGACTGAAAGGATAAAGTAGTATTGGCTCTCTTTACAAAAGAGAACGTAAGAGACAGATCCCAGTGTGTACCCAAGGTGTAAGTCCATATTATGTTCATCACGGCTGCAAGAAAAAAAGCTGTTATTTTTCTTCAGATGAAATGATAAGAATAGCAGTAAAACTAGCTTTTTTCCCTTTGAGTCCTTAATTAGACTTCCAAATACATCAATAACATCTTGACATGAGCTTTACTACGTTAAAATCTTTTTCTATGTTCAAACAATACACTGATGGTAGAGATCTCAAGAAGTCACTCAAAACTCAGTGAACAAAAAAAAAGGTGTTTTATCACCTGGAAAATCTTAAGCTGTGCCTGTATAGCGGCAAACACAGAATGGCTATTTACAATTCAGGAAAAGTATTTTATAGTTATCACTGAGTCTCCTGTAGTATCACTGGTTCAGTGTACAACAGCAACAAGAACCAACAAAACAATGTTGGGAATCGAGAGGCAGAATATTAAAAACAAAAGAAATACCACTTTATTGCCACTACAAAACTTTAGCGCAAGGATACTCCCTATGCTCTAAGCTGCATGTAGAGAAGCTAAGGAAAGTCTGGAAGGAAGTTAAAAAGCAACTAAAAGCAGTGGTTTCGAGTGTAACTTGCTGTAGGGAACCTGGGGGATTGGACTAGAGCAACCCCAGTAGTTCCAGCCCTTACGCATCTGTGATTGTGTGGGTGCTGCTGCTTCATGAAGAAAGGCTAAAATAGATGGGACTCATCAATTTTGTAGGCACGGCAAAGGAAAGAATTGTGATCAGGGCTTCAGGATCACGACTGAGTTGTTTTTACACCTTTTACTAAACATCTGTTAACAGCTTTTAACTGATACTAGTTAGTATCTAATTACATTGGAATACATACTGTCTACAAGTTGCTCCAAATGCTTTCAGAAGCCTTACCAAGCCTTTCTACTGCAGCAAATGCTACAGATAATGGGTTTATTTCAGAAATGTGGCTAAATAAATATTAGATTGAGGTGCCTTTGAAACATATTCCACTCTGAAATTACTTAAAACTGAAAGTACTAGTGAAGGTCTTCACCCTCATCTGTTGGATGCTTTTAATTTCTTGAAGATGAGTTGATTTCAGTATCTCATTTTATTAACATTCATATCTGAGAGAATTTAAGATGCAAGTCTTAGATCTGTATTTTGATTGAGAAATTTTCATTGTTTTCAAATTATGGTGCACTATCGCAAAAACCTGTGTATCAACAGCATGTTACTTCTGTTTTACAATTAGAAATCTGTATGAATGACAGCAGGCACACTTTAACAAGTGTGATTTTTTTTGCAAGTATCAAGGTGTTTTTTTCACACATGGCTGAACTGGAATCTTTCCATGTTGGAAGAGACCCTGGGAGTCTGCTTGACCAGCTGCTCAGAACTGTGTTGGCCAATGATTTCAGAACAGGTTGCTCAGGACTTTGTCGTGCATTTGCTGAAAACCACTGAGGATGGAGATGCTCAGCCTCTCAGCAACCTACTCTAAGTCTTAATTAGCCTTATAGTAATTATTGTCCCTTCATATTCAAACAACCTGCTGTTCTGTGTTATGATCATTGTCTTCTCCCATCGTACATTTCAGTGAAGAGCACACTTTTCAGTCATCTTATGGCATGAGCTTCTGCCTTTTAACTTTTTGGTGATCTCCAGTGAGTTTTTTTTCATCAGCTTCTTGTAGTGAGGAAGTAGTTGAGGTAACGAATGCAAGGTCGGGTGCAGTCTGAGTACCAGATGAACGGTCCCACAATGTACTGGCTGTGCTTTTGTCCATACAGTGTACTATGCTGTTAACCTTGCTCACTGGAGATATTACTGTCTCCGAGCCTATCATGTACCAGGGCTCCCACAAAATCTTCATCAGAGTTAGTTTTGTCCCCGTTATATAAATTCTTTGCTACAGTGTTTCTGTATTTCACTGTGCAAGTCATTATTCAAGCAGACAAATGTTGCAGGACTACATGACCGTGCACAGTCTTGTCACATGTTCTCTGCAATATGTTCGTGTTTCTTCCTAACAATCTAACTCCTTTTGAATGTGAGTAGTTAAAAAAGAAGGCAGGCAAGGGTAAAGCTGCAGGCAAAAAGAGTGTTTCTTGAGGGCAACAGATTGTCTTTTTGTTGCCTTAATGAGAGAATGCATGTTACAGTTTTCTCACGCTCTTTAGGATTTTGCATAGCCAATATTACCATTTTTTCCCTATTGAGAGCCTTTTTCTTAGGCTTATACTTGGTGTTTGAAAAGGCTACTGCTTGAAACTGCCAAGCCATGATTTTTGTCATGTTTCCTAAAGGTGTTCATCTAAAGGTATCACATGCTGAAGCTTTCAGGAAAACATCCAAGGTCACTAACTTGGCTCTCAGAGTTCAGCTGGCATTGAATATCACCTTTACAGTTCAGATGAGCTAATGGCTTAAGTGCGCAGACATGGAAGCATTCATTTCTTACTGAAATGTGAAATTTGTAGTCACTTGTACAGTGGGCTTTTTTGAGCCTTTGGTCATGTTGGACAGGAGCTGTAGGGCTGTTCTGTCTTTCTGGGGTAAATTTTTTAGTGAATAAAACTGCTGTTCTGTAAACAACATGTGGTCGCTAATCATACTGCAAAATATCTTTAGGGACAATATTTCTAACTAATGCAAGAATCTCAGTATGCAGGTATATGAAGTAGTAAGACTTGCTTCTTCCTGACAAACGTTGCTGTCTAATATCTAACACATGGCAGAAGGAAATGTTGCATCATGAACTATGCAGTGTGAGTGTGAAACTTGTTTTGCTTGTCTTTAAACAAGCGAGTTCCTTGTGGAACATTCCAATACTAGTTAGTATGCATAGTTGCATCCAAGTTTTAGGTCTACAGCATGAACCTGTGTTCCTAACGGGGGCATCCTGATAAACATTAAAGTGATTGGATACATGGAGCTCTTACATACCATTTACATTTGCTTTGAGGTTTCTGGAATGATTGCAATTCTTGCAACCTTTATTCCGAACGGTTTTACTTGCATTTCTTACATAAGCCCAATGTGAATATAGAAATTCCTTCTTCTCCAAGTGGACAGGTAAAATCTGTTACTGATATAAACAGCAAGGACCTGCGTGCTCTTATTTATCAAACTGAATATCACTTCAAATTTCTGAAACGTGGAATAGGTTTGTGATGCAAGTAGCTTCTCAGGCTTTTTCTCTCTACTTTCCAGCTCTGATACTGTTAAGAGTTGCTTACAAAATAGCGCTTCATGCATCTTCCTTTTTAAGCTCACAAGAGTGACATTAGGAAGTTTCTGTAATGCATTTCAGCGTCTTTCTAATTCCTTAGGATTCTTATCATAATACTTAACAGTCGTCTCACTCTGAGATAATTGGTACTAAAAGTTAGGGCAACGAAAAACTATCTCAGGGAAGTCTTCTGGGAGCCATGGTTATTTTGACTTAATGAACAGGGGATTTGCCAGAGCTTCAGGTTTTACATTCGAGTAGCTTGAATACATGGTTAAATAGCTTATAACTCCAGATTGCATTTTGAACTACTGTTATATCTGTCCACAGCCTGAGAATCATTTTTCTCTTGTTTGGTTTCTTAAAGTTGAAATTATGATCTATTTATGCTGTATGGAGAGTTGTTTATCTTATTGTCTTGAAATATCACTAGTTCTGAACTAGATAATGAAAGGTTGCTTGATCCTGCAGTATAGACAGAAGTGAGTGTGTTTGCTGTGTGCTTTTTTCTGTGGCTGTATGAAACTAACAGCACTACATCTGGATCCTTCTGCTTTGGAGTAGGGGAGGACTTTTCTCAAGGTGAGAACTCAGTGATGGGGAAAGAATGAAACTTCAAAGGTATAAGATGTGAAGGCCAAAAGCGCTGTCAGAATGAGTTGTTCACTCCAGAAAACTAACAATCAACCATTCTCATACGCAGTGCAGTGAGTAGCCTGGAGAAGTCTGTCATCTGTGATTCTAGGTACCTTCATTACTAAGCTTTAAAACTGAAATAATCCGGGTGTGCGAGAAGAATTTTGGAATATTTAAAGTACACTTTAAGACATTCCTTCAAGTTCTCTGGACAGCCAGACATGAGAAGTCATTTTGTTCTGCTTCCAGAAGTGATTAGGAAATATTCTACATCTAACGTTTAAATCGGTTGAGGAGAGATTATTGGAAATGAGTGGTTTTGTTTTGATTTTGCTGCTGGACTCTTTAGCTCTGATTAACTTAAATCCCACTTGTTTGTTTGTGGTTTTTTTTTTTAACAGATCAAATGCTTAAAAGGACAGAGAGACTTCTCAGACCAACCCACTTTTGATGGGATCCACATTGTCAACCATTTCACAGGAGATGATGAGTCATTTCATTCTTCTGATGAAGATTTTATAACTAACTCCATACAGGAGAGTGGGGTAAACTTTCATTTACGCAGGAGGACTGGTCAGATGGCTTTGGATCACACAGCTGTAGACAGCAGTGACAGTGAGACTGAAGAAAGCACGCTCCAGACTGGAAACTTGGACAAGATGGTTTCCAAACAGAGGAGAATGGAATCTTACTCTACTACTGTGTGATGATCACTGTGACTAGAATTTGAAGACTCCTGTGTTTCTTTAAGGATTAAATTGTCAGATAATTGAAGGCATCCAGCAGTTGGTTTAGGTAACTATTGGATCTGTTCTGGCCTGTGATAAATACACACATGTACTGTCCACCTGCCTTCTCTTTGCCAAATCTTGCTAGTGACGTACCATTGCAGTGAAACAGGCTGGGGAGAAGTTAATGGATGACAGTTCTGACAGTATTACTGAATGTTCCTTGTTTTAGAAACTGCAAATATATAATTTCTTTAAATGTGTAAGAAACCTTTTTGCTGTTCACAAGGATGGGAATTATTTTCCTCAAGAGAAATCGCTCTCGTGCAATATTTTATGCTCTGAACAAATGTGTATGTTTTACATCATTATCCATTTGTGATCACGATGGACTCTACCCATCCGATCATATGGCATATATATAATTATGCTTCTCAATTACTTCTGTTTTATTAAAGTTACCAAACGCCCACAGAAGGCTTGAAAGAGGAGCCATAATCTATACTACTTTCTATATACAAGTACTGGTCACTAATGTCATAAAGGTGTTTTTCACCCTTTTCACTTAGATTTATGTGCATCTGCTTTTGATGTTGCTAAATAATACCTGGTCTAAATATATTAACTACAATAATGTTTATTTTGTACATATTTATATAACTGCACCAAGCTGAAAATGTATATTATACCATTTTATACGAGGAATGTAAATGTTGCGATATGACTGTCTCTCATATTCTACCTGGAAAATGAATTCTGTATATATACACACTAGAAATGAATTGCTAAATAAAAGCAAAACACTAACTTTACATTTAGTTTCGGTCTAGCTACACTAACAGATTCCTGTCTAACTGAAATGCTTGTTCAAAACACTATCGACTGAAATCTTTTACCTTCATATATATGTAATGAAAATAAATTTTTCACAATTTAACAAGGTTGCAGCATTTACTGTCTAGTCACTTCTAAGCTACAGCCCTTAGTTACCCTCTGGCTCTGAATTAGAGTGGTACTTTGAATAAAAAGAAAAATTATTTGTGTATTCCAGTTAACAGTTCTAATGAAGGTATCAGCGCGGTGAAAATGTGTTTAGTTTTCTTGCAGTTTTATATTGCCATTATCTGAGAAATAGTATAGATCCTGTCACCAGGATAGCTGTTGTTAGCCAAAGTGGTGAGTGCTGAGCAATTCTGCTTCCGCCCTCTCCTGTAAACTCAGACCCAATAGCACAGCCCCCTGCCTTGGTTCTTGAACAGAGCAACTTCATCTAATATTGTCATATGAACACCCTTTGGGACAAGCTAGTTAGCAATTTTCACCACTATTAAGAATATTTTTATCATACATACATAAACAGTTCTTGGAATTTGTTTTCAAGTAGTGTTTGCAACTGTATTTTATTCAAGAATAAAGAAGGGGCTATGTTGGTAGTAATAGCATGCATGTTAAGTCTTATTGTGAGAAGCAGTGTAGCTATCAAGATTCATGGAACTGTAGAAGTATGGTGCTGAATACGTTTGAAGAACATCTGAATGAGTCCCTAGGAAAACAGCAAAAGGGAGGAGGAAGAACATTTCAAAGAACAAATAGGGAAGGCTGAATGGAAGAAGCTTTAACTGCTTTATTTGTCTAGGCAATGTAATTTAAATCTCAAAGCAAGCGGGTGAAAAATTCTAAGTTATCCGCTTCTGCAAATTCTGACTTGCCTCGATATTTCTTCAAACCATTCCCACATCTTGTTGCTGCCTACGCCATATGCTGTATGGCTCATGGAAATTGTCATTTCTGGGGAGGATTAGCTTGACTTTGGTTCTAATCACTATTCGAAATCTCGTGTGCAAAAACAAGTCACGCCTTTTTTGCTTGCTAACAAGTAACAGTTACATTTTTTTTCTTTCCAGTGACATATTTTGCAGCTGGGTAATTGTTACCTGAGATGATGTGTGATAAAGGTCTTGTTGCCTGTCATCAATACCAGCTGCAAGCCTCTCTTAAATGTAATGTTCCATAATAAGTGGCAGGAGCAAAATTCAGTTGGAGGGCTGTATAAACGCTGTTTGCTATAATTTTGCCTTAACTGCCTTACTGTTCAAGTGCTAGTAAATAAGATCAGTTAACAGGAGTTGTTTCCTGAACTTTTGTATTCTTATGTATTGCTAGCAGTATAATTGCAAATGCTGAATAACAGCACAAATAAAAATATCAAGGGAAAAGTAAAGGGCTTTATCCAGCTAGCTGCATCTGTTTTAGAGATGAAGGTCAGTGGTTGAACATGCTAGTTTCAGAAGTTTTAGGTGGAACATCCTCAGAGGGCAATACAAAGAATGCTGTTGAGAATAATTGTACTTTTTCTTCAGACATTCTGCTACAAATGAAGGTAATTTCTTTGCCTATGTGTGTTACAATCTGAATACGTATCAGAATAATGGCCATATCTTAACAGTGCAGATGGTACGTTTACTAGTAAGTCAATAAATGAGGTATGTAAATTATGCTACGCATCATGACCTTGCTTACGTGACCTAAAAAACTCCATAGCTCTCTTAGTTTTGTTGCTTTTCTACATTCAGGCTGCAGAAACTCGATGTGAGTGTTAAAAAGTTAAAATCATGTAAACACAGAAGTTAGCCTCAATATGTGCGTATTCAAGAATCCTGAATTTAGGTAGTGTCATACACAGTTTCCATTTAAATTCTATGTATGGTAGTAAAAAATAGTTCTGTTTCCCCGGTTTCATAATCAGATACTTTCATTAGCTACAAAAGCTTGAACGTTTACTTTTTTGTTTTTGTTCCTTCAGGCTAAAGGTACAAATATTTTAGGATCTGATAGCGTGGCCCTATTGTGCCCAGAGGAGGGCTGCGAAGATGGAGAAGGGTTAGAAGGCAAGGCATATGAGGACCGGCTGCAGTCACCGGGATCGGGCAGAGCACAGCAGGCTGAGGGGAGGCTTCGTGGTGCGCAGCTCCTCCCAGGGAGCAGAGGGGCAGCGCTGTGCTCTGCCGTCTGCTGGCCCGAGGCCAGGGCACGGGTCAGGGGAGGGGCAGCTGTGGGTGAGGGACAGACCGCACCAGAGGGCGATGGGTGTGAAACAGGCTGCCCGGCGCAGCGGGCACAGCACCAAGCTGCCCGAGTTCGAGGAGTGTCTGGGCAGCGCTCTCAGACGTACGGTCTGCTTTTTGGGTGGTCCTGTGTGGAGCCAGGAGCGGGACTCAGTGATTCCTGTGGGTGCCTTCCAACTCACGATATCCCACAATTCTATGTTTGACGAATATTTTATCTTCCACTAAATTAAAATTTCAACTGTGACTGTAAATTCCTCTATTATTTTCACTAAAATAAATTCTTATAAGACAATAAAAGAAAAGTGACTAGCACAAATTTTACAATACCACTTTGTAAATTATCTAATACTGTACTCAGTCACTATTCAGCTCTTTTGTGGAAAAGCAACACTGAAGAAAATGCATGTTTTTGTTTTGATTTTATGTAATCACTGTTCTAAATAAAAGATATGTTAGTGATTCTGAGAGAAATCTGATGCTCGCTCCAAATTCATACTTCAAAACCCAAAGTGGACGAAAGATCTGTTAGTGTAAAATGTCCACAGTTTAGCATGGATATGCTGCTAATTCCTTTACCTGCAGAGACATCAAAGAAGTGTTGCACGTTTTGAGAGAAGGCAAGGAATAGAGGATAATGCAGATTTCCTAGGACAGTCAGTAGGCTAGTCCTGGAGGCTAAAAACAACAACCACCAACCAACAAGCTGTAATATCGAGGTTAGTACAGTCTACCTGAAAATCAGTGTTTGGTTTAACTGCGCACCAGCTACTGAATTTGTGCGTGTTGAGATGGAATGGAAAAGTTACATAGAACCTGATGGATTTATGGATTTCATAGTTCTATTTTTTTCTATGAAATACTCTTAACAGTATAATTATGTTGATATATTTTGTAAATTCTCTGAGGATTTTTTAAATTATTTATTATTTTTTTACAAACAAGTTCAAGGCATAAGATAAATCAATGAAATAAACGTATGCAGTAGCCATTAGAACCAGAGATTCTGAATGGTGGAATGAAAAGTGCACCATAAGTTGAGTTCCAACATAAATTCTATTCTCAAATAGTGTGACGTTTCAGTTTGTTAGAGTGGAGAAAACATGCTAACGTACATATAGTGAAACATACATAGCCAACCGACTGACTCAGATACAATCATACACATACTTGATTCAAAATACAACACCGTAACACTCTCCCTTCCCAAGACTCAATACCTCACTTCAGAATCATGAAATACAAAAGCAGTGTAGCACATTCTCAGAGGTGTACATACACTGTTGCAGAAGTGACTGAAATTTCTGTTGTCCCACTCCGGGAACTACAATTCCTGAGATAATTTTGCATAGTCTATGTTCCATAACGCGCGGATTCAACTTCCAATCCAATCATGGGTTAGGTTGGGACTCCTAAAGACCACCCAGTCCAACTCCCTGCCATGGGCAGGGACATCTTTCACCGGGTTGGTCAAAGTCCAAACCGAACAGTTCCAGTGATGGGGCACGCACTGCTTCTCTGGGCAATCCATTGCAGTGTCCCACCACACGCAGCATTAAAAACATCCTCTTCATATCTAATAGCACAGGTAAGCTCTGGGCCTACTCCCTCGCAAAGCTGGAATGCTGTTTTTCACCTCAGCCTTCAACAACAACCCGGGTGGCCTACTGCCACTTTCTGTCTCCAGTTTGTGCCGGCAGCAATCATTACTCCGAGAGCAGCAGATGAAATTGCTTTTGTTTCTCCAGTGACTTGAAAAGTTACTATCCAAATCGTGAAGTCTGATGTATTTACAGCACATTTGTGTGCCACAAGGAGAAACACACAAAGGTCCTGAGCAGCCACTAGGAGAACAAAACAAAGCAAAAATAGTACAATCAGCAGGAAATGTAAAAAATAATGACACCTTTCCCAAGAGAACGCACAGTGCTACAAGTCAGCATGTTCTAGTGGCTCCTCCCGGTGAAAACGCCCTGGATAACAGAGATCTCAGCTTTCAGTACACAGTTCCCCACAGAATCACTGCTGCTGCTCCAGTCCTGACTTCGACACGTGCAAAAACGCTTCTCCTCCCCTACCTGCACTCAGCTGCATCCTCCTGCCACGGCCTCATCACAGCTGAGCACGAAGATCCCATCTGCATCCCACCACCCTTCCTTCCTTATCTGATTTCTCCACCGTAACGGTCGTCTCAGGCAGCTGCTGAGAGCAGCGCAACGCGTTACATCCAGGAGCTCTTCGCTCTTGGGCTTGTGCCTGGAATGGAACCTCGCACCGCCCGCTCTCCTCCCGCGCCCCGCGGGTAACGGCCCCGCCCGTCACGGCCCCGTCTCGGCGCCTCGAGGGAGCGCGGCCGCTTCCCGCCTCGACCGCCTCGCGCGGCCGCCGACGCACGTGGCG